>CM047425.1:26362549-26766257 GCA_026168455.1 Theocolax elegans
TCACACTTTTGCTTGCAAAATTGCCACCTTCGGTTATTATTACTTTCCTATTACAGAGGTAATCCCTAACGATATTGTACAGTCTCCAGGGGACAGTTCATGCCTCTCAGATTCTTTAGTACTCCCGGCCACCATACATTGTCAAATGCACCCTTAATGTCCAAAAACATTATGAGTACATATCTACAGCTTGAGTTGTGCACTTTGGTCTTTAAGTACACTATCGCATCTTCGGTTGATTTCCCTTTCCTAAAACCGTATTGTTTGTCAGACAGACGTGGTTCCACGATTTGATCTAATTTTTTGATTATCAGACCTTCCAGAATTTTTCCTAAAACTGGTAGCAGGCATATTGGTCTATATGAACTAATTAGACCAGGATCTTTTTCTCTTCCCTTTTGATTGTAATTACTTTGCCTGTTTTCCAAGTATTCGGAAATATACCGAGTTTTAGACAGTTATTGTATAACTTTAGCAGTTCTTCACCAACTACTGTAAGAGCAACTCTTATTATCTTCAGATCGAAACAGTCGATTCCTGGCGCTTTTCCTAATTTCATTTTCTTTACGACTTGCACCATCTCCTGCCTTGTAAAACTTTCGGTCGGTATTCGTCTGTATATCTTTGATTTTGTTGCCTTACTTTTCTCTGTTCTCTCGTTTCTGTTTCCAGGTTATCGTCTGGAAAGAGCTGATGAAGAATTTGCTCTGCTGTGTCATTCCAGGTCATAGTGTAGCCATCGTCTGTCTTCACGTTACTTGCGATTTCTTTAACTCTAGCTTTTTTGGCAGCCAGCTTGTACGGTAAGCTCCATGGATTGTCGTTACCTTGTTTGGTCACAAATTCTTCCCATTTTTGGGTTTTGGTTGTGTCTATTAGTCTTGTATATTGTCGCTTGGCCAGTCTATAGGTCATTTTTGCACGTTCTCTTGTGTCCGGATCTCTTTCCTTTTGGAATTGTCTGCGTAACCTGTTTGTGTGTTTTTTGGCCTTTGTCAAGTCCTCGTTCCACCATGGAACTTTCCTACTAGTCTTGTTCTTAGTGGGTATAGCTTTGTCCCTTGCTATTTTTATCCCATTTATTATGTCTTTAATGCCAGCAATTGTTGAACCAATATCCTGTCGGTGCGGTTGGGCTTTCCAATTTTCTCTCAGTGTGTTAATAAACAATCCCCAGTCCGCTTTGCTTGTTATATAGCTTTTGATGTACTCTTGCTTCCTATATCTACCTCCCTGAGCTTGTTCCACTAATTCAAATGTTATTGCTCTATGGTCACTTGATGTCCAGTTTTCTTGGACTTTCCAGTTTCGTATTCTTTGTGCCATATTTGGCGAGGTTAGAGTTACATCGACATAGCCTTCTCCGACTTCATTTGCGACTGTTGCAATGCTATTAGGATCGTTTATTACTCTGAGGTTATTCTGGAGTATAAATTCTTCTAGTTTCTCTCCTTTTGCATCCGTTTCCATAGGGCCCCATAGTGGCGATCTTGCATTCGAATCAATACCAATTATAAAGCTCTTTCCTTGTAGAGCCGTTACTATCTCTTGGTGCGATCTTAGATGTATCTCAATATCATCTTTTAGTTGGAAATATCCACTAATTAGGTATACTTTATATGGTACTGATAGTTCTGCTATTGCGAAGTGCGGTGAACATAAGTTAGTTATTTCACATTCGGGTCTGTTATTGCTATGGCTGCCCACGGATTTTCTTTGGAGGAGACTATTCTTACACTCATACCGTATCCCGTCACTTTATTATTTCTTGTATATGGTTCTTGTAGCATAATTACGTGAACTCCCTTTTCATACGCTTTTTGCTTTATTTCGGGTACCACCCGCTGTGCTCGTCTGGCATTAAGTTGTGTTATCAGAATACAGGGTTTATTGCTCCCCGTAATCTGTGTTATTTACTAGGCGTTCTAGTGCTTTTGTGTAGCACGGACATTTAGTGTCGAGAACATTATGGTCCGACTTCTTTTTGGCTTTGACGCAGTTTATGCACTTTTTATTCTCCTGTTTCTTCGGACATTTGTCAAAAGAGTGACCTTTTTCGGCGCAATGCGAACAATGTACCTCGTTATTACACACTTTGCTAATGTGACCAAATCCCTGGCACTTAAAGCACCCGGAGACTAGTACAAAGTCTTGTATCTTGCAAGATTGATAATCTACAAAGATCCTCCTTCTTTGCAACAACCTACTTCTAATTTTTGGGGTTACCTCAATAACCCAGTTGGTCCTGCTCGTGTCCCGCTTTCCTGTTTTAAACTTCGGCGTTATTTCTTTTTCCGCCTCGTCAGCCGAGCAAACGTTTTGCTCAACTATTATTTCTTTTATTTCTTTCTCGGTTATGTTTTTAGGAAGATCGTATATGATCATCCTCGGCTTCTGTTTTGTTGGTTTGTGCATATCAAAGGTTTCCTTTAAAGACGGTTTGTTTAGAATCTTTTGTAAGGATTCTTCATTTTCCGTCTCTATAATTAAACCTTTATTAATAGTTCTGAGGCTTCTGATCTGAGCCTTCTCTGCTCTCGGTCGGAATTCGGCTTGAAACTTGGATTTTATCTCATCTTCGTTTCTGAACTTATCGGCTTTTTTCGGCTTAATAATGAGCTTATGCATTGCCGGATTCTTTATCATAACAGCCCTACTGGTCTCTTTTGGCGCAACTAATTTCTTGGTAACGTCTGCGTACGAGAAGTTACCCGGATTCACTGCCTTTTGCCTCTGTTCTGATAGGACTTTGACTTGTCCTTTTAGAAATGCTGCTTTCGCCAACAATGTTGAGACCAGGCTGTGCATGTTATCTAAGGCCTCATGTGCATTTTCGCTGTCTTTCTTCGTTAGGTGTCTTTTAACGATCTTTATTTGGTCCAACATGTACATTGGTACCTCTATAAGACTTTTGACCTCAATTTTTCTACTCTGTTTGCCGCTTTCTATTTCCGTGCTTTCCGACTCCGACGAGCTTGAAGATTCAGATACCGATTTTGTTCTTACATTCTTTGCCATTCCGGGCTTTGCCCTTTTTGGCTCTTTCGGCTCCTCGTCCGAGGAAGACGACAGATCGTGCTTATTACTTTTCTGATCTTTTTCTGTTTCCTTGTCTTTTGGTTTCCGCTTTGGTAAACCAGCTCCTGTAGTTGTTGCTTTAAGGTTGGGTTCCCCTTCTGTTTCATTTCTGTGCACCATTAATTTGTGTTTACTGGTTGACATTTCATATTTGTGTTATTAGTGTGTTCTTTGTGCATCCTCTTGATTACACGACGCTATAAAACTCTAGCAAGTTATTCGGTGATCACCTATTAGCAGTTGTTGTTTGACAGGTTTGACCGTGAGCCTTGAAAGTATCGTGGCCTCATCAAATACAATTTAAACCTCCGAGTGCCGCCTACAGTCCAGGTACCACCTGGAGCAACCTCAGCAAGTTTAATTTTTACACACGCTGCTACAGGGCAGCCCGACTAACTGGCGAAGAAAGCCCGAGCCCTGGTACTATCGTGCGGTCCGGGCGTGCACGACCGGCGATCCGAACGCCGACCTCCCGGTTTATATGATGTACCCTCTTTACATCCAGGTATTCATAGTACTTCCCGTCGAGCTATAGGTTTTCACTGCCTCCCTTGCTTGGCGCACTGCCTTCTCGTGTCGTAGATACGTTTATCCTGAGTTTGCGTCTTAACACCGGCCGGCCACCTCTCCAACCGACCGATGCCCATTGCTGCGATTTAGCCTACCGAGACGCTGAAGCCTACGCTGTCAGCCATCGGCGTTTCCCCCTCTGGCGGCGTGGACGCACGCAGTTGGTTTTCCAGAGGCGTTACACGGGTAGTGACCACCAAGCACTCGTGTACCAGCTCCAGCTGACCAGCGGGAGGACAAAGAGAGCAGGAAGAGGAGCAAGAGAGAGATGGGCACCAGCCACGTTTGATCGTGAGACGTTCCTCTGCTCCCTTGAGGGGGCAAAAGTGGAGGGAACCGCCGAAGAAAAAGCACGAGGCCTCACGAATGCCCTAACAGCGGCTTGCGATGCCTCTATGGCCGTGAAGTTTAACCCTCGCGGCCGCCCACCGATAATCTGGTGGAGTGAGGACATTGCAGAAAAGAGACGTGAGTGCCTGCGTGCCAGAAGGCTGCACCAAAGAGCGAGGGGAACACCACGGTTCCCAGATCGTTCCGCAGAATAAGAACAAAAGCGGAGGGATCTCAAGGTGGCCATCAAGGCTGCCAAGAGAAGGTGTTGGCGGGAGCTCTGTGAGGAGGTGGACCACGACCCCTGGGGCAGACCGTATAAAACGGTTATGAATAAGATCAACCCCGGGGGCGCTGTTGCACCCACCGACCCAGTTTTTCTGGACAGAGTCATCCGCCACCTGTTTCCAGAACATCGGAAAAGGGCAGCAGAGACGGGCCTGATGGCCACCATTGGTGCAGCCGAGTCGCCAGACATTAGTAAAACTGAACTGAGGATGGCCGCTAAAGGTATTTCCGTACGTAAAGCCCCAGGGCCTGATGGAATACCTGGCCTGGCCATCAAGACAGCGGCGATGAGTGCTCCGGGCTTGTTCCTGGACGCATTCAACGCATGCATAAGAGAAGGTTGCTTCCCGGCCCAGTGCAAGACGCAGAGGCTAGTACTCCTACCGATGGGAAACAAACCCCCGGAGGATCCATCATCTTACCGCCCGCTCTGTCTACTGGATATAGTCGGGAAGCTCGGCCATCGGTCGGGCCGGAGACCTCTCCGACAACCAGTTCGGCTTCCGAAAGAGTCGATCGACCATGGACGCTGTAGGCAGAGTAGTTGGTATAGCCACAAACGCCATCAATGCTGGTCGGAGTGCAAGGCGGATGTGTGCCATCATAACCTTGGACATCCGGAATGCGTTCCACTCTGCCAGATGGGACGAAATCATGCTGTCGCTGCAGCAATTCCAAGTGCCGCTATATCTCAGGAAGGTCACCTCGAGTTACCTGACTGACCGCACTCTGCTCTACGACACCGACGACGGTGTGCACTCCCACAACATCACGGGAGGCGTGCCCCAGGGTTCGGTCATTGGGCCCTTACTTTGGAACGTTGTCTATGACGGCCTGCTTAGGCAGCAACTTCCGGAGGGTGTCTCGATGGTGGCTTTCGCGGACGACGTGGCGCTAGTGGTGGTCGCAAAATGTGTCGAAGAGATCGAATATCTCGGAGACGTCTCTATAGAAGTGGTCGCCACTTAATTGAGAGACCACGGACTTAGTCTGGCGGCGGAAAAAACGGAGACGGTGCTCATCTCTCGCACAAAAAAGGAGAAGACCGCCACCTTCACGGTAGGTGTGGCACGGATACGGTCGGTGAAAACGTTGAAGTATTTAGGGGTCACAATAGACGCGCGGCTGTCGTTCAAACACCATCTCGCGAACGCAGGCTCAAAGGCGGCAAAGGTGGCCCGTGCGCTGGCGGGCATCATGCCCAACATCGGGGGACCCCAGCAACCGCGAAGGTCCCTCCTTGCCTCGGTGGTGAGCTCCGTAATTTTATACGGAGCTCCTATCTGGGCTGATGCCCTGAACAGGCACAAAAGCTTTGGTGCTCCGTATCAGAGAGCCTGCTGGATAGCTGCGCTAAGGGTGGCCCGGGCGTACCGAACCGTATCTGACATTGCGCTCTCGGTGATCGCGGGGACCGCCCCCTTCGACCTCCTGGCAGCCGAGAGAGCTGAAAGACACCGTGAGGGTGGGCGACGCGTAGAAGAGAATCGCTGCCATAACCGATGGTCATTGCGGACCGTAGAGGAGTGGCAGCGGAGATGGGACTCAGCCAGGGACGGCCGCTGGACCTACCGCATCATCCCGCGGATCCAGAAGTGGGCGAGCAGGAAACACGGCTTCGTCAGATTCCAGCTTACCCAGGTGCTGACCGGGCACGGATGCTTCCGTAGCTACCTATTTCGTATAGGGGTCTACGGCAGCGCAGAGTGCCCGGCTTGTCCAGGGGTGGACGAAGACGTGGAACACGTCCTCCTATGGTGTCCTCGTTTTAGGGAGGAACGGGACCAATTTCAAGTCACTTGGAGCGGTCCCCTCACCCCTGAGAGCATCGGGGCGTGCGTGCTTGACTCCCAGGAGGGATGGAACGCGGTAGTGACCCTCTGTACGTCCGTAGTGGACAGGCTGGGTCTCATCAGAAGAGAAGAGGAGAGAGGAGTTGCGATAGCAACAGTAGTGGGCTAATCTAGCCGTGCCTCCCCCCGCGAAGTAATGCCTTGCGGCGGTTTCCGCGGGGGAATAAAGGTAAGAAAAGAGGTGGAGTTTTAGTGGGTATGCCTATCGACATCCTTCGGTAGGAGAGTCCCACACACGGGGAGTCTCGCATGGCTCCAGTCATGGTGCATTAAGCATTTCTCCACCTCTTCGGAAAAAAAAAAAAAAAAAAAAAAAAAAACGCACACACACACACACACACACACACACACACATACACAGACACACACACACACACACACACACACACACACACACATACACACTTCTATATATAACATATATATATATATAACATATATATGACATATATATATAACATATATATGACATATATATATAACATATATATAACATATATATAACATATATATATAAAACATATATATATATATATGTTGAATTCTGAATTCTTAGACACGGCGGCGGCGGCGGCGAAATATTTATATATTATAGAGAGATATATGTTTTATATATATATGTTATATATATATATACATGGGGTATTCCACGTGAAGTGGTCCGATCAAAATTTTAAAATGCACCAAATTTTGGGTACACTTTGCAAATGTTTTTCAGAATACAGAAAAAAATTTTTAGGTACTGGAATCTATTTGCTCAAAAGTTATTCTAACCTCAAAAAGTGAATTTTTCCATATTTTTTTCAACACGAGCTGGGTTTACCGGTATATAACTCAAAATCTATCAACTTTTACTATATAACATTATATGTAACATTCGTTGCTAATTATATCTAGAATTTATTCTTCTGGGTTAGAATTTCTAATCTCAAGGTCAATGTTACATAAACTACATGTCAATATTCAACTTGAAAAAAGTGCAAGTGCGCCACCTTTGATTTTTTTATCCAAACGTCTAAAAGAAAGCTTGGAGCAATGCCTTTCAAATGGTCTGTAGCATTTTTGTGGCCTTCATTTCTGTAAAAAGTTATGACAATATAAGAAACACGAAATTTTTTGAAAAATTTAAATGGGAATTACCATGTTAATTTTTGTGAATTTTTTGTCTTTCTTTAAATTGTCATAACTTTTTACAGAATTGGAGGCCATAAAAATGCTACAGACCACTTGAAAGATATTGCTCCAAGCTTTCTTTTAGACTTTTGGATGAAAAAATCAAAGGTGGCGCACTTGCACTTTTTTCAAGTTGAATATTGACATGTAGTTTATGTAACATTGACCTTGAGATAAGAAATTCTAACCCAGAAGAATAAATTCTAGATATAATTAGCAACGAATGTTACATATAATGTTATATAGTAAAAGTTGATAGATTTTGAGTTATATCCCGGTAAACCCAGCTGGTGTTGAAAAAAATATGGAAAAATTCACTTTTTGAGGTTAGAATAACTTTTGAGCAAATAGATTCCAGTACCTAAAAATTATTTTCTGTATTCTAAAAACATTTGCAAAGTGTAACCAAAATTTGGTGCATTTTAAAATTTTGATCGGACCACTTCACGTGGAATAGCCCATATATATATATATATATGTCATATATATGTAATATATATATAAAAGTGTGTGTGTGTGTGTAGTCAATATTTCTGGGCGTTTTATCTCTTCGAGATTTTAAAATTAACAATTGTAGCCCAGGTCGATAACTTCTAAAGATTATTTTGACCAACGTTGTTTATTATGTTTTTTCAAAAAAATCAATAGATTTTGAGATAATTGGCTTTTAAATATAGTAATTTTTCTAAAAAAATGAAAACTTTCCATTTATCATGGTGGAATAACTCTTAGGCATATTATTTTTAACACTTAAAATTTTTTTTTGTGATTATAACTTGAAAGAATGTCTATTAGTTTACTTATTCTTGATAACACTCATAAAATAAAAACGGACCTAAAATTTAATGTAATGTTTTTAAAAAAAATGCACAATTTTTCGAAGATAAAATAAATATTAATCACGTATAACATACACTTTTCCAAATATCTATATGTGAAATATACAATAAGTTAAAAATTAAATACATTAATTATTGCATTTTTAAGATAATTCTATTATAAACAGTAATGGCAAAAGAAAATTCAAATTTTAACAGTGGCAATATAAAATACGAATTACATTTGAAAAGTTTTTCGAAAATTATTAATTTAGTAGTCAAAATTTAAAAATTGTATGGATATATAAGTGAGTAGATTACGTATATGTATACAAAACAATATTTTAAATAAACAAGTATGTATTTATTAGAAACAAAAGGTTATTTAAGGAGTGCCTTTGTTTATAATAATTAAAATAAATATATGGGGTCTGTAACTAAAGGGAAAAATAAATTGGATATAATTATGGATTAAAACGTAAATTTTGAAAGAGGGTGCAAATTATGAATTACGCGAGAAATGGAAGAAACAGGTTTTTATTTATATGCCGCTAAAATGTTATAAATAATTCTTTAAAACTAATACAAAAATTAATTTAATTAAGAAGAAAGTTTTATTACTCTAAAAGTACAAAATACTAATGACATATAAAACTCTTGGCGATGACCCTTCGTCATTAAATAATTTAATTTTAGGAGGTAAAGTTCTATTTAGATCTGTTTAAAATAATCTAAAATTTTAATAGGTTTTTACTAAATACTACAATTAAATATATGCACTTTACTATTTTTGGTAAGTTAATTGTTCGTTAAAACACATATATATATTATATATTACACCGCTGGTGTAAGTTATGTCCTAAAATACGTGAAAATTAGTGATTTTATGAGGTTTATGAGGCATAACTTACACCAGCGGTCTTGGCCAATAATCTAACCCAAACCATTCGAAAACTCGCGAAAAATGTGAACTTTTGAGAGATGTTAGATTAAAATCGATTGTGGCGTGGTCGCCTTTTTTTTATATTCAATATGTCCGGGTATTCTATCTCTTCGAGATTTTAAAATTAAGAAATGTAACTAGGGTAGATAAATTCTAAAGATTAATTTAAACAAAAGTTGTTTGTAATGTTTTTTCAAAAAAATCAATACATTTTAAAATAAATGACTTTAAATAAAGTAATTTTTCCAAAAAATTGAAAAATTTCCACTTTTCATTGTTAAATAACTCTTATGCAAATTATTTTTAAAACTTAAATTTTTTTTGTATTTTCTGGAAGATGTTTCCAGCCTGTTCTCAAATTTTGGAGCGAATTAAAATTTTCATCGTACCACTTGACGTGAAATAGCCTATATATATATGTATATATATGTATGTATGTATGTATGTGTGTGTGTGTGTGTGTGTGGGTGCGTGCGTGCGTGCGTGTGTGTGTGCGGCGGAATATTTATATAATATTTATATATATATATATATATATATATATATATATATATATTTGAAAATTGTTTCAAGAATACATAATATATGTATTTTTTCCTTCCGCAAAAAAAAAGTTGTGAACATAACTTGAAAGAATGTGTATTAGTTTACTTATTCTTGATAAAACTCATAAAATGTTCAAACGTATACGCAATAATATAATAACGGATCTAAAATGCAATGTAATGCTTTAAATACAGATGCAAAATTGTTTGAAGATTAAATAAATATTAATCAATTTTAAGTTTATCATTATTTTGATTCAATAATATTGTCTTGTGTGTCTGGGGCAGGGACCGTCTGCGCCCCACTGATGAGTTCTGGCAGACGGTCCCAAGACGAAACAGATAGACTTAAAATTTCTTTCTTTCTTATTAAAATATTTTCAATTTTATTACTTAGTATTTTATTTGCTTCTTCTTTTGGTTTATGTCTGGCGGCTTGTGGCCTTCATAATGTTGTCCTCGGGATTGATACGCGGAAATTCAATATTAATTTAAAAACTTTTGCCTGGGCGTGAAAAATTATATTTTTAAAAATATTAATCAAGTATAACATACACTTTTCCAAATATCCATATGATATATACAATGAGTTAAAAATTAAATATATTAATTATTGCATTTTTAAGATAATTCTATTATAAACAGTATAGGCAAAAGAAAATTCTAATTTTAACAGTGGCAATATAAAATACGAATTATATTTGAATAGATTTTCAAAAACTATTAATTTAGGAGCATTTAATTTAAATATTTTTTAAATTAATATTTCAAAATTGTATGGATATATAATTGAGTAGATTATGTATATTTATAGAAAACAATATTTTAAATAATCAAGTATGTATTTATTAGAAACAGAAGGTTTTCTAAGGATTGAATTTGATTATAATAATCAAGATAAATATATGGGCTCTGTAACTAAAGGAAAAATAAATTGGATATAATTATGGATTAAAACGCAAATTTTGAAAGAGGGCGCAAATTACGAATTACGGGAGAAATGGAAGAAACAGGTTTTTATTTATATGCCACTAAAATTATATAAATAGTTCTATAAAATTAATAAAAATTAATAAAAAAATTTATTTATTTAAGAAGAAAGTTTTATTACTCTAAAAGTACAAAATATTAATGTCATAGAACTTTTAGCGATGATCCTTCGTCATTAAATAAATTAATTTTAGGAGGTGAAGTTCTATTTAGATCCGTTTAAAATATTCCAAAATTTTCATAAGTTGTTACTAAATACTACAATTTAGAAAGTATATGCACTTTACTATTTTTGGTAAGTTAATTTTTCATTAACATTTATAATTATTAAAATATAAATTTAAGCTTTATAGGAATTCATATAGTTTAAAATTTTCAGTTAACATTTAATGTCTTTATTTTTTTCATTACTATTATTCTGATTTCATTATACTAAATTTTGGTAAAAACTTTTATTTATAAATTATAATCGTATTTAAAAAAAAATTAAATTTTTGGTATAAAACCCAATGCATTATAACAGTACCTCCAAGGTGTAGTGTGAATTGGTTTAATTTCTAAGGTGTCCATGGTAGTGAAAAAGTAATATAATTTATACATTATTTAAAATAAATTTATTACGAAAAACCTTTTTCGAAATTAAAAATAGGGGGTTGGCGCGCGAAGCGCGCAGGGGGGCGAAGCCCCCCTAGTATATATATATATCTGGGGTATTCCAGGTGAAAAAGTCCGATCAAAGTTTTAAAATTCACCAAATTTTGGGTACACATTGCAATTGTTTTTCAGAATACAGAAAAAAATTTTTAGGTACTGAAATCTATTAGCTCAATAGGTATTCTAACCTCAAAAAGTGAATTTTTCCTAGTTTTTTCAACACCAGCTGGGTTTACCGTTATTTAACTCAAAATCTATCAACTTTTACTATAGAACTTTATGTTACATTCGTTGCTAATCATTTCTAGAATTTATCCTTCTGGGTTAGAATTTCTAATCTCAAGGTCAATGTTACATAAACTACATGTCAATATTCAACTTAAAAAAAATGTAAGTGCGCTACAATTGATTTTTTATCCAAAAGTCTAAATGAAAGCAATGTGCAATGTGTTCCCAAAATTTTGTGCATTTTAAAATTTCGATCGGACCACTTCACGTGGAATATCCCATATATATATATATATATTTATGTGTGTGTGTGTGTGTGTGTGTGTGCGCGCGTGCGCGGCGTAGTTTTTAGCAGCCGGTTACCCAGCATATGACAGGTCCATTCAACAAGCATCCCAGGAATGCCATGTTCAGTCATGGCCAATCGGATGACGTCCCGAGACGTATTATTGAAGGCCCCTTCTATGTCCATAGCAACCGCAACTGCAAATTCTTCACAATCCAGCTGCGATTGAATGAGTCTTTTTGCTCTGTACAGAGCGGTATCCATTGAGTGACCTGCTCTGTAGGCATGTTGATTTCTATTCAGAGGCTTATTATTTAGAACCTCATCTCTCAGGAATATATCTACCAGTCTTTCTAAGCTCTTCAATATGAATGAGGTTAGGCTTATAGGCCGAAAGTCTTTCGGCGTAATGTAGCTTTGTCTCCCTGCTTTTGAAATGAAGACCACCCTTACTCCCTGCCATGCTGTGGGTGCATGACCAAGAATAAGGCTGGCTCTAAAGATCTTTATCAGTGGCCCAAGAATGGAATCCTCAGCCTTCTGAAGAAGAATCACAAAGATTTCATCCATGCCAGGGGATTTGAAAGGTCGAAAGGATCGTATAGCCCATTTCACCTTTTCTTCAGTGATAATAACCTTGGCCAGGTCAAGATGGCATCGTGCTTGTGACGCCTTCAGCTTATCCCTGGTTTCAGTTATCTCATTGTATTCCATTCCTAGTCTCGAAAAACCTGGAAAATGGCTACTGATGAGGTGCACCAGGGTATCCTCATCAGAGATAGAAAACTTATTGTCTAAGAGCATTAGCGAGCCAAGGACAGTTTCTGGGTTCCTAGACAGGATCTTGTCTAGTCTAGACGACTCATTGCCGCCCTCTACTTCCTCACAAAAGGTGATCCAGCTTTCCCTATGAGCTTTCCTGATTTCAGATCTATACTGATCTCTTTCTTTCTTGTATTTGTCCCAAGAAACTTTACCTTGTCTAGCTCTCTTGAGTAGGTTCCGAACAGATCCTCTCAAGTGTTCTAGCTTCTCTGACCACCAGCGCATTTGGCCCTTAGGCTTTTTCCTACTCAATGGGCAGTTTTTTTCAAAAGCTTGGCGGAGCGCTTCTGTCAGCTTCCGCGCAGCTTTTTCCAATGTGGGGATGTCTTTTACGGCGTCTGGAAATTCCCGAAGGTATTTCTCCTAGTCCAATTTGAAACCCTCCCATCTTGTATGCCTGGGGTTTCTGACGAAGCCAATTTCCACTAGTGGCCCACACTCAACCTCCATGGCTATTTGAGCATGGTCCGACACCGTAGGTTCATCAGTGACCCTCCAGTTTTTAATTCTGCTTGATAGGGCAGAGGAACATAGCGAAATGTCAATGACCTCCGCCCTTACTGCATTTTGGAAGGTAGGTTTACTTCCGGTATTGAGAATGTCTAGCTCCGTAGTGATGAGGTAATCCAATAGTGTGGATCCTCTCTTATTCACATTGGAGTTGCCCCATAATTCATGATGCGCATTTGCATCACAACCTATTAAGACTAGCCAATTTTGTTCATGTCTCCATCTCAACCGCACCCCCGGCAGATCTTTCTGGATCACCTTAAAGGCGACTCTAACCAGATCCAGCCAGGGTTTGAGATCAAGGGCTTTTAGTGCCCTGACCTGAGACTCGGGCAGCATGAAGATACGGAGGTAGCTGTCTTCCCTCTCCAGCCTTCCCGAGTCTTGCGAGAGGTTGATCGCTCACCAACATGATATTTTCACGGTGGGCCACACATGGGGAGCCACACTACCGCCTTCAGCATTTTCTGGAGGAGCTCAGCCCCACCCACTTTTGTTTTTAACCCTTCGGGCATCAAGGAAGCTGCATTAGATAGCAGCCATTCCTTTGATTCCTCGTTAGAGGCCTCGAAGACCAATACCCCCCCCCCCAACGCAGCTCGACGACTCAAATCTCGGGTATTGCGCCGGTGGAGTACTCCTCAGGATTCTGGGTGAGGGACATCTCAGGATAACACTCGTCAGTCAGGACCACAATTCGGGGATTGGACCTTTGGGCAGCCGTGAGGCTACCTCTGTGCGGTCCAGAAGATTCCAAATTTGAGGCCTCTTTCATCTTGTGGGCACTTGGAGGGCCACAATGCCTTTTGTTGGCGATGCTCCGAGCGGCGAGTCTCTGGCCTCTTTCCTTCTCTTTGTAATCACCGGGCTTTGCGTTGCTTCAGGGTGATTTGGCGGGCCAATTCTATTAGCCTCTCCAGCCGCCGCCTTGAGTTTTTTCAACTTCTTCCGGTAAGCTTCACATTTCTTGTTGGGAAGATGCGGTCCAAACACCGAAAGATTAATCGTACTACCTGGTTCGGGGGCACGTAGACGTTCTGGTAAAGTACCAGTGGTCACAGCATCAGGAGCCTTAGTATCCGAAAGGGGAGTTTGTGATCCCTCCCTGCTGTTTGAGTCAACTGTCTCATGAGCTATTGGACCCCTTGGTGTCAAAACGTCAGGGTTGCCAGCCTGTAGAGCCAGTGAAATGGTGCTGGGGGTTTGGATCACCTCCCTTAGGGTTGCCTCGGCCTGAGCTTCAGCTTCCTTCGGGGGCGGGTCCACCTCCCTGCTGCTTTTATTTGTTTTTATTTGTTTTAAAAATCTTTCCATTTTGATCCCACCAGTGTTAGGGAAATATAGGTCACCCCCGGCAGAGCCCTGATGCCGTATTATGTCTTTCGACGGGGAAGGCTAACTACTTGGGAAGGGCGCCCGGTATCCCCAAGGCACCGTTAGAGATCCCTAGTTACCCCCACGGGCCAACGATTCTGCTCGGCACGGTTCGCATGACGCCTTCAGATTAGGGGGATGTGTATACCTACCCAGGTCTACCATCTCTGGATAGGGGGTTGTTCGTTGGTTCTGACCGAGACTGCTAGGCTTTCTTGTCCCCCTGAGACAAGGAGGGCAAGTCAGTCTTGATCTCCCACCCGTCCCTTGTCAAGTTCTCCCTCCCTTCGTCGGATCCGGGGTCGGTCAGAGCCGAGAACAGTCTGGGGTGCCAGCGGACACCTGCCCCCCTCCCCCAAATCGTTCCAGGGTAGAGAAAGAATTCCGCCGCCGGCCCAGGAGAGCTCCTATTAGGGAGATCCAGATAAGCCGCCGGGACTCATGCCCGAACCGTGACGACCGGAAGAGTCAGGGCCTTTAACTCCAAGTCACGGAAATTAAGCCTCTCCACCCACTCAGAACCAGGGATTCCAGTTCCCTAGATGATTTTTTCAAATAGGGTCCTGTCCTCACTGATCTGAGCTTCTTCAAGGTCCCACAACCCCTAGGAGAGAATATATATATATATATGGGAGATTCCATGTGAAGTGATCCAGTTAAAAAATAGAATTTTGTTTTAATGTATGGAATCAGTAGAAAACTACTTGAATAGAGTGTAGCTAAATTTTTAGACCTGAATTTGAATTAGTACCAGAGTTGTAGCCAATCAAAAAATAGAATTTTTTGAAAAAATTGACTTATTGGCCATGTTTATCACTTAATAACTCAAAATCTAACAATTTTTTCTTATATACATTAAATTGGAAAAAGTTTATTACTTTCAAGAAAAATCAGTTGAAATATTTCATTTATATTATTTTTAAACTTTGAATATAGTTATAATCAATAAAAACCTTTATAGTAAAAAAAAAGGTTGTACGATCAAAAATATTTTATCCATCCAAGAATCTAATTCATCGATGATTAATTACCTTCAAAATGGTGCAAAGTTTGAGTGCGGCAGAGCATTTCAGACAAAGTTATGGTGTTTTTAGGCAAATTTCTTAAAAAAAGAGAGCAAATGCATTTTATGAAAAAAACAGACTAACCGTATACTTGCATTCAAACAATATGGCATTATTATTCCTCCCCGAAGGGAGTCCTGTACAGTAGTGTACGTCCTCGTTTTTTCTTCTTAGCATGTAGAGTGGAGGGTTGTGCGAAGTTGTGCGATATCGATGGAGGATTGTGTTGTAATTAATATGAAAACTTAACATCTCTGCGCCTTTTTTATTGCCTTGAAAAGGGACGGTCAAAGAAACGTCCGAAACGTAGGCACAAAATAAAAAGCTGAGTTCGCAGAGATCAATCGAAGTTTTATTTCATATAACTAAAAGTATCAGACTTAAATAACAACTAAATAAAAGTATCAGTAACTAACAATAAATAGTATATTTTAGTAATATTGAGGAATAATAATGCCATATTGTTTGAATGCAAGTATACGGTTAGTCTGTTTTTTTCATAAAATGCATTTGCTCTCTTTTTTTAAGAAATTTGCCTAAAAACACCATAACTTTGTCTGAAATGCTCTGCCGTACTCAAACTTTGCACCATTTTGAAGGTAATTAATCATCGATGAATTAGATTCTTGGTTGGATAAAATATTTTTGATCGTACAACCCTTTTTTTTACTATAAAGGTTTTTATTAATTATAACTATATTCAATGTGTTAAACTAATATAAATTAAATATTTCAACAGATTCTTCTTGAAATTTATAAACTTTTTCAAATTTAATGTATATAAGAAAAAATTGTTAGATTTTGAGTTATGTAGTGATAAAAATGGCCAATAAGTCATTTTTTTAAAAAAATTCGATGTTTTGATTGGTTACAGCTCTGGTACTAATTGAAATTTAGGTCTAAAAATTTAGCTACACTCTATTCAAGTAGTTTTCTACTGATTCCATACATTAAAACAAAATTCTATTTTTTACCTGGATCACTTCACATGGAATCTCCCATATATATATTTCAAAATTATGTTTTTTCAAAAATAGATAATATATGAATTTTTTCCATGCGCAAAAAATTAAATACATTAATTATTGAATTTTTAAAATAATTCTATTATAAACATATATATGGGCTATTTCACGTCAAGTGGTACGATGCAAATTTTAAATCGCTCCAAAATTTGAGAACTGGCTGGAAATATCTTCCAGAAGATAGAAAAAAAATTTTAGGTGTTAAAAATAATTTGTTAAAAATATTTTCAAAGCCATTTATCTCAAAATCTATTGATTGTTTTGAAAAAACATTATAAACAACTTTTGTTCAAAATAATCTTTAGAACTTATCTACCTGGGTTACAATTCTTAATTTTAAATTCTCGAAGAGATAGGGCACCCAGAAATATTGAATATCAAAAAAGGCGACCACGCCACAATCGATTTTGAACTACCACCGCTCAAAAGATCACATTTTTTGAGGGCTTTCGAATGGCGGTGATTAGATTATTGGCCAAGACCACTGATGAAAGTTATACCTTAAAATACATGAAAATTAGTGATTTTATGAGGTTTATGAGGCAAGAGAAATTAGTATTTTTTAAACCAGTCCAGGGCAAAGTCTTTGTATTACTATAGACTTTTAATCTAGCTATATAGAATACAATTATTTTGTAAACAAAAATTTTGACACAGCTAAATATAAATACTTGTTTTTTAAAATTTTGCACATTTTCTAAATTCTACCAAATTAACAGTTTCTGATATTTTTTAAAAAAAACCCAACGCGGTTAGATTTGTATTCGTACAAGCTTTCTTTCTGTTCGAAGTTTACTATAAAAAGTTAATTTGGCATAAAGTTATGCTCATTTAAATTTGACCTAAAATTAAAATAAAACACGTTTTTTGGTATTTTCTAATGCTCACAACGTCGATCTACCTAAATTTTTTTTACCAAAATTTGAGTGAAACTCGGTTTTTATAGGTAGAAAGTGATCCCGTAGTTACTGCAATGGATATTTGACCTTGGTACACGTTTATTAACGTTTGAAAATATTTTTTTTTGCATTCTTGCGCAAGACTTATCGGATTACTGCAAGGTCTAAAATGTCTTGTATTTCGAGTGTTATCACAGGTAATATCCATACTATAGGTAACTTTTAAAACTAATAGGAATATAGTTTAAAGAAATTTTTATTTTTATTTTTTTATAACAATTTTTGGCCTGTTTTCGCTATTTTACTCGTTTTTATACATTTATCATTACAATGCGTCGAAAAACTTGTCATTTGTACAATAGGAAAAAGGTTTGTGATTGCGACACAAAAATTTTGTGTATTTACGTTTTTTAAATTAGCACAACATATTTTGGGATTTTTGTACAAAAACTGATTTTATGGAATTGTCGTCAAAAACGTATTTTATAATATCATATCAATATTACAGGTCACTTTCAAAATTAACACGGTATTATAGTTAAAAGAAATTTTTATTCATTCTAACAATCAATTAATCATAATATCATAATATAATACTGATGTTTTCATAATTATTTATAACTTTTAAATTAAATAATATTTAAAGTATATTGTTTGTACGAATCTTTTAGCATGTGCCTTTTGTATTATTATTATTATTATATGTATCCATGATGATGTGCTTAATATAAATATGTCAAATAAACAATAATAAATAAGCTAAAAACTCAAAATATTTTTATTTAGAGGCCACGCGCTTGCATGTACCCATCTCTCTCTCTCTCTCTCTCTCTCACTCTACCCATCTCTGTGCATCTGTCCCTCTCTCTTTCTCTCTCTCTCTCTCGCTATACCAGAATACGTACGTGCATGCGCATGCGCAATTTTCGGATAACTAGTGACGAACTTCTCGCGGCTCGCATCCCGTTGCAGGATTACCAAGTTTGCTCGGTACAGAAAACACGTAAAATTGTCAGCTGTAGCCCTAGGCGGCCGGCTCGCGCGTCGAGTCGTCGAGTTAGCCGGCCGCGTAGGCTATATTTGACGGTGTGTAAGGCTAGAAATCGTTTTTCCCGTGAATTAAATCGATTTAAATATCTCTCGTTTGACTGAACAAAGTAGCAGTGGGTTTTTTTATGTTGATATATTACAAATATTAATTACCTTAATTATTTACTGATAAATATTATTTACTCTTAATTATTGATTTATTGAATACTACACATTTATAGGAATTAGATATATTAGTTAAAACAAAAAGATAACGAATAAATAAAGACATTTCAAAAAGCGAAAAGGGCTAAAATGTTTGGATTGTTTATTTAATAAACAAATAATAATTTAAATGGTTATTGTTTAACACAAAAACCACATATCTACAGACTTTCGATATATTTTTAAAAGCGAAAGCAAAAAATTATAATTAAATCCGTTTTAAAATGTCAAAAATATTAATATTGTTTTTTTAATAAAAATAATAATTAAACGTGGATATTGTTTATGCAAAACCACACAATCATAGACTCTAAATAAACACTTATAATGTCAAACTAAAATCAAACACTTTTAAAAAAGCGAAAAATTGTCAGCTGGAGGCCTAGAAGGCCGGCTCGCGCGTCGAGTCGTCGAGTTAGCCGGCCGCGAAGGCTATATTCGGCGGTGTGTAAGGCAAGAAATTGTTTTTCCCGGGAATTAAATCGATTTAAATATCTCTCGTTTGACTGAACAAAGTAGCAATGGGTTTTTTTATGTTGATAAATTACAAATATTAATTACTTTTGAGGTGTGGATATAAAATGGAGAGAATTTTATTTAATAATGATGTGGATTTATTTAACTACTACTTCTTATATACATTTGTCCGACGTCTCTTGCAGTATAGTCGTACTCACATACATACTGGAGAGAGACATACTTACAAGTGTGTCTCCACTAACACTCATTAGCACGCTCACTTATTTCGCCGTGCTTCACACTATACATGATTAGCGTACAATATTGAACTTGGTTTGAACTTGGGTATATAGGGTGTGGCAAAAGTACCGGAACACAAAAATATCTCGACGGGAGTGCATTTTTGGGAAAAATGTTTGAGACAAAAGTTGTAGGATTTTTCCCTGGCTATTTGATGGTCACCTTGGATTTGACCTTGATATGACCTTGAAGGTCAAAGTCAAGGTCAAGTCTAGTTTTTCAAATGGAACACCCCATTTTTGACCCCGGAAATGGAAAGAGCGGAAAATTTTACATCTAGTTACGTTTTTGTCGATTTTTGAAACTTAACCTTTGAAAGTCATTTGACGGTCAAAACGATCATGATTGCGGAGCAAAGCAAAGTAACTCTGAGGGAGTGGTTTTCCGAAAAAAAATCGAAAATAGCGCTGATATTATTTTCTATTTACTGATGACCTTGGATTTATCCTTGACATGATCTTGAAGGTCAAAGCCAAGTGAATTTTTTAGAATAGGACTTATTGGTAAAATTCAGAAATAGAACAGAACGCAAAATTTTGCGTGAAGCTGTTACAAGGACGATTCGTAACCGGTATTAGTTCTTTGGAAAACATTGATTTTCACCGTTACTTGGGATAGATCAATTGGACAAAGTATTATCATTTGTGATCATTTCGTTTGAAAATTGGTCAACACTCATCTTCATAATAAAAAAAGCATTTATTTCAGAACTTTGCTGCTTTCTTCGGTTTTCTTTTTTCCATTTCCTTGGTGGATCGTTTATTAATTTTCGAATTTATTTGCGATTTAAAATGGCTTCGCTTACGGAGCAAGAGAGAGTTTCACTCTTGATGATGCGGGGCTGGGGCGATAGGCAGAGGACGTATGATGAAGTTAGATTACTTTTTAATGAAACTTTTCGTAATGGAGAAGAAGGTATTTCAAAGTCTACAGTCTCCCGTACGATTCGTATAACAATATAAAAGTACATATTATATTTCAACATGCCTCCTTACATTTATATTGTATTATTTATTTAAACTTATTTGCTCTATATTATATTCAGTTTCATTCTGAATTTTTCAAACTTTTGTTTGCATAATGCTTTAGTAAAAATATCCGCAACGTTTTCATATGAATCAATTTTACACACTTCAATTAATTTTTCCTTTACACTCTCATATACAAAATGATAATGTATTTCTATATGTTTCGAATTTTTCGTAAAATTACCATTATTTGCAATGTTTATTGCTCCCGAATTGTCATCATAAATTTTTATAGATTCATTTATACTTATGTCGAATATTTTTACTAATTCTCTTATAAATTTTATCTCACTTACTACCTCAGATAATGCTACATACTCTGCATACGTCGAAGCTTTGGTTATACATTTTTGTTTTCGAGATTTCCAATCGATCACATTCCCACACATTTTTAAAACATATCCAGTCGTAGATTTTCGATCATTATTATCGCCTGCCCAATCGGCATCAACATAGCAAGTTTTAGTATCGCAATTTTCATTTATTTATAGTGTAAATTTAAATCTTTTGTTAAGTAAAATATTTAAAAATTCGCAATGCGTATTTCCAATGTGTTTCGCTATAACTATTTTGATATCTACTCAAATAATTAACACTATAACTTATATCTGGCCTTGTATTTGAACTAATGTATAATAAAGCACCTATTAAATTTCTATATTTTATATTTGACACACAGCTTTCAGATTTCTCTAGCTTTAAATTTGTCTCCATAGGAGTACTATACAATCTACTGTAGTTGATATTTCTCAACTAACGACTCTATATATTTCGTTTGGCTTAAAGTAAGCTTATTTTCTAGATAATCATAAGTTATATTTATTCCAAGATACTCTTTGATTTCTCCTAAGTCTTTCATTTTAAATTTATCTGACAAGAGTTTTTTAACGCTTTGAATGTTTTCCTTACTTTTACTGCAAATTAACAAATCATCTACATAAATCAAAATATAAATTTCATTTTTCTCTTTACCTTTTTTATGTAAACATAAATCTATATTATTTCTTTTGAATCCGAATTTTGTAATACACTCATCAAAACACTCATACCAGTCTCTCGGACTTTCTCGTAATCCATACAACGCTTTTGACAATTTGTATACTCTATTTGTTTTACCTTCGTAACCTTTCGGCTGATTTACATATACCTCAGAGTTTATTTTTCCATTAAGAAATGCAGTTTCTACATCCATTTTTTCAATTTTTAATTCATTTGGACAACAATAAGAAAGTAAAATTTTTAAGGTTTGACTCTTTGCTACTGGAGCGTATATGTCATCAATTTCATCTGTTTGTTAAAAACCTCTTACAACTAACCTAGCTTTATATCTATCATCAGATTTTCTCGTATAAACCCATTTAACATCTAAGACTTTTTTGTTTTTTATTCTTTCTACTAATATCCAGGTTTTATTTTTATTTATGCAATCTATTTCTTGAAATCATTGCTTTTTTCCAATTTTTACTATCTTTACAATTTATCGCCTCCTCAAATGTACCAGGCGTATCTACTCTACAGTAATTTACACATATGTTATAAGAACTACCATTACTAAATTTTCCCGAAGGTTGATTTAGTAATGAAATTGAAGCGCTGTTATTCGGATACCTAATCGGACTTGTCTTTTCGCGTGTAGATCTACGCGGCAATGTTAGATTTTCATATTTTTTATTACTTTGTTCTTCTTTATTTTCATCCGCGCTTTCAAAAACGCTATTATTTAACTCGTTTTCTGTATTTTCATCGTTTTCTTTTTCATTTTCATTTTCATCAAAACTAATACATTTAATATTTTCTTCGATAAATTCAACATGCCTTGTAACTAATATTTTATTATTTAACAAAACTCTATAGCCAACATCACTATAGCCTAATAGAATTCCCATTTCCGCTTTTTTATCCCATTTTGAAAATCTTTTTTGTTCTGGCCTTTTTACAAAAACTTTACTCCCATATAAGCGTAAATGTTCAACATTCGGTTTCTTCCAAAAGAAAATTTCATACGGAGTTTTTCTCTCAACAGTATTAGCGAGCTTTCGATTTTTCAAATAAGTAGCCGCACATATTTCAGGCCAAAACCGTTTGTGTCCTTGTGCCTCTGTTAGTAAACATCGCGACATATCCATTATCGTTCTATTGAATCTTTCCGCTGTACCATTTAACTCGTGTACATAGGCTGGACAATTATTCAAAATAATGCCTTTCTCTCTCGTAAATTTATAGAAACGATTATTTAAATATTCTTTCCCGTTATCGCATCTCAGAATTTTTACTCGTTTTCCGGTTATATTTTCATTTTCATTCACATATTGAATTAAACAATTATATACCTCATCTTTAGTCTTAATACAATAAACTTTAGCTATTTCGCTATAATCATCCATAAAAGAAACAAAATAATTTTCCTCATTAAATCCAGTAGTTTTAAATGGACCGCAAACATCAGTATGCATAATCTCCAAAATATCGTTTGCTCGTGTTCTATTATTTTTAAATGGAAGATTATGCATTTTATTCTCTATGCAAATTTTACACTTCATATATTCCGATTCAGGTTCATTAGGAATTCCCGTTAGCAACTGTTGTTTACATAATGTATTCAAATAACTAAAGTTTACGTGCCCTAAGACTCTATGCCATCGTTCCTTTTGACTCATTTTTATTTTTCTCGGTACTATGTACATACGTCTCATATTTCAATTTACTTTTCATTTTGAATACTCGATTTTCTTTGTAAGCTACAGCTATTAATCTATTATTTTTATCTATAACTTTTGCATAATTTCCTTTTGAAACAATCGTATTTTCGTTATCGATTAATTTCCCACAACTAATAAGATTCATGTTCATTTCTTTAGTATAAAATACATTCTTCATATTTACTTCATTTTGTTTTCCATACGCATCAAAATAACTAACAACATTTCCAATCTTTGTTGCTTTTATAGACCGATTATCGCCTAAATAAATATTTATCGGTTCTTTCAAGACAATACATTTCTCAAAGTAACTTTCATCATTTACAATATGAACCGAACACCCGCTGTCTAATAACCAATGTATTTCGTTACCTGACCTAACGTCACCTTGACTATGCTGCGCTGCATGAGCTGTTGCTGTCCAAGCGCTCGAACCAGGTCCGCTCTGCTCACCTTGGTTTAAAACTTGTTGTCGATGAAAATTTCCACGCCCTCTGCTGTAGTTGCCTATTGTGCCTTGTCGTCCTCTGTCTCTACTGCTTCGACCTCGAGTTGAAACTTGCCATGTTCCGCTGCTTTGTGCTGCTTGGCCTCCATCTTGGCATTCTTTTGCGAAATGTCCAGCTTTCCCGCATTTATAGCAATTTCCTTTTTGACTTTTCTTCGCAGTAAATACATTTGATTTTTTTTCATTATCTTCATTTTGATTTTTCAATTCAGCTAGTTTAATTTTATTCTTTACATAATCTGTCGTTTGATCTTCTTCTTTTAATGTATCGATCAAATCACCAATATAACTGTATGATTCTGGCAACGTGTTTAGTATATAATTTAATTTCTCTTTTTCACTTATTTTGGCTCCTGCGCTTTTCAATTCGTTCACAGCTTTTTCAAAGTCGGTGAAAAATGACGCTGTATCACCATAATTATCCAATCTTATTTTTTCAATTCTGTTTCTGCACACAATTAGTAATGCTGTAGATTCTTTCAAATACATGCCGTCTAATTTCTTTATTATCTCATAGGCTGTTGTCTCTTCACAAACAAATTCCAATTGCCTATCTGAAATCGAGCTGTATATTATATTAATAGCCTTTAAATCTTGTTTATCCCAATTTGCTGCATCTGTAATAGCTTTTTCCCTTGTAATCACTGTATTACATTTTTTCATCTTCATAAACATTGTGATTCTCTTTTTCCACATGCTATAATTTTCTCCATCAAACGCTGAGATATTTATCTCTTTTCTCTCCATATCGTGTTCTTCAATATCGAACTTTTCTTCGTGTTCAGATATACTTTCTTCTTTCTTTACCTCTTCTTCAACAATTTTGTCTTTATCCATAAACGTCTCGAATGTTCCTTCGGATTCGGACTTTTCACTTTACTCAGACACGTGGCTTCCTTTCTTCTTTCTTCTTAAATATTTCCTTATTTTCCCGAAGGTCAATAAGAAAATAATTAAAAATACAAACCACGCTCTGCTACCATGTTGAGGTGTGGATATAAAATGAAGAGAATTTTATTTAATAATGATGTGGATTTATTTAACTACTACTTCTTATATACATTTGTCCGACGTCTCTCGCAGTATAGTCGTACTCACATATATACTGGAGAGGGGAGACTTACAAGTGTGTCTCCACTCACACTCATTAGCACGCTCACTTATTTCGGTGTGCTTCACACTATACATGATTAGCGTACAATATTGAACTTGGTTTGAACTTGGCTGTATAACAATATAAATGTACATATTATATTTCTACAATTACATTAATTATTTACTGATAAATATTATTTTTTCTCAATTATTGATTTATTGAATACTACACATCTATAGTAATTAGATATATTAGTTGAAACAAAAAGATAACGAATAAATAAAGACATTTCAAAAAGCGAAAAGGGCTAAAATGTTTGGATTGTTTATTTAATAAAGAAATAATAATTTAATTGGTTATTGTTTAACACAACACAGATATCTACAGACTTTCGATATATTTTTAAAAGCGATAGCAAAAAATTATAATTAAATCGGTTTGAACATGTCAAAAATATTAATATTGTTTTTTTAATAAAAATAATAATTATACGTGGATATTGTTTATGCAAAACCACACATTTATAAACTTTATATAAGCTCGTAAAATGCCAAACTAAAATCAAACACTTTTAAAAAGGCGAAAAATTGAATAATGACGACATTATTAGCTTATTTAATCGGGGAAACAATGGAAAAAAAGACGATAAAAAATCAAAATATTTTTATTTAGAGGCCACGGGCTTGCATGTACCCATCTCTCTCTCTCTCTCTCTCTCTCTCTCTTGCTCTTTCTGGTGGGTATACGGACGTTCTCAAAATCAGCTCATACTCGTTTCGTGTTACTCGTATTCACACATACTTCTACAAGTTTTCAGCCAGGAGGAGGGGTTCCCTGGAGTGGCGGATTTAATCTGATATAATACCAGGTATTTTTTTATCGCCCGGGAATCCTTATTTTCTCCTCCAAAAAGTTGGCCACTGGAAGAGGTTAGGTTGCCTTTTTCGCACAAATTGGCGGTTCAGCGGCGGCGATTTCGCGCAGGAGATCAGCGCCTCTACTGGCTCTCACCTGTATTAAGGGGTCGGCCGCGATTACCTCTCCCTCAACTCTCAAGGCTCTTTACAACTCTGTCTTGGAAGGATGCAGCTAGCTACGCGCACCACCTGTTTCGTCTGCGGTAGAAGGATTATTAAAAAAGATCACGCGGAGGTATGTCCGGGATGTGGGAATTTCATCCACACAAATTGTTTTATAGTTCTACCCGACTCGAGCGAACCGCGCTGTTGCCGACTCGCGAAGAAACCTGCTTTGTCCGTGTCGCATGAGGGGGCAGCACTTCCCGGGACGGTTTCTCCCGATGCTGAGCTCGCGCCAAGCACCGCGCACACGACTACGACCCCCACCACGGGGACGGCCAAACGCTTAGCCTCGCCCACTTCGCCGCCGTGTGCGCAGGTTGCTAAGCAACCTCGCGGCGCCGCGCCTACTGACAGCTGCTCCGGCCTACCCGCGCAACCGACTGGTGCCGTCGACATGGCCGCTCTTTTCTCGGACTTCGCGAGCCGGTTAGAAGCGAATTTTGAGCGCAAGGTCTCACGCATCGAGTCTTCGGTGCAGGGATTGACCAGCGAGATCCGAGACCTCAACTCCCGGGTTTTTCAATTAGAGGCGGCGACCGAAAAGAAATTCTCCCGCGTCTCGGACTGTCTGGGAGCGTTGGAAACGGCGAATGAGTCGATCCGGGGCTTGATTGGGGACGTGCGTAGCAGCAAATCGATTTCAGTGACACCGGCAATTTCATCCTCGTCGGACACATGCGAACTTTTATTGGTTGGTGTCCCTGTAGATTCGGCTTCTTCGGACGGAGAGGTAGTGGACAAGGTCCTTAATGCTATTAACCTCCCTCGCATATGCTCGCAAGTAGTTGATATTCGTCCCTGGCTTGTCCGGAACAGGCCAGGAAGTCAAGATCCGGGACCAACGACGTCGACAGCTCGTACTCTCAGTTCTAAGAGTATTGTTTTCCGGGTTTCCTCCCCATCAACCAGGGACTTAGTCCTCGAAAGGGCGCGCCTTGTCAAAGGCTTAGCTACCGATTCGCTCTTTGGTTCGGGGGGGAGCTCGTCAGTCTTTATCCGTGCACTGTGGCCCAAGGAGCTGCACACTCTATTTAGTAAGGCATTGCGTCGTTCCGTGGTCCTAGGCTTTGCGAGACCTATTGTAAAGGACTACACGGTTTTTATGCGCAGAGTTAAGGGTGGGCAGCTTATCCCAATTTATTCAGAAGCAGATTTAAGTGAACTTACGGTTAATAATTTTTCTCCTCCGAAATGAAGGTTGTCCGGCCAGACGTCACTACATTCGCACAATTCCTTCTCCATTTTTCATGTTAATATAAATCGTTTGAAAACTCATTTTGCATCCATTGAATCATTAGTCCTTCCATCAAATCATGATATCATTGCCTTATCTGAAACCTTCCTCACGGAACATGATTCCTCCAACATGTTGGGCCTTCCTGACTACACCTTGCACAGACTTGATCGGGCTGGTAAGGAGGAGGGAGGGGTGGCGGCTTATTTCAGGAATAATCTTGATGTTAGGCTTTTGGCCCACTCCGACCCCGTCTTTTCCAACACTCCAGAGTTTATGATTTTCCGCGTTAGTAACAATACCGGCTCGCTGTTGTTCTGTGTGGTGTACAGGAGACCCTCAGCGGCCTACCCGTCTAAATTTTTTGATATTTTGACAAATTTTTTACATACTTGCGACCAGGTAGTCATCACCGGCGATTTTAATATTAACATGTGTATTAAAGATGGGGCGTCCGCCATGTTGGATTCTTACTTAAATTCATTAAACCTTTTCCTCATTAGATCTGACCCTACTCATCATACGCACTCATCTCATACATGATTGGATCTATTTATTACACGTAATCATCCGCCAGCTTACTCTTATTCTAAGTCGTCAGTTCCCTTTGCAGCAGGACACGACTTTATTGTTCTTAATTTGGAGTTTACCAAACCATTGCCGGCTGTGAAGAGGATGTACTCGCGGAACCTGGTTCAGATCGATCCACCGGAGGCTGCTGCCCTTTTCACCAATACATTTTGTCATCTTTCATCTATTCCTAGTACTTCCACTGTATTGTCCACGTCATCAGCTTCTCATCCTTCATCGACGTCGTCTGGCCGTTCCCCTCCTTATTATTTTTCTTTGCAGGATACGCAAATATCATCATCTTCTTCCTTTACTCCCATCAGCATTCTACTTTCAAACCTCGTCACAGCCATCCTTCATACTTTTGATTCTCTCGCTCCCGCTAAGCTCATCACCATTAAAAACGTCAACAAATCCTGGATTACGCCACTCATTAAACAAAGAATTAAGTCTCGCAATATGGCGTTTAAGAGATTCTTGACCACTGGCCTGAGCTCGGACTATCAATGCTACAAGGAACTGCGTAATCTTGTTAGAAATAACATAGATTCCAGTAAATTTCTGCATTTTAATAATAAGATAGAATCTGCTTCTAACTCGTCTGGCTTGTGGAAAGAGCTCAGAAACATGGGTCTCACGTCTAAATCATCTCAATCACCTCTCAACATTTTTTCACTTGATCAGCTCAATATCTATTATGCATCTGTTTCTTATTCACCCCTTCCTTTCTCATTTGATCAACTTCAGTCCCTCATCTCGTCACCAGACATCCTGCCCTTGTCCTATCCGTCAATTTCATTCAACTTCGTCCCTATCACCTCACAGAAAGTACTTTCTATTATATCCAGGGCCACCTCCAAGGCTACAGGACATGATGGTATTTCGGTTCCGATGCTGAAACTTTTAGCTACACAATTGGCGCCTTGTTTGGCCGAGTTATTTAATTTATCACTCTCTACCGGAACCTTCCCTAAGCCTTGGTCTAGGTCTCTTCTTTTCCCGTTAGCAAAGTCGAACAAGGTAATCTCGCCGTCTGACACTAGGCCCATCGCAAAGCTCTGTGAAGTCTCTAAAATTCTTGAAAAGATAGTTCACGAACAATTTACAGAGTACCTTAACTGCAATAATCTAATTATTGAGAGACAAGCAGGCTTCCGCCGGGGGCATAGTACTCAGACGGCTTTAATCGGGGTCCTGGATGATATTAGGAGACTTTTCAAAAGCCTTTGATTCGGTACCACATGATTTGCTGATTCACAAATTACGCTCCCTAGGTTGCTCGGATACGGTTATTACCTGGTTTTACCACTATCTGGTAGGTCGCTCCCAAGCGGTAGTAGATGAGCTGGGGAGGAGCTCGGCCTGGCTCGACACGTCTAGGGGGGTTCCTCAGGGCAGTGTCCTGGGTCCATTGTTATTCTCTATTTTTATAAATGATCTTCCACGTGTTTTAAGTCATTCAGACTACATGATCTTCGCAGATGACACCCAGATCTATCACTCGTTTTACCCAACCGAACTCGCTCAGGGTGTACAGAGAATTTCGGAGGATGCAAATGCGTTTAACGACTGGGCGAGGTCGAATGGACTGAATTTAAATGTGGGGAAAACGAAGGTGATGGTTTTGGGTAGTCAGGCTTATATTTCGCGCATTGACTTGGACTCTGCCCCGAGGGTTACAATAGGGAATAGTTTTCTTGAATATGAGACGGAAGTCAAGTCTCTAGGCGTTTGGATTTCGCCTACCCTGGATTGGTCTCGCCAGGTTGCGTCAGTGTCACAAAGGGTTCACGGAGTTCTTCACTCCTTAAGATTTTTTAAGCGAGCGCTCTCACGTCGAAACAGGAAGAGGCTGGTCGAGGCTTTAATCTTCCCGCATTTTGATTACGCATGTGCGGTTTTTCATGACCTGGATGCTACCAGGAACTTAAAGCTGCAAAGGCTATTAAATGCGTGTGTCCGTTTTGTTTGGGGAGGGATTCCGTGGCGGGAGCATGTTACGCCTTACCGTCTTAAGCTGGGGTGGCTGTCGGTCGAGCTTAGGCGATCCTACTTCATTGCCACTTCCGCTTATAGCATCATCTCTCATAATTCCCCCTCTTACATAGCTCGCCATTTCACCATTCGAGACGCTTCCTTTCCTTCCCGCTCTTCCTCACGTCTCCCACCCTCGTCCCTTTTTTATCCTCCCCCTAGAACGGAAGCCCTAAACAACTCCTTTATCATCACTGCCTCTCGCCTCATCAATCACCTTCCGTTCACCAATTTCGACCCTCTCCTCTTCAGTTCATTTAAAACATCCTTATCATCATACCTTTCTGAGCTCGACCGACAGGCTTGGGAGGGGAGGGTTAGGTGTGAGGGGTTAAGCTGCCCTTCCCTGCCGGAGGTTTAATTATTATTTATTGTTATTTATTGTTAATTTATTGTTTTTTGCGTTATATGCATCAATTTATGAATTGTCATTGTATATCTATTTTATATCTGTCGTTGTGTTTTAATTTATTGCGTATATTGTATCATTGGGTTTTTATAAATTGGTTACTTTGTTTTTCTTTTTGGCGCTGCGTATTTTTATTTTTGTTATGTTTTTTATTGTTATTTTTTACTACCGTTATTTATTTTATTGTTATATTTTATTTTTGTATATATTTTAATTTATATTCTTATTTTTATTTTTATTGTTTTATGGTTTTATTATTATTATTATTAATGTGCGCAGTCATTTTCTAAAGTGTATACGGGGTCTTACCCCTCAATACCCAATAAATAAATCAAATCAAATCAAATCTCTCTCTCTCTCTCTTTCGCTATACCAGAATACGTACGTGCATGCGTATGCGCAATTTTCGGAGAACTAGTGACGAACTTCTTGCAGCTCGTGTCCCGTTGCAGGATTACCAAGTTTGCTCGGTACAGAAAACACGTAAAATTGTCAGCTGTAGCCCTAGGCGGCCGGCTCGCGCGTCGAGTCGTCGAGTTAGCCGGCCGCGTAGGCTATATTCGTCGTTATGTGGGGTTGAATATCGCATAATTTAAAAAATTTTACGTATTATTTAAATTATTTGATAATAATAATAGTTTTTAATTAATTCTGATAGTTATGTAGTAGATTGCTATGCATTAATAGATGCTATACAAATTAGTAAACACGGCCTTTTATCAAGGCGCGAGTGTCGATAGAACGGGTTGCGTCGGTCTCTCGTTCGACTAGAGTCCGTGCGCGCATGCGCAGTTGTGCTTCCCGCGTTGATACTAGTGAGGTTCACGTCGCTCGTGACCGTTTCAGCTGGATAACAAAACGGCTTGTAAACATTGTTGTATTTTTGTGAGCATTGTGGTATATGGTGAAAATTTCGAAATACTGGATGTTGATTTTTCTGACTAAATCAATGTTGCCGAGTTCATACAATTACTCTTGTATCAGATAAATACCCAGCTATCCAGTGTTTGATGGCGTCCGACTTAAAGGTTATGTTTGATACCCAAGGAACTGCAAACAAATCATGTGTGATGGATGTCGGGCTATCTTGGTGAGAAATTAACTGATTGTCCGTATTTATGAGAGTTGTGTTTATAGGTTAGGTTGCTGTTTTTCTCTTCAATTATTGCATTGATCATCTTCTATCTTTGTATGAATGTTTAGTTCATGTACAAAAAACTTTTTAGATACTTCCAGGTTGGCGTCAAAGTGCATTTGTACATCCCTGTCAGTAGTCGGATCCGGATTGAAATTCATTTGGTCTTTCTTAATCCAGGTAACCTCCTGTTACTAATAGATAGCTACGACAGCCATGAAATTTTCGAATTAACAGTAGACCTATGTCTGTTACCCTGATGTCATTGTATCCTCTAGCTAATGCTAATGCTAATCATAAAACTACAGAATGTAATTCAGACAATCACTATTGTTGTCATAATTGTAAGTTCAGTAATGAGAAGTATAAAACAAAATATGATATTAAACATACCGCAGTAGATACACTTAAATGTGAAATTTTAAAAACAAAGATTAAAAAATATATTGACATGACAGAATATGAAATTGCGCCAATAGTACCAAAATATATCGGAAAAGTTGATAACTTTTTATCTCGCACAATGGAAAGAAGTCAATCTATTCTGGCAGCATCGACGAAATTAACAACAAGACACAGAAGCAGTTCATCGAGCACGTTATCCCCTAATTATAAATAATAATGTCACAAGTTTTAGATTTAACAGAAGATTTACAAAATAATTTTATAAAAAAGGAAACAAATTTACATGATTTAACTGCATTGAATGGCAACTTGAAATTTCGAAAAGAATATATTTTATATATTAACATCAGAAGTTTAAATGCTAATTATAATAAATTACAAGTCTTTTTAAAAGGATTAGAAGTTAAACCAAGTGTCATTGTGTGTACTGAATCATGGAATTTGGATCACAAAGAGTTTTTTACAATAAATGGGTATAAAATATTTTATAACGATAGTAGAGTAAACAAATCAGATGGTGTCGTTATGTATTTGAAGGACTACATTACAGAAACCACTGAAATAATTGAGATAAATAAAATAAAAATAATAAATTCCAAAATTTCTATAGAAAATAATAAAGAAATGTTAATTTCTGCTGTATATAGGTCACATGATATTCCTAAAACAGAATTTATACTAAATATAAAGAAGTTAATTTTTGAAAATAAAAAAACCAAAAATCATTTAATCATAGGAGATTTTAATATTGATCTGTTAAAGATGGAAGCTATTGGGCAAGAATTACTTAATAGCTTACTTGAAAGTGGATATGCACCGGGTTTTCAGGGCATAACAAGGCCATCTTTGGATAACTGCAATACAGGAACATGCATTGATAACATCTTTATAAAAACTACAGTAATTAACTACAACACATTTACTTTAACTGTCCCTTTTAATGATCACTATCCTTTGATTATGACTATAGGAAAAATTAGAAAATCAAAGATAAATAATACTATTAAAATGATTGATTATACTAAATTAATCAAAATAGCTAACAATGAAAATTGGACGGAAATTTTAAATATGCAGGATCCAAATATAGCAACAAATTCTCTAATTGAAAAAATACAAAATTGTATAAATATAGTTAAACACAGTATAAAGATAAATAAAAATAAGAATAATTTAAATCCTAGAAATAGGTGGATTACAAGTGCAATAATGATATCCTGTAAAACTAAAGAAAGTTTATATTTATGTTGGAAAAAAAATCCTACCTTAGATAATAAGTTGTACTATAGAAATTATACTAAAGTACTAGATAAAATTATAAACAAAGCCAAAGAACTATATGAAAAAGAGCAGATAGAAAAAAATTCTAGCAATCCAAAAAATCTATGGCAAATTATAAATGAAAAACTGGGGAAAAAAAGTAACAAAAAAGTCAGGGTTAATTACATAATTGAAAACAATGAAAAGATAAGTGATCCTACACGAATTGCTAATAATATGAACAAATTTTTTACTAATATAGGTAAAACTTTAAGCGATAAAATACAAACAGAAACAAATGAAAATTTAAAATTGCCACAATTCAATTCAAATAGCATTTTTATTACACCCACATATGCATATGAAATCGAAAATATAATATTAAATTTAAAGAATAAAAATGGAGGAGTAGATAATATTAATGCAAAAACAATAAAATGCCTATCTCGATTTTTAATATTACCATTAGTACATGTCATAAATTTATGTATAGAAAAAACTACTTGGCCAAGTGCACTAAAAACAGCAGAAATAATTCCGATTCACAAAAGTAGCGAGAAACATAAAATAACGAATTATAGACCTATTTCGCTTATTTCAAACTTAGCAAAAATTTTCGAAAAAATTATTTTCACTAGATTAATTAAGTTTTTAAATGACAGTAACATACTAGCAAACAACCAATATGGTTTTACGAGAAACAAAAGTACTAAGGATGCATTAAACTACATAAGTAACATAATATACAATAACCTAGATTCAAACACTCCAATAGCAGTAACTTTCCTTGATTTAGCCAAAGCTTTTGATACTGTTAACCATACTATTTTGTTGGATAAATTATATAGGTACGGAATCAGGGGTAAAGCGCAGAAGTTGATAAAAAGTTATCTAAGTAATAGGGAACAAAGGGTAAAAATAAATGATGCCTATAGTGTATATGAGAAAATAACAACTGGAGTACCCCAGGGCACAATTTTAGGACCATTATTATTTATTATATATGTGAATGATCTATTGACAACAATGCCAGATAATACAATATTATCTTATGCTGATGATACTGCAGTAATATCAACAAGCAATAGTTGGAAAGAAGTAGAAACAATTATGAACTCAAATCTTGATAAAATAGCAAATTGGCTAGCACTTAACAAACTTTCACTTAATATTGATAAAACAGTATATTTAACTTTTGTGAACCATAAGGATTGTATTCCAATCATATAAACATAAAAGGAACAAAATTACAAAGAGTGGAAATGCAAAGTATCTAGGAATTATTTTTGACTGTCACATGAGATGGGATAAGCACATAGAGTACATATACAAAAAGACGAAATATCTAACTTTTATCTTTCACAAAATAGCTAAAATCATGTCCACTGATACTCTCAGAACACTGTATTATGCTTTTTACCACAGCATAATCTGTTACGGAATAATAGCTTGGGGTGGTGCATATACAAATATCAAATCTATAATACAAAATCAACAAAATAGATTACTTAAAATAATTGATAAAAATAAATTTATAAGCGATAAAAATCCAATGAACATTGACAAACTTTTTATTTTTGAATCCCTTAGTTTTCATTATAGTACATTGCAAGAAATTTATAAAAACTCAAAAAGTATAACAAGAAATAGGAATATCCAAATGCCACGTCGATGTAGCAATGTCAGTTCAAAGAACAGCTATGTAAGAGCAGTAAGCCATTACAATACCTTACCAAACGAACTTAAAAATATAGATAATATTAAAGTAAGAAAAGCAAAATTAAAAAACTGGATCAAGACAAACATATAAAGAATTAGTATGAATAACTCAGTAAAAATTGATTGTACTCGAATAAAAATATGGTTTTGTAAGTTAATTAGTCAAAAAAATCAGGTACTTGCTAACACATCAATAATTAATTCATTTTTAACAGATAAAAATAATCAATTTGTTAGATGTCTAAATCCTGCATTGGAAGTCCTACAGGATACGGCAGTATTTGACAAATTGTTACTTAATGTTAGAACATATCTATGCGCAAATGGTAAATGTAAGAAGTACTACAAACGATCGCATCGCAGAATATCTGTTTACAACTACAATAAAATGGAAAAAACAGAAAATATCAGCAATTTAATTCTATTTGCAACTGAAGTAATTAATATGAACTTTCTTGAAGAGGCATATAAATTTTCAGTTGCAGAGGATGCGGTGAGATTGAGTGATAAACAAAAAGCTATACCGGATAAAACATTGAAAAAAGACAAAAAACATCTATTTGATAAGGTCTGTGAAACAAAAATTAATCGAGTAGTTCCTGGTTTTAAATACATAAGTTTTGTAAAAGAAACACCAGAATGTAACAAAGTTAAAGATGAAGTTGTAAAAGAAAAATATGATCCTATAGAATCAGTATATACTAAAATAGACAAAATAGCTGAAGATAATGCCACAAATATGAAGGTCACTAATCCACCAGGGAAGAAATTACAGCAAGTTAACTCTTACCGCATGTCCTATGGAGATCTAAACTACATTGGATCGAATAAAGCAATTTTTTATTTTGATAGGGGAATAAGAGGAAAACAAATTTTTACAAATTCTGTTTACCCACTGAAACAGCAGCCTAAATACAAAGATCTAGTAGTTATAGATGATATAGTATTTACATCAGCATGTAAATGTGATTCTTCAAAACAACATCAGGAAATGTTTCCACATTACAGAGTCACTTGTGCGGTTGGACTCACTTGCCCTGCAAGACTAAACAACATCGAGAAAATTATTTTTGCAAGAAACAGAAATGCGATAACAGAAACGTTCACAACTGCTAGAGCCATGTTAACAAGATTTTGGTGAAAAATAAGGAAAAAATGTTTAAACAAGTAATAATATTAAACAATAATATGAGCATTTAAATTTAAAGTGTTTAAAAAAAAATGTAAAAGAGTGATGCACTAAACAGTATACTAGTTATATTGATTAAGTTGCAAAACTCTTATTTAAATATAGTATTAGGTTAATTTAGTATTAGGATATAGTGTTAAGTTCTCCGGCTCCTATGTACAGGTGCAGTGTGCACCTCTATAGGATACATTTTTTTTATTGTAAAATATTGTAATGTCTGGAGTTAATAAATAAAATAAAAAATGCTGAATACAATTGCCAATTGGATCTCGAACAGCTGTCTATAATAGAAATGAATTTACATCTAACTGCTGGTTACAGTAGCCATAGGATCTCTACCTTAGAGTTGGTTACTGTCCATATTTACGCCCACTAATCATCTACCAAACCCAAGTACTTCAATTAATGCAACGGCTTTTGTCTATATTAGTAATTAAACAGTCCATATACGAGAAATTTCAGGTACTCCTTGCATACACATAATAAAGGTTATGTTTGATTGCATACATATTATTGTCTTTGGAAATAATACCCAACGCCAAACCATTATGCAGATCTTATTCTCTACCTAAAGACGTACAATCAAATTATGTGTGAAGGATGTAGGACTATCTTGTGAGTGAAAAATTAACCGATTGACCGTAATTATGAGAGTTGCGTTTGTAGATTAGGTTACTGTTCTTACACTTCAATTATTGCATCGGTTTTCTTTTATATGTGTGAATGATTAGTTCATGTAAAAAAACTTTTTAGGTACTTCTAGGTTAATGTCTAAGTGCATTTGTACATCCCTGTCAGTTTAGGATTGAAGTTTAGTACAACATTCATAGAATCTTCCACTAAATGCAGACTGCGATGACAATGGATCCTTTATTTATCTGCTGTCTATTAGCCAACTTGTCCTGCATCAAAATGCCGAAAACGATTGCACGGAAAATGTAGTAATAAATGTCAAATTATGTTTGTAAAAATTAAGTTTCAAAATTCCTACATCGACTGCGCATCAAAATGCAGAAAACGATTGCATGGAAAATGTATAGCAGTAGTTGTCAAAAAGATTATTGTAAAAATTCTGCTTAAAATATTCCTGCATCGTCTGCATATTGTATGTTAAATAATGCAATCTACAAAGGTTATTTGTGAATGAATATGATAGCTGGAATGTACTATTGGCGCCATCTACTGTGAGGTTATAGATTAATATAATTTTTCAACGGATAATGGCCCTACTAGTACATTACAGCTTACTACATTACCGACGCTTCGTCGATAGTTCATGCACACTTGAAACCTAAAACACGTCTGTTTGGCTTATTCACCAAGGGGTCGAGTATTATGCTAAAAAGAGTCATTAAAATTGTGATTTTAGCTGTTTTATAAAATAAGCTGTACTATAAATATATTTTATATTAAATTGTATGATGTTCATTAATTAATGAATAATTTGGAGTGGGCAGGAAAATAATAGCTATACGCAGTTTTGTAAGTAAATAATATTAATTTGTTATATGCTGAAAATGTGCCCCTTCAGCTTCCAGACACATGTCCAGTCGCCGCTCTATCGCCTGCGTCGCACGTCTCACGTGTAATTCTTCGGCCGCGGCAAACGCAATTTCAATTCTGTCCTGCAGTTCTTCCATAGTATCTACTTTATTGAAGTATACCATCTCCTTGAGGGCGCCCACAAAAAATAATCACACGGGTTTAAATCCGGTGATCTTGGAGTCCATTTCCAATAAGGCGCTCCCCGTCCCATCCAATCATCCCCGAAGGTATCATTTAAATAACTTCGTACTGGAGCTGTAAATATCATTTAATTATTAAGTTTAATTTTTCGTCTGTGTTCGTTTTTCTTGAATAATAATTGCAAATTATTTTTTAAATTTTGCACAGTGCATTAGACCTAAACTACTTAAAGATCGCGCATTTTAATATTAATTGAAATTAATTCACGTTTGCCGGTTTCATCAGAAAGTGGCATACAAACCAAAATTATAAAATCTTAATATTTAAGAATATTAAAAACGTAAAAAAAGTATAAAGAAGTTTATTCTTCTACCGAATAATTTAAGCAGTGTTACCTGCATAGTGGGCTAGTCATCCATCGTGCATGAAAACGATGCGGCGTCTGAACAGAGGCATATCATCTATTTGCTGTTCCGCGTACACTATGCCAGGGAGCTCGTATCGCATGAACTCCAAATAATTTTCTCCGTTGACCCTCTCAGGCAAATAAACTGGTCCGATCTAAATTAACAGAAGTTTGAAAATTTATTGTTACTTTTAATTTGTGGTAACGACAGAACTTTGCAACGAATCAACGTATTGAAACAATCTTCTTTTTAATTTGCTTTCTTTTAAAGTCAAGATTGGGTTTGTATGTTATATTGTTATTGAAATGTAAGTATTTGAAGTTAATGTTATTTATTAGAATGAAATCCGAGTTCCAGAGATCAGGCTCTCTCCTAGTAAGTGTAGGTAGATTAATAAAATAAATTAAATAAATTATAAATTATGTTGAACTTACCAGTTGATCGTCGATCATGCCGGCCCATACGTTCAGTTTAAACCGGTATTGAGAATTCCCATCCCAAGTCAGCATAGGATTCTCCGTCCCATAGTGATGGTATTAATGATAATTAAAGTATCCACCTTGCGTGAAGGTGCACTCATCCGTCCATAGAATTCGTCTTGCAAAAATTGGCTCTCTCACGATTCTTCGCAAAAAGTTAATTGCAAAATTAACGCGCTGTGCGTAATCACGAGGCTGCAATTTTTGTACACGCGTGAAATGGTAGGGATGATATTTCTCGGCACGCAAAACTTTATGCACAAGCACGTCAGAAATATTCATTTCCCTACCTATTGCACGCGTGCTTGTCCGCGGATTCTCGCGTATTCGGTCCAGTACCGCCTCATCCGCGTCGGGGTTCCGCACTTGACGCGGTCGTCCACCTTCATTCACTGACATTACGTTCCCGGTTTCCCGAAACCGACGAATAGCCCCATTGATAACGTTTGCATCGGGGTGTCGTCGGTTCAGGTAAAAGTCGGCGTAATCAGCAGCTGCTGCACCACTATTTTGTCCGTTTTCAAAATAACACCTCAACATCTCAAACTATTCATCGACATGGTAAAAAGCCATATTTAAAGAATACTATCGAAAGAAAACGCGACCAACCTGCGACGTGCCTCTGAGATAACCGCGGTAATTGAATAGCGTATTAAACAAGTGCGAACTAGATGTCAGATGTTTACAAAAGTACAAGGATGCGTAAATGTTCTGATAGAGTACCATGAATTTACACAGTAAGAAGGCAGACGCTTTTACAAGAATTAGATCGATCGATAATTCCAAAAACTGTTTTGTCCATCTTTAATAGAGTACAAGTTGTTTACAAACCAAAATTATAAATTACCTGCATAGTGGGCTAGTCATCCATCGTGCATGAAAACGATGCGGCGTCTGAAACAGAGGCATATCATCTATTTGCTGTCCGCGTACACTATGCCAGGGAGCTCGTATCGCATGAACTCCAAATAATTTTCTCCGTTGACCCTCTCAGGCAAATAAACTGGTCCGATCCTAAATTAACAGAAGTTGAAAATTATTGTTACTTTTAATTTGTGGTAACGACAGAACTTTGCAACGAATCAACGTATTGAAACAATCTTCTTTTTAATTTGCTTTCTTTTAAAGTCAAGATTGGGTTTGTATGTTATATTGTTATTGAAATGTAAGTATTTGAAGTTAATGTTATTTATTAGAATGAAATCCGAGTTCCAGAGATCAGGCTCTCTCCTAGTAAGTGTAGGTAGATTAATAAAATAAATTAAATAAATTATAAATTATGTTGAACTTACCAGTTGATCGTCGATCATGCCGGCCCATACGTTCAGTTTAAACCGGTATTGAGAATTCCCATCCCAAGTCAGCATAGGATTCTCCGTCCCATAGTGATGGTATTAATGATAATTAAAGTATCCACCTTGCGTGAAGGTGCACTCATCCGTCCATAGAATTCGTCTTGCAAAAATTGGCTCTCTCACGATTCTTCGCAAAAAGTTAATTGCAAAATTAACGCGCTGTGCGTAATCACGAGGCTGCAATTTTTGTACACGCGTGAAATGGTAGGGATGATATTTCTCGGCACGCAAAACTTTATGCACAAGCACGTCAGAAATATTCATTTCCCTACCTATTGCACGCGTGCTTGTCCGCGGATTCTCGCGTATTCGGTCCAGTACCGCCTCATCCGCGTCGGGGTTCCGCACTTGACGCGGTCGTCCACCTTCATTCACTGACATTACGTTCCCGGTTTCCCGAAACCGACGAATAGCCCCATTGATAACGTTTGCATCGGGGTGTCGTCGGTTCAGGTAAAAGTCGGCGTAATCAGCAGCTGCTGCACCACTATTTTGTCCGTTTTCAAAATAACACCTCAACATCTCAAACTATTCATCGACATGGTAAAAAGCCATATTTAAAGAATACTATCGAAAGAAAACGCGACCAACCTGCGACGTGCCTCTGAGATAACCGCGGTAATTGAATAGCGTATTAAACAAGTGCGAACTAGATGTCAGATGTTTACAAAAGTACAAGGATGCGTAAATGTTCTGATAGAGTACCATGAATTTACACAGTAAGAAGGCAGACGCTTTTACAAGAATTAGATCGATCGATAATTCCAAAAACTGTTTTGTCCATCTTTAATAGAGTACAAGTTGTTTACGAATATTTCGCAGAATGCTATCATAAGCGGTCATTCATTCCAATTTATTAAAACATATGAAAAGTACATATTCGCGACCTTACATTTAACTTGTTGTGTTTATTGATTTTCGGTTACCAAGGCGATGGCGGAAAAGTTGTTGTTCGACGCGAAGGCTCCCCACTTAGCGGGCCCTCCCGGCGGTCTCTCACTTGCACTTTGTGCTCATTGGCTAATTTATGCAATTTTTGACAATTAATTCTGGCACAACTAAGCTTCGGATCCACAAAAATTTCTCAGCTTTTTTGCTAGTATTTTCTACTCAGGTGCAGGTAACTGCAAAGACACCCATGCCCGGTAAGCACCTAGGTCAGGTAGAAGGTGACGAATCCGTGTTGCCTACTCGTGCACTTGGCGACATCTGGGATGATGCGGTAGGTCCAGCGATCTTGGCTGGCCGAATCCCATCTCTGCTGCCACAGTTCAATGGTCCTGTTTGACCACCGACTGCTACTATCACGTACAGCTTCGCTGCTGTTTTCTAAGGTACGCCGACCTATTCTGTACGTATCTGCCCTCTCTATCGCCAAAAGATCGATGGGAGGAATTTCCGCGATCACCGAGAGCGCTGTATCTGACACGGTTCTATAAGCATGAGCCACCCTTAGTGTGGTTATTCTGCAGGCTCGCCGACAGGATGCACCGTAGCTTAGGTTACTTCTTAGGGCATCCGCCCAAATCGGGGCTCCATATAAAATTACCGAGCTTACCACTGTCGCTAAGAGGGCTTGACGTGGCTGCTTTCGCCCTCCGATATTGGGCATTATGCCCGACAAAGCTCTAGCCACTCCTGCGGCTTTCGACCCTGCACTCTGTGGGTGTTCCTTGAATATTAGCCGCGCATCCAAGATAACTCCTAGGTATTACACCGTGTCCGCCGATCTTATACGTTTACCATTTACAGTAAAGGTGGCGTACCCCCTGTGCTTCGTTCTGGAGATAAGTACCGACTCGGTCTTTTCGTCCGCCAGTCACAGCCCATGGGTGCTCAACCATGCAGCCACTATCGCGATATAGACATCTCCGAGTTATTTTATATCATCGATGCTCCTTGCGACGTCGACAAAAGCCACATCGTCCTTCCAAGGAAGAGATTCCAAGACCGAACCCTGCGGCACGTCTCCGGTGATGTTATTGGAGTGCGCGCCATCCTCGGTGTCATAAAGGAGGATCCGTTCTGTGAGGTATCTCGAGATGACTTTGCGTAGGTAGAACGGCACCCTTAATTGTTCCAAGGACAACATAATGTTGTCCCACCGAGCCGAGAAGGAGGCATTGAGGATATCCAGTCCGATGATAGCACACATGCACCTAGAATTCCTAGTACCACCGATGGCATTGGTGGCCAGCTCAACAACTCGACTTATAGCGTCAATAGTTAAGCGCCCTTTCCGAAAACCGAACTGATTGGCTAGCTCCTCTTTGGGAGAAGCACTAGCCTCTGTATCTTCCACCGTGCTGGGAAGCTGTGTGTGTGTGTGTGTGTGTGTGTGCGTTCGTGCGCGCGGCGGAATATTTATGTTATATATATATGGGTCATTCCAATACTTTTTTGGAAATCGGTCCGGGGGGGGGGGTCAACCAATCGGGCTAAAAATTTAGTATGTGACTATACTATAAAAAAAAGTAAGTAAGTCAAAATTTTAGCCTTCTAAATCAATTAAGGACCTACATATTCGATTTTAAACATTCAAAAATGGTCTATTTTTCATTATTTTTTAACATTTTTCAAAGTAGCACCAAAATTCGAGAAATTAATATTTTTTTATCCAGTTTAGGACAAACGCTTTGTATTACTATAGACTTTTAATCTAGCTATATACGATACAATTATTTTGTAAACAACAATTTTGACATAGATAAATATAAACCCTTGTTTTTTAAAATTTTTCACATTTTCTAAATGCTACCAAATTAACAGTTTTTGATATTTTTAAAAAACCCAACGCGGTTAGATTTGTATTGGTATAAGCTTTCTTTCTGTTCTAGCTTCACTATAAAAAGTTAATTTGGCTTAAAGTTATGCTTATTTAAATTTGACCCAAAATGCAAAAAAAACACGTTTTTTGGTATTTTCTAATGCTTACAACGTCGGTCTACATAAATTTTTTTTTACAAAAATTTAGGTGAAACTCGGTTTTTGTAGGTAGAAAATGATACCGTAGTTATTGCAATGGATATTTGACTTTCGTACACGTTTACTAACGTTTGGAAATTTTTTTTTTTGCATTCTTGCGCAAGACTTATCGGATTATTGCAAGGTCTAAAATGTCTTGTATTTTGATTGTTATCACAGATAATATTCATATTATAGGTAACTTTTAAAACTAATAGGAATATAGTTTGAAGAATTTTTTCATTTTATTTTTTATAACAATGTTTTACCTATTTTTGCTATTTTACTCGTTTTTGTACATTTATCATTACAATTCGTCGAAAAACTTGTCATTTGTACAATAGGAAAAAGGTTTGTGATTGCGTGACAAACATTGTGTGTATTTACAATTTTTAAATTGGCACAACAGATTTTGGGATTTTTGTACAAAAACTGATTTTATGGAATTGTAAAAAGTGTCAAAGATTAAACATATTGCTACAGGTCTAAAATAAACCTCATATTTTATAATATCATGTCAATATTACAGGTGACTTTCAAAATTAACACGGTATTATAGTTAAAAGAAATTTTTATTCTTTCTAACAATCAATTAATCATAATTTTGTATCAAGCATTAATTACTGATGTTTTCATAATTATTTATAACTTGTAAATGAAATAATATTTAATTCAAAAGTTGCCTATAATATGGATATTATTTGTGATAACAATCAACATTTTAGACCTTGCAATAATCCGATAAGTCTTGCGCAAGAATGCAAAAAAAAATATTTTCAAACATTAATAAACGTGTACGTAAGTCGAATATCCATTGTAGTAACTATGGGATCATTTTCTACCTACAAAAACCGAGTTTCACCTAAATTTTGGTAAAAAAAATTTAGGTAGACCGACGTTGTACGCATTAGAAAATACCAAAAAACGTGTTTTTTTGCATTTTGGGTCAAATTTAAATAAGCATAACTTTAAACCAAATTTAACTTTTTATAGTGAAGCTAGAACAGAAAGAAAGCTTATACCAATACAAATCTAACCGCGTTGGGTTTTTTAAAAATATCAAAAACTGTTAATTTGGTAGCATTTAGAAAATGTGAAAAATTTTTAAAAACAAGGGTTTATATTTATCTATGTCAAAATTGTTGTTTACAAAATAATTGTATCGTATATAGCTAGATTAAAAGTCTATAGTAATACAAAGCGTTTGTCCTAAACTGGATAAAAAAATATTAATTTCTCGAATTTTGGTGCTACTTTGAAAAATGTTAAAAAATAATGAAAAATAGACCATTTTTGAATGTTTAAAATCGAATATGTAGGTCCTTAATTGATTTAGAAGGCTACAAATTTGACTCACTTACTTTTTTTATAGTATAGTCACATACTAAATTTTTAGCCCGATTGGTTGACCCCCCCGGACCGATTTCCAAACAAGTATTGGAATGACCCATATATATATTTCGAAATTATGTTTTTTCAAGAATAGATATTATATTTATTTTTTCCTTGCGCAAAAAATGTTGTGAATATAACTTGAAAGAAAGTGTATTAGTTTACTCATTCCTGATAAAATCCTAAAATTTTTAAATGCGTACTCAATAATAATAACGGATCTAAAATTCAATAGTTTACATACAGATGCAAAATTGTTTGAAGATGAATTAAATATTAATCAAGTATATCATACACTTTTTCTGTTTAATGGGTTATAAAAAATTAAATACATTAATCATTGCATTTTTAAGATAATTCTATTATAAACAATAATGGCAAAAGAAAATTCAAATTTCTACAGTAGCAATATAAAATACGAATTATATTTGAAAAGTTTTTCTAAAATTATTAATTTAGGAGCATTTAATTTAAATATTTTTTAAATTATAATTTCAAAATTGTATGGATATATAAGTGAGTAGATAATGTATATTTATATAAAACAATATTTTAAATAAACAAGTATATATTTATTAGAAACAGAAGCTTTTTAAGGAATGAATTTGTTTATAATAATCAAATTACATATATGGGCTCTGCAACTAAAGGGAAAAATAAATTGGATATAATTATGGATTAAAACGCAAATTTTGAAAGAGGGTGCCAATTACGAATTACGAGAGAAATGCAAGAAACAGGTTTTTATTTATATGCCGCTAAAATGTTATAAATAGTTCTTTAAAATCAATAGAAAAATTTATTTACTTAAGAAGAAAGTTTTATTACTCTAAAAATACAAAATATTAATGACATATAACTTTTGGCGATGATCCTTCGTCATTAAATAAATTAATTTTAGGAATAAATTAATTTTTCATTAACATTTATTAAAAGATTAATTTAAGCTTTAATATAGTTTAAAATTTACAGTTAACATTTCATATTTCTCTATTTTTTTATTATTTTTATTGTGATTTCATTACACTAAATTTTGGTTAAAACTTTTATTTATAAATTATAATCGTATTTAAAAAAAAATTTAATTTTTGGTTTAAAACCCCATGCAATATAACAGTACCTCCAAGGTGTTGTGTGAATCTGTTTAATTTCTAAGGTGTCCATGTTAGTGAAAAAATAATACAATTTTAAGCATTATTAAAACATAGGGGGGCGACACCCTTACTATATATATTGTAACGAATCAATGTAATATTTGATTATATTACATTGCTCGTTACATTCTCTCTCTCTCTCTGTCTAGCCTGTGTATTAATCTTTACAGATGTTACAGGTCGACGTTCGACGATTTTCGGCGATTTTCGCGGACCTTCGTAAAGGTAAAAGTAGGGAAAGAGAGAGAGAGTTTTCGGTTCGTAAGTGCGAGAGCACTTAGATTAAACTCAACCGTCGAGAGACTAATCTCAACCGCCGAGAGATTAAATTCAACCGTGCGATTAATTTCAACCGTCGTGAGAAACCTTGTTATTTGTTCTCTCTCCATATTTTGATCGCCCCGTGTTTGTGATCCTGGTGCTGTGCTGGTGATCCAGTGGAGTTACATTAGTTTGTTTGGCGACGACGCAGCCCAGGAAGCTAAATGGTAGCGACTACGCAGACTTCACCTGGTTGTTTAATCATCGATCGCGGCTCACGCACTGTAAGTGCCAGTCTTGTAGTCTCTCTCTCTCTCTTTCTCTCTTTATTTATCTCGCGTGTATATTGACCTGTGTTTCGCGCGCTGCGACGCGCCTGTATTACTTTTTCTGTATACATTTCTTATTGTTATTAATTAAATATTGCATTGTTGCTTATTTAGTTGTTTACCCCTTTTTCTCGCGTTTCGCTAAGTAAAGATTACCGCCGCCTCCGCCTATACGGCTTATTATAGTCGTATTATTACTGAGCGGCCGATCGTGTAAATGAGACTATTATTTTAACGGTAGTTAATTGTTATTATTAACTTTACATTATAATATTTTATTTATTGTTATTAAATAATAGCAAAACCGTTACATGGTGCCCAACGCATGGTGATTAGCGATACGCATATTATTGATAATTAATAGTTTCAAAATTTAATTTCTAATATTTAAATGTTTTAATTCAGTCAATAGGCGTGTTAAATTAAGAGATCTTATTTCGAGCATTTCGAGAGCGAGCGAGCGCATTGTTTACGTTTCGCGGTGATTCGCAGTGTTTACGCTACAAATAATATTCTTTTGAATCTTATATTATTTGAATTTTAAATCGATTTGTCTTTTCGTTTTAATTTTAGCGTATTGCGAATTTAATTATTTCGTGTTTTTTCTCATTATTTATTTGTTTATTTAAATAATTATTAGCGACACCGCGGAAAATATAATTATAGCTTTTCTAATAATTTTTCGTAAGCTGTATAATCGCAATTTAGGTTGAGTTAGTCTATTTCGCGTGCGTGCGTGTAAGTGTGTGTGTGATATACGCGGTAAATATAAGTATTGTAGCGTATCGCGGTACATGTATGTATGTTTATCTAAGCGTGTGCGCAAATATAGTAAATTAATTTATTAATTAATCAATTTAATTTTTTTTTATTGTTATTATAAATTATTAAAATAATTTTTATAGCGTTTCTTCGCAATTTAAAATTTTGTCTTTTTTTAAATAATTATTATATTTAAACAATTTATTTTAAATTCTTCGAATTTCTTTGTATATTAAATTCGCTAATTCAATTTAATTCTATTTTTCTTTTGTAAATAATTAAAAAAGAATTTATTTTAACAGGTTGCAGATTTGTAATATTGTTTTTTTTTTCACAAATTAGTTGTTTTTTTGTTAAATTTAAGCGAATTTGCGCATGATTTAATAGCGATTTGCAATTATTTTGTAATTTGTTCAATAAGTTTTTTTTTAATTGTGAGAATTTATCTTGCCAATAAGGCCTGAAATTTAAATTTTATTCAATTTTTTTTTATAATTCAAAATGGCGTGCATGAATGAGAGTGATTTCGATCAAACATACGGAGTCGAGATCCAAGGATGGATTTTGAATTTAACAGCTGATCAATTCGATTCCGTCCTCGATCAGCTAGAATTGACGCGCGACGGTACGCCCTTTGTACGTGTAGATAGGTTATATAGGCGTTTACGCGGCGATTATACAGCCGCGGATTTCGTCCAGTCAACTAGTGACGATGATTTAGTTTCGCGGACTCGTCGTGAACAAAGACTCTGCACCGTTTTGAAACGTGCGAAATTTAGCGAAGAAGCGCAAGTACAGATTGCGCACAGACAATTTGAAAATCTTAATCGAGCGGATGAGAGCGGATTCTCTCTGCTTGCCAATAGCTCGAAGTCAAATGACGATCAACTTGCCGATTCCGATGCGGAATCGCAGCATAGCGAGGTTAACGCGGGAAATATCGCGGGGAACCTTGCGGAAAACGCGGCGGAAAACACCGCCGAAAATAATTTTAAATCAAATTTTGAATTAACTTCGATGAAAACGCTTAACACAACTATACCGGTAAGACCAATTCCTACCATTTCGACCGCGATGATAACGACCGCTACTACAACTACGTTCTCGACGACGCAAGCAGCGAGTACGCATTTACAATCAAGAGGTGCGATACCAAAAACGGTATTTTCTTCAAAAGAAAATAATAAAATAGATAATGATATAGTTTTATGTGCATTAGCTAATGGCGTAGTCTACAACGCTCCAAGGGGTTTAGCCCTGGAGTTGAGTAGAACGCAATCGCTTGCCTTTCAACAAGAGAAGGAGTTGAATTATCTAAGGCAGCAATTAGCGGATTTTGCGACGAGTACGCAGCTTCCGACGCAAACGTCAATTGCGGCGGAAAAGCAGCGGAAAAATCGCCAAAGTGTAAATTTTCAAGATACTTTTAATTTAAATTATTTTAAAACGAATAAGCATCCTGAAGCACCTCAAGCGGTATTACACACGCAAACGGAAAAGTCGCGTTAAATTTTCCGACTCCTACGTCAAATTTCTCGTCTCTGCCAGCTCCTGCGGATTGGCAAGAGTCTGGAAGGGGGGAAAATGTGCCTGTAGTTACAAGCGATCAACTTACGCAAATCTTGTCGAATATGTCGACTAGAGCGCCTATACAGTCACATGACGTAGGTCGCACAGTTCGCCAGTGGAATATTAAGTTTTCCGGCGAAAAACGCGAAAGCATCGTGGAATTTATTCAGCGCGTAGAAGAATGTCGCAAGTAAACGCATATTTCCGACGCGGATTTACTGAATGCTTTCTCGGAGCTGTTAACTGGCGTAGCGCTACATTGGTATCGCCAATCGCGGAAAGATTGGAATACTTGGGCTGATTTTTGCAATGCTGCTCGACGATGTTATGGCGTTGAGCAGAACTTTCAGCAGCGCTTAATGGCGGAAGCGCAAGCACGCAAGCAGGGTAGAGAAGAGCCTGCTCGTGATTACATTTTCTGCTTGCTAACCATATTTAACAGAATGAATGCGCCTCCAAGTACGCAGTTTCAGCTAGACATGTTGTATGCTAACATGTTGCCGTCTGTTCGGAAGTTAGTTCCGAATGAAAAAGTTACAAGCGTCGATAGGCTTGTGCAGCTCGCTCGTCAGGCGGAAGAGCTGATCGAGGAAGAGCGGAATTTTCCCACGCCTCCACCGCCAGAAAATAGTGTTCTGCCTTCTGTGGCTTATAAGCAGCCAGATGCCAGAGGTAAGAAGGGCGGAAAAGCTGCTAGCGATGATGCTACGGTGAAAGTAGCGAGTATCGCAGAACCTACAATGGAAAATTTGGCCAAACTCTTAGAGAAGATGCTAAATGAGAGATTTAGCAAATATGCGATTTCTTTTGCGAATTCCGCCAATAAGAAAGGCCAAAACGCGCGTAATTCTAGTAAACCAGGTGTGCCGAAAGGAGCAAAGAATGTTTCTGGTAAGCCATCTGGCGTGACTAGTACCGAGAGGAAGGATGATGGTAAGAATAAATCATCCATTACTAATGGAAAATCCGCGCGTAGTCGCAACCGCGATAAGAAAGCAGGTCCCAAAGAGTGTGTGTACTGCTATCGCTGCGGTTGGCCCGGGTATATCAAGACGGATTGTCCTGAGTGCTCGGGAAACGAGAAAAGGGGCGAATAGATAAGGTCCCTATCGCCCCAATTATTAGTGAGAGCTCTGATGTGGATGAAATTCCATTAGTAATTGCGCAAAAGGAGAAAATGCCATCGCTTTTGCCTGTCGGAATTGACAGACAATCAGCGGAAAAAGGTGTTTGCAATTCTCTCGCTGGAACGCCAGTTGAGGAAGGAACTGTGCAGTCTACTCGCTGGTGGTTGCAGATCGGAATCGGTGGATTCCGCGTACGCGCTTTGTACGATTCAGGGGCGGCTCGCACGGTTATTAATTCCTTAGGCTTGCAAATAGGATCAGCCATAGGAAAACCGTTAACTCCTTACATTGGACCAGGTGCACGACTCGCTAACGGCCAACGCGCTCCAATACTTGGACGTTTAGAGCTGCCGTTTGATTTAGCGAATGAACGCCATTACTTAGATGTTTTAGTAATGAGCGATCTCGACGCCGATTGTATACTCGGTGCTGATTTTATTCGTGCGTTTAACGCTGTTTTGTTGCCGCGTGAAAATCAGTTGCTGATTGAAAACGTGGCTGACGCAATTCAGCTGGAAGTATCTGCTATCGGCATTGGTGAGGCCTGCTCACTAGCTGCTGTTGGCTTAGCAGATATTGACGAAACGCAACGCAAACAACTCAATGAGTTGTTGGAAAAGCGTTTGACTGCTCCGAATGCAAAGCTAGGCTTTACTAACTTAGCTGAGCATGAAATTGATGTGGGCGGTTCGCGTCCCATCAAACAGCGCTATTATCCGGTGTCTTAGAAGATCTAGCAAGAGATGCACGCTCAAGTACAACAGATGCTTGACGCGGGGATAATTCGCCCGTCGACGAGCGAGTGGTCGAGCCCAGTAGTCATGGTGCGGAAATCTAACGGTACCTATAGATTCTGCATCGACTACCGAAAGCTTAATTCCGTCTCGAAGACCTGCGCTTATCCGCTTCCCTATATGGAGATTATTTTGCGCAAACTCCAAAGGACACGCTATATAAGCACGCTGGATTTAAGCAGCGCATACCATCAGATTCCGATGAAAAAAGGATCGGAACATCTGACGGCTTTCACGGTGCCTGGCTTAGGCTTATATGAGTTTACTCGGATGCCGTACGGTGTGGCGGGGGGGCCCGCTACGTTTCAACAGCTGATAGATAGGGTGATAGGTCCTGATCTTGAACCGTACGCGTTTTCGTATCTCGATGACGTCATTATAGTCACCGAGAAGTTCGAAGAGCATCTCAAATGGCTTGAGCATGTCCTAAAGCGGATTTCCGCCGCGGGACTTACGATAAACCGTGAGAAAAGCGAATTTTGACGCAACGAGGTTAAGTATCTCGGCGTGTTGGTGAATCGCGATGGATTTCGCCCTGATCCGGACAAGATAGCGCCGATCGTGGATTATCCCGCGCCAACTAACCTCAAAAAGCTACGCTCTTTCCTCGGCATGGCTTCATGGTATAGAAAATTTCTAGAGGATTTTGCTACGCTTGCGGAACCGCTTACCAAGTTAACAAAGAAAAATGTTAAATTTGAGTGGGGCGAGGAACAACAGTTCGCTTTTGAACAAATCAAAGCGTTTATAGCATCTGCGCCTATCCTCCATCGGCCATCTTTCGCGCATCTGTTCGTTATTCAGACTGACGCTAGCGACACTGGCTTAGGAGCGGTTTTAACGCAAACTATCGACGGAGAAGAGCGAGTACTTAGTTTCGTCAGTCGTACGTTAAACGCAGCGGAACGTAACTACTCGGTTACCGAACGAGAGTGCTTAGCTGTATTATGGGCCGTGGAAAAATTCCGCTCATATATAGAAGGTTATCGCTTCAAGGTTATAACAGACCATAGCAGTTTAAAATGCCTGTGCAACTTGCGTAACCCTACTGGACGCTTAGCGCGTTGGGCACTTAAGCTCCAAAGCTACGATTATGAAATCGAACATCGTAAAGGGTCTCTTAATGTCGTGCCTGATGCCCTCTCTCGTGCATTTGAAAATGACTCGGATTGCGACATCGCTACAGTGAGTTTGCTGTATGATACTCAAGATGAGTGGTATACGCAAAAACTTGCAAATGTCAGCGGAAATCCGGAAAAATACCAAGACTGGAAGGTGCTTGGAGGTAGATTATATCATTATAAGCCTGACCCTTCCATAGATGACTATTTTGAAGACGAAGACGCTTGGAAACTGGCGGTACCGCAGGAGAAACGTCAACAAGTTCTCTGCGAGAATCATGATGAGCCAACTGCTGGACATCTTGGCCGAAACAAAACGTATCAGCGGATAGCGCGATACTATTATTGGCCTGCGATGCTTAAAGATATCGCCGAATTTGTGCGGAATTGCTCGACTTGCCAGCAATGTAAAGTGCCACAGCAGGCTCCTGTAGGTTTCATGGGAAAACGTGTTATTTCGCGTCCATGGGAAATTGTTGCAGGTGATATCATGGGACCGTTTCCGCGTTCTTCGCATGGATTTGAATATCTTTTAATATTCATGGACTTATTCACTCGTTGGATAGAGTGTATCCGTATACGGAAAGCGAACTCGCATACCATTCGGCGCGAGCTGAATGAGCGCGTTTTCTTGCGTTTCGGCGTGCCTGATGTTTTTCATTCCGACAATGGCACGGAGTTTAAGAATGCTGCTATGGAGCAATTCTTAGCTGAACACGGCGTGGTTCATACTACGATTCCGCCTTACCATGCACAGGCGAATCCTGTAGAACGCGTTAATCGCACGATAAAAACGATGATTACTTCGTTTATCGAGGCGAATCATAAAACATGGGACGCTCACATCTCTGAGCTCATGTTCGCGTATAATACCGCCGTGCAAGATTCTACCGGCGCAAGTCCTGCTTTCCTAAATATGGGAAGAAACCCTGTTCCGCCGAAAAGCTTGCGGAAAACAGAAGATCAAGCTGTCGCTGATAGCGAAGCCGCAGCAGCTGTTCAAAATTGGCAACAGCGTATGCAAACGTTGCCAGAGCTGCAAGCTCAAGCTGCTGAACGAGCGACATGCGCACAAGCCCGTCAGGCCGAATATTATAATTCAAAACGCCGCGATGTACAATTTGCCGTGGGACAAAAAGTTTCTAAGCGGAATCGTGTACTTTCGTCCGCTGCCCAAGGCATAGCTGCTAAGCTAGCTCCGAAGTACATCGGACCTTTTATCGTTTCGGCGTTACTCGGCTCAAACGTGGTAGAGCTCACTGACAATGATGGAAAAGAAGCAGGTAAATGCCACATCAGTGATATTAAGCCATTCTACGAAGACCAGACGGACGTATCTGTGGAGAGTAGATTAAATCGAGAGGATGCGACGAGGGACAGCGAGGGATTAAGCGCAGAGCGAAGAGCTAGCGACGAGTCCAACGATAATGATCCTGTGAGCGCGAACGCACTGCGTAAGCGAGGTAGGCCGCGCAAAACTCGGGTAATTGTTAATCGTACGACTGCGGTAGATCGTGCCTCTTCTAACGAGCGATTAAACGCGAATACTGTTGTATACGCGAATCCTCCGACGACGGAAATTAGGCGCGGAAGGCCGAAGGGTTCAAAGAACAAGCCCGTATCCCCGGTGGAAACGATCGAACAGCGCACTCGGTCGCAGAAACTGTAAATGTTCCTTTGAGCGATTGATGTATCTACGCGTACCTTTTCTCCGATTTTGTAATCTTCGTAAGGCGTATCGCTCTTAACTGTTGTTATAATAAAGAGAGAAATTCTTTATATGTTGGCCTGCTAAACATTTTCTTTTGTCTGATGTTTTGCTTTCAAATCAATTTATTTTATTTATTTATAAATATTATTTATGTTAATTACCTTTTTCATTTTGTCTTCTGGCCTAGAGAGAGAGTAGAAATGCAGAGCTGGTACGTCTTCGGCTACCCAGCGTCTGGAAGGGAGGAGTGTAACGAATCAATGTAATATTTGATTATATTACATTGCTCGTTACATTCTCTCTCTCTGTCTAGCCTGTGTATTAATCTTTACAGATGGTTACAGGTCGACGTTCGACGATTTTCGGCGATTTTCGCGGACCTTCGTAAAGGGTAAAAGTAGGAAAGAGAGAGAGAGAGATGTTTTCGGTTCGTAAGTGCGAGAGCACCTTAGATTAAACTTCAACCAGTCGCAGAGACTAATCTCAACCGCCAGGATATTTGGATAATTCAACGCGTGAAACCGATGTTCTCCTCATTTCAACAGTGGTCATTAGTTTGTGCGAGGAGCACCTTGTCACTGGTGTTCATCTCCTTAAGTGCACAGGCGAATCCTGTAGAACGCGTTAATCGCACGATAAAACGATGATTACTTCGTTATCGAGGCGAATCATAAAACATGGGACGCTCACATCTCTGAGCTCATGTTCGCGTATAATACCGCCGTGCAAGATTCTACGGCGCAAGTCCTGCTTTCCTAAATATGGGAAGAAACCCTGTTCCGCCGAAAAGCTTGCGGAAACAGAAGATCAAGCTGTCGCTGATAGCGAAGCCGCAGCAGCTGTTCAAAATTGGCAACAGCGTATGCAAACGTTGCCAGAGCTGCAAGCTCAAGCTGCTGAACGAGCGACATGCGCACAAGCCCGTCAGGCCGAATATTATAATTCAAAACGCCGCGATGTACAATTTGCCGTGGGACAAAAAGTTTCTAAGCGGAATCGTGTACTTTCGTCCGCTGCCCAAGGCATAGCTGCTAAGCTAGCTCCGAAGTACATCGGACCTTTTATCGTTTCGGCGTTACTCGGCTCAAACGTGGTAGAGCTCACTGACAATGATGGAAAAGAAGCAGGTAAATGCCACATCAGTGATATTAAGCCATTCTACGAAGACCAGACGGACGTATCTGTGGAGAGTAGATTAAATCGAGAGGATGCGACGAGGGACAGCGAGGGATTAAGCGCAGAGCGAAGAGCTAGCGACGAGTCCAACGATAATGATCCTGTGAGCGCGAACGCACTGCGTAAGCGAGGTAGGCCGCGCAAAACTCGGGTAATTGTTAATCGTACGACTGCGGTAGATCGTGCCTCTTCTAACGAGCGATTAAACGCGAATACTGTTGTATACGCGAATCCTCCGACGACGGAAATTAGGCGCGGAAGGCCGAAGGGTTCAAAGAACAAGCCCGTATCCCCGGTGGAAACGATCGAACAGCGCACTCGGTCGCAGAAACTGTAAATGTTCCTTTGAGCGATTGATGTATCTACGCGTACCTTTTCTCCGATTTTGTAATCTTCGTAAGGCGTATCGCTCTTAACTGTTGTTATAATAAAGAGAGAAATTCTTTATATGTTGGCCTGCTAAACATTTTCTTTTGTCTGATGTTTTGCTTTCAAATCAATTTATTTTATTTATTTATAAATATTATTTATGTTAATTACCTTTTTCATTTTGTCTTCTGGCCTAGAGAGAGAGTAGAAATGCAGAGCTGGTACGTCTTCGGCTACCCAGCGTCTGGAAGGGAGGAGTGTAACGAATCAATGTAATATTTGATTATATTACATTGCTCGTTACATTCTCTCTCTCTGTCTAGCCTGTGTATTAATCTTTACAGATGTTACAGGTCGACGTTCGACGATTTTCGGCGATTTTCGCGGACCTTCGTAAAGGTAAAAGTAGGGAAAGAGAGAGAGAGAGTTTTCGGTTCGTAAGTGCGAGAGCACTTAGATTAAACTCAACCGTCGAGAGACTAATCTCAACCGCCGAGAGATTAAATTCAACCGTGCGATTAATTTCAACCGTCGTGAGAAACCTTGTTATTTGTTCTCTCTCCATATTTTGATCGCCCCGTGCTTGTGATCCTGGTGCTGTGCTGGTGATCCAGTGGAGTTACATTAGTTTGTTTGGCGACGACGCAGCCCAGGAAGCTAAAGGGTAGCGACTACGCAGACTTCAACTGGTTGTTTAATCATCGATCGCGGCTCACGCACTGTAAGTGCCAGTCTTGTAGTCTCTCTCTCTCTCTTTCTCTCTTTATTTATCTCGCGTGTATATTGACCTGCGTTTCGCGCGCTGCGACGCGCCTGTATTGCTTTTTCTGAATACATTTCTTTTTGTTATTAATTAAATATTGCAATGTTGCTTATTTAGTTGTTTACCCCTTTTTCTCGCGTTTCGCTAAGTAAAGATTACCGCCGCCTCTGCCTATACGGCTTATTATAGTCGTATTATTACTGAGCGGCCGATCGTGTAAATGAGACTATTATTTTAACGGTAGTTAATTGTTATTATTAACTTTACATTATAATATTTTATTCATTGTTATTAAATAATAGCAAAACCGTTACAATATATATATATATATATACTAGGGGGGCTTCGCCCCCCTGCGCGCTTCGCGCGCCAACCCCCTATTTTTAATTCGAAAAAGGTTTTTCGTAATTAATTTATTTAAAATAATGTTTTAAACTGTATTATTTTTTTACTACCATGGACACCTTAGAAATTAAACAGATTCACACAACACCTTGAAGGTATTGCTATAGTTATTATAATTTATAAATAAAAGTTTACCAAAATTTAGAGTAGTAAAATCAGAATAAAAATATTAAAAAAAATAGAGACATATTAAATGTTAACTGTAAATTTTAAACTATATGAATTCTTATAAAGCTTAAATTTATATTTTAATAATTATAAATGTTAATGAAAAATTAACTTACCAAAAATAGTAAAGTACATATACTTACTAAATTGTAGTATTTTAGTTAACAACTTATTAAAATTTTGGATTATTTGAAACGGTTATAAATAGAACTTCACCTCCTAAAATTAATTTATTTAATGACGAACGATCATCGCCAAAAGTTCTATGACATTAATATTTTGTACTTTTAGAGTAATAAAACTTTCTTCTTAATTAAATTAATTTTTGTATTAGTTTTAAAGAATTATTTATAAAATTTTAGCGCTATATAAATAAAAACCTGTTTCTTCCATTTCTCTCGTGATTCGTAATTTGCACCCTCTTTCAAAATTTGCGTTTTAATCCATAATTATATCCAATTTATTTTTACTATGCAGAGCCCAAATATTTATTTTGATTATTATAAACAAATTCATTTCTTAAATAAACTTTTGTATCTAATAATACATACTTGTTTATTTAAAATATTGTTTTATATAAATATACGTAATCTCCAAACAATTTTTAAATTTGATTTGAATAATATTTAAATTAAAAACTACTACAATAATAATTTTCGAAAAACTTTTGAAATGTAATTCGTATTTTATATTGCCACTGTTAAAATTTGAATTTTCTTTTGCCTATACTGTTTATAATAGAATTATCTTAAAAATGCAAGAATTAATATATTTAATTTTTAACCCATTGTATATATCATATGGATATTTGGAAAAGTGTATGTTATATTTGATTAATATTTATTTCATCTTCAAACAATTTTGCATTTGTATTTAAAGCATTACATTCAATTTTAGATCCGTTATTATTATTGAGTATACGTTTAAAAATTTTATGAGTTTTATCAAGAATGAGTAAGCAAATACACATTCTTTCAAGTTATGTTCACAACTTTTTTTTGCGCACGGAAAAAATACATATATTATGTATTCTTGAAAAAACAATTTTAAAATATATATATATATTATATAAATATTCCGCCGCACGCACACACACCCACATACATACATACATATATATACATATATATGGGCTATTTCACGTCAAGTGGTACGATGAAAATTTTAAATCACTCCAAAATCGAGAACAGGCTGGAAACATCTTCCAGAACATACAAAAAAAATTTAAGTGTTAAAAATAATTTGCTTAAGAGTTATTCGACCATTAAAAGTGGAAATTTTTCAATTTTTTAGAAAAACTTCTATTTTTAAAGCCATTTATCTCAAAATATGTTGATTTTTTTGAAAAAATATTAGAAACAACTTTTGTTTAAATTAATCTTTAGAACTTATCTACCCTGGTTACATTTCTTAATTTTGAAATCTCGAAGAGATAGAACACCCGGAAATATTGAATATCAAAAAAAGGCGACCACGCCACAATCGATTTTGATCTAACACCTCTCAAAAGTTCACATTTTTCGCGAGCTTTCGAATGGCTTGGGTTAGCTTATCGGCCAAGACCGCTGTTGTAAGTTATGCCTCATAAACCTCATAAAATCACTAATTTTCACGTATTTTAGGACATAACTTACACCAAAGGTGTAATATATATAATATATATACATGTGGTAATGTACAATTAACTTACCAAAAATAGTAAAGTGCATATACTTAATTGTAGTATTTAGTAAAAACAAATTAAAATTTTAGATTGTTTTAAACGGATCTAAACAGAACTTTACCTCCTAAAATTAATTTATTTAAGTCATCGCCAAGAGTTCTATATGTCATTAATATTTTGTACTTTTAGAGTAATAAAACTTTCTTCTTAATTAAATTAATTTTTGTATTAGTTTTAAAGAATTATTTATAACATTTTAGCGGTATATAAATAAAAACCTGTTTCTTCCATTTCTCCCGTAATTCGTAATTTACACCCTCTTTCAAAATTTGCGTTTTAATCCATAATTATATCCAATTTATTTTTCCCTTTAGTTACAGAGCCCATATATTTATTTTAATTATTATAAACAAAGGCATTTCTTAAATAAACTTTTGTATCTAATAATACATACTTGTTTATTTAAAATATTGTTTTATTTAAATATACGTAATCTCCAAACAATTTTTAAATTTGATTTGAATAATATTTAAATTAAAAACTACTAAAATAATAATTTTCGAAAAACTTTTGAAATGTAATTCGAATTTTATATTGCCACTGTTAAAATTTGAATTTTCTTTTGCCATTACTGTTTATAATAGAATTATCTTAAAAATGTAATAATTAATGTATTTAATTTTTAACCCATTGTATATATCACATATGGATATTTGGAAAAGTGTATGTTCACACACACACACACACACACACACACACACACACACACACACACACACACACACACACACACACACACACACACACACACACACACACACACACACACACACACACACACACACACACACAAGCACACGCAAGCACACACACGCACACACACACAAACACACACACACTTATATATATATGACATATATATATAACATATATATATATATAACATATATATATGACATATATATATAACATATATATATAACATATATATGACATATATATATAAAACATATATATATATATATATGTTGAATTCTGAATTCTTAGACACGGCGGCGGCGGCGGCGGCGGCGGCGAAATATTTATATATTATAGAGAGATATATATATATATATATATATATATATATGGGTGGTTCTCTGTGACATCGAAGATGAAAAAAATAAATATTGCTATAACTGTGGGAATATGTTTTAGAGGTATCCAGTAGTTCTCCTGAATTTTTTCAGATTTTTTCTGGGCCATTATTTTAAGTTACAGAGAGTCATAGTTGACATTTTAGACTTTTTTGCATTATATGCCCATTTTCATGAATTTTTAGCTCCCAGGGGATGCATTTTTCACTAAAAACATAAGTATGACTTTTTTTGTAGAATTTTCCGAACTTTTCATTAAAAATACTTTTAAAGGCATAAATGTATGCTGTCACACTCTCGTAAGCCATTTAAACCTTAAATAGTGAAAATCAGCAATTCTGCTCCGGACTCTGGTAACGTAATACTGTCTAAAAGATGTCTTTTTATAGTCAAAAACTGCCTAAAAATTTCCAGAGTGGGTCTAAATCATTAAGATCACTTATGGTCAAAATATCCGGGAAAAGTGCCCGAAATATTAATAGAAATGTATATTTGTTGCCTTATAACGATGAATCTAGTAGCATGATCATTGCAAAAAAATTTATGCACTTACCTTGGAATGGTAGAAAAGTATCTCCACTTGTTTCAGTATCCATCTAATCCCCTGTAAGCTGCTAAAAATACAAATATTATTATACATATGTAAAAAATTAAATTTTAAACATTTATAATGCTGAATTTTTAGTTTTACATCCCTTACAAGAATTATAATACTAATCTGAAGGATTACTATAAATATATAAACATCATTATTACAATAACTGAATATACGTATTTAATACAAAAGATATATAAATAAATCGGATATATAATTATAATGAGTAATATGATAACGTGACAGTGATAAGTTTGTAAAATCTAAACAATGTATTGAATAATAATAATAATAATAATGTTGATACTTTTATAGTAATCCTTCAGATTAGTATTATAATTCTTGTAAGGGATGTAAAATTAAAAATCCAGCATTATAAATGTTTAAAAAATAATTTTTTATAATTTTATAATAATATTTGTATTTTTAGCAGCTTACAGGGGATTAGATGGATACTGAAACAAGTGGAGATACTTTTCTACCATTCCAAGGTAAGTGCATAAATTTTTTTGCAATGATCATGCTACTAGATTCATCGTTATAAGGCAACAAATATACATTTCTATTAATATTTCGGGCACTTTTCCCGGATATTTTGACCATAAGTGATCTTAATGATTTAGACCCACTCTGGAAATTTTTAGGCAGTTTCTGACTATAAAAAGACATCTTTTAGACAGTATTAGGTTACCAGAGTCCGGAGCAGAATTGCTGATTTTCACTATTTAAGGTTTAAATGGCTTACGAGAGTGTGACAGCATACATTTATGCCTTTAAAAGTATTTTTAATGAAAAGTTCGGAAAATTTTACAAAAAAAGTCATACTTATGTTTTTAGTGAAAAATGCATCCCCTAGGAGCTAAAAATTCATGAAAATGGGCATATAATGCAAAAAAGTCTAAAATGTCAACTTTGACTCTCTGTAACTTAAAATAATGGCCCAGAAAAAATCTGAAAAAATTCAGGAGAACTACTGGATACCTCTAAAACATATTCCCACAGTTATAGCAATATTTATTTTTTTCATCTTCGATGTCACAGAGAACCACCCATATATATATAAATTGATGAATCGGTACTTATTCCGATAAATTCTTATGGGAAATGGGAATTGTGCTTACTTTGGGGGAATTATGCCGACGTCAGCATAATTCCCCGAAAATTCAACCATGTATCGGTACTTATGCCGATACACAAAAATTCGGAAAATTAGCTTTGTGAGCCCCGCTTTGACGTTATAATATTAATGAAGGATTGAAAATATAACGTCTTTCGAGGTGCCGGAGGCCTCCGGCACTTCGAATGAGGTTATAACTTCAATCCTTCATTAATATTATAAGGTCAAAGTGTGCTTTTTTACCCGTGAGGGGTATTTAGGTATTTGGGTTATTGGTTTTTTATGCATTATTCTATCAATTAATATTCTCCCCCTTATATCTGAGTCGTTACATATGTTTTATAACCTCAAAACACCAAGATAACACGTAGTGTCACCATAAGTACCGATACTGATGTTTGTATATATATGGTAAGGAACGAAGGTCTGCCGAACGTAGGTAGCGGCGTCAAGTGGCTTTGCGCCGACATTAGATGCGTATGCGTTTGGAGCTCGATGATTGCAAGATGTCGAAGTCGTAGTTTCTTGACTAAAGCTCGTAGATACAAACGACGCGTCTCGATTCCTGAATACAAGATCTTTCTCGACTTGGATTGTATGTTTTTTTAAAGTCTGAATAGCAGAGCTTCGCCCTCGGATAAAAATTAAAAAGTTGATTAGCAGAACTTCGCCTTACGGAAACATACCCTAAAAATCTATGCATCTGTCCTTGTCTTACGCTTTACTTTAGATGGAAATTGCGTAATTAGTTCTCGATTTTTCTGTGCTTGCACCCGATTGGACCGTTAAATGTGCGTTATCAAAAAATGATCGAATCCCATACAGTTTCTGTATCGCTTGGTAGATAATACGGAGAATTTACTTCCCTCCTTTCACCTCTGCGACATTACCTAAAAGCGGCTTCTTTTTCTTGGCTAGTTAAATTATTGCTTCCTTCTAATGCTCGAGTTTCTAGTCCATGTCTCTCACCGCCGGCTCTTCTCCGAGCATTGATAGTATAGTGCAATATACAGAAACTCTTGCGCAACACCATCGTGTTGATCTCACTATCGACAATCCCGCTTATGTGCGTATTGGCTTTGAATAATATGTTAAACTCTATCTATGGGTCTCTTTTTCATTTGAAATGTTCGTAAATTAATCTGTCCCTTAGCTCTATAAATTAGGCCTTTTATTACTGCATTTTATTCTATACTACGCAGTACTTTTGACAAAAAATATAATAATATAATTTTCGTCAGGACGCAACACTTATATCTTAAAAATTAACAATTTTAGGATATGATAAAAGTAAAGGTACAATCTAACACATATTTTCGTTAAATATTTAATTTTAAAAAGCTTTAAATGTAAGATATTTAGTATAATAAATGTAGTTATTCAATAATAATTATTAATCTAAGTAAATCAAAAGTTAACTATTTAAATTCTTGTTTATATTGTGAGGTAGTACCTAACAGATACTATTAATTATTTATTTATAATTAATTAAAATATTTTAAAAACAATATGGTAGAAATTTAAATCTAATTTGGTTGATATATATTTTTTAGCAGATATAGATAGCAAGGAACGATGTCTGAAGCATAGATAAAGGGATTATCTGTGTAGACATAATTAGGTGTAATAACATCATAATAAAATATAAATTGAAACGACTTACACAATGCTGGTATATTGCTCGTACTCACCTTCTGTTATACTCCTAGTTCTGCTGATTCTTCTGGCTGGCTACGCCCTGGGCTCGGTTAACTGTGAATATAAATAAATCCTGTAAAACGTATATAAAATGAATAAATAACAAGAATAGTACTTTTTGCATCAAGGGCGCAAAATGAAATTTCGCGCCTTGAGTGGTGATAGCAGTGCACGAGGGCCGGCGAAGCCGGCCCGAGTGTGAACTATCACCACGAAATCGCGAAATTTGCGCTCGAGATCCAAACAATATTTTTTGATGCAGTAGGTGCAAAATGCCACACTCTATAATAAATGTAATAAAACAAAATTTACATGAAATGATCATAAAGATGTAGAAATTGCACGAGGGGAAGAGGGCGGGGAGCGGGTCCAGGGCCGCAGGCCCTGGTGGGGTCGAGGGGCGAAGCCCCCGTGGGGGGTTGGGGGGGCGAAGCCCCCCCCTGTATTAAACAATTATGAAAAATCTTTTTAAAACCTTTAAAAAAACACTAAAAATAAGAAAAACTCACAATATCATAAAGGAAATTAAAATATTTATTTAAAATACTTAATATATGCTAAAAGAAAAATGAAATAAATTGATAATAATAAAATTACGTAATCGAATTTAATAACAAAAATTTTTATTTTTGTTTAGCATACAAAGATATACATATATGTATACAAAAAAAATTTTATACTTTTTTTACATTTGACAAACATTTCTACATTATTTTGCATTTAATAAAAATTTATACACTATTTACAAAAATTTATACTATTTGATTTTTATTGATTTGTTTTGTATTTAAAAACTGTAAATTTATAATTTAAATAATTTTTATTTCGGGGCGCAAAATTACTTTTGTGCATCCGTGACCGAGAAATGAGCATTTTGCGCCCGCAAAACAAAGCGCAAAATACGCATTTTGCGCCTACTGCATCAAAAAATAATTTATTTATGATACTGCTAATCCCTCCTCCCTGATAGAGACCTGTAAAATAGAAAATAACAAAAGATTGCACATACGAGAAAAAAATAGAACAATAGTGGGACCGATGATTAATAATTAAATTGAATAAAAATAATGAAATAAGGTTAGAGGTATGATTATTATATGACAAGTTATACGTTAGAGAGGGAAGAAGACAACACACAGAACAAGACCTGGCCCGAGCCATTTTTGTTACCAGATTGAAGGAAAATTGAAGAAAAATTCGAATGACATGTGATTGTCGGTTTTTTTGCATTGTTAAATAAGCTAGGGGCTATACTTACCTGCATGAATCTGATGTTGGAAGCCAATGACGACTATGGAAGTCAGTGATGATGGGGAAGATAATAAACCACAAATTTAGTTATATGGCAATGTTTCGGTGGCTTTTTGCCATCCTCTTTAGGCTATATCTTTATTTAAATATTTCAAATATATTTGATTATTACATGTTAATTTGAGCCTTACATTAATGTTACGTAATTTTTTACTCACTACTCGTCAATTCATGTAATTCATAAATGTATTGTTTCATTAAATGATAATACCTGTAGGTCGTAGCACTATTAATGAAAAACAAATCTAAGTTAAACAATCATTAAACTATTTTCTTCATTCACACAAAAATTGAGATTTAATGAAAATTACCTCTCCCATTATGTATGTAAATAAATTAAACATGACATACACACATGAACAATTGAGACTCAAAAAGAAAGCAAAAGCAGTTAAGAGTAAATAATACTGAACGCCCGCTAGCACAGACGGTCAGGGTTACCAGATGGCGATTTTTTCTCCTTGTTGCTCTTGCTTAATAAACATCAATATACGTAAGAGAGAAAAGGAAAAAAAATCGCCAACTGGTCACTCTGCAGACGGTTGACATTTGAAAACAATCCTACGTCACAGGTATAAGTGCATCATATAACGTGTACCTTATTATATTTCTCTCTCTCTCTCTCTCTCTCTCTCTCTCTCTCTCTCTCTCTCTCTCTCTCTCTCTCTCTCTCTCTTTAGCCACACTATATTAATACACTATCAGCTATTACAGGTTAAGGTTCCTCGTATTTTGGAAAGGGAGTGCATTATAGAGAGAATGAGAGAACGTTCGCGACGTGCTCACCGGAAATTAGACTAGCTTGAACTTGTCATCAACGGGCGCGTAATGACAACGGTAATATAAATTTAAATGTAAATAAGAAAAAAGAAAGATACATAACTACATAAAATATTCCACATCTACTTGAAATTTATGAAAAAGTAAAGAATTCGATAAAACAATAATATGTAACAGTCTTGACAGTATCGTTGTAAGAGGTAAAGAAAAAGCTAGAAAAAGAATGGAGACAAATATTGTGCATAAAATAAATTGTAATGACTATAATGCAAATTATGTCCGTTAAACTAAACGACCTTTCATAAAACTTGTGACAAGGTGGATTTAATCCACTTGTCATATAGATGCCAGCATTACCGACACTGCGAGACGGCGCGGTATCGGTAGCATATAAGAGCAATAAGCAGGCGCTACGACCAGTGCGGGCGTAGCGCAGTGGTTAGCGTGAACGCCTTCGGATCCGAAGGGGCTCGGATTCAAGACCCGACGCCCGCTTCATTTTTTATTCAGCACTTAAAAGTCTCATGCCACAAACTCAGATATATGTTACGTTTAGCTTATTTAATTTATTTAATTGAAGCACTATGTTGGATATAGAGATACATAATCTCAATTTTGAGAGAGTGAAGAAAATAGTTTAATGATTGTTTAACTTAGATTTGTTTTTCATTAATAGTGCAACAACTTACAGGTATTACGATTAATTGATACAATACATTTGTGAATTACATGAATTGACAAGTAGTGAGTAAAAAAATACGTAACATTAATGTAAGGCTTAAATTAACATGTAATAATCAAATATATTTGAAATATTTGAATAAAGATATAGCCTGAGGAGGATAACAAAAAGCCACTGACACATCGCTATATAACTAAATTTGTGGTTTATTCATCAAGATCGACAAACACCTACTATAATACTGAAAATTATTATTATATTATATTTTTATGTAAGTATTATATTTTCTACTCTGTATTATTAAAATATAATCATTCTCACAAGGGAAGTACTTGACCTCCGGGAACGTATCTTATCCTAGCTTTGGTATGTCTTTTATAATATAAAAATGTGAAGATAGCCAAGTCATCTCTTGCCAATAGCTACTTTTACGGGAGTTATTCGATATCTAATAATAATATTAGTAAAAATTACTTCCAATTTGATGCTTATTACTCACAAACAAATAAAGATAAGCACTCAAATTAAAAACCACAAGAAAGTTGAGTTCAAGTAGATATGGTTTGAAAAAGAAGAAGCTTAAATTGCTTAATTTGGATGAAAGTTATAAAGAAAATAAGAAATTAAAGATTATTAGGCCAAAAGCAACCATAAGTTTTTCGTATTAAATTTTGGTTAAAATTTCTTTAATTTCTTATTTTCTTCATAACTTTGATCAAAATTTAGCAATTTGAGCTTCTTTTTCTTTACACCATATCTACTTGCTCAACTTTTTTCCCGTTTTTGGTTTGAGTGCCTATCTCGATTTGTTTCCGAGTTGTAAGCGATCAAATTGGAAGTCATTTTTACTGGTATTATTATTAGATGTCGAATAACTCGCGTAAAAGTGGCCATTGACATGAAATAACTTGGCTTTCTTCACATTTTTATATTATAAAAGACATACCAAAGTTAGGATAAGATTCGTTTCCCGGAGGTTAAGTACTCCCCTTGTCAGTGTTTCAAGAACTCTACCGTTCTATGAAGAAAACACTACTTTATAGTTTATATTTTATTTATTTAAATTCATAATCTTATTAGTAAGATGTAACATAGTCATATTAAAAAAAGCTAAGGTGGTATATTAGTACATTATGGGTGTCGTGATATATTTATTAAATAATAAATAACAATTTTTTATAATTAAACAGGGGATTGGCGGACGCAGCCAACAAAGGGCAAAGTCCTACTAGTATATATGTAGTGACGCAGTATTCGCAATCCCGATTGAATTACAGAATAACAATAATAATTACTATTAATTAACCGCGTACACAATAATTTATTTAGATACACGAGGGTTCTGGTAAATGTCGCCAGTGTCACGTCCAGACTTGCACTAATCACTATAAAAAATATTACAAGAAGGCAAATGGTTAATAAACCATTCGCGTTCCTTTCGCTCTTGTTTGACTAGGACTAGCCTTACGTCTCCGAGAGTAGCGAGCGAAGTTATTTTGAGAGTAGAGATGCAGGATATAATGTGGGATAAATAAAATAATATATGTTTTATTTCGTATTAATCATGCATTATTTATTTAAATATAATATGCTGTTTTCCTTTAAATGAACACGTGCAACTAAATTATTACAGCTTTTTAATGGGCAAAAATACATAAATTCACACTATTTTATTTACAATTGCATAAATTTATTTAAGTTAAATAAAGATCTTAATTTTGATTAAATAAACAAGTGTGCGGCGAACACGTTAGCACATTACAGAATAAAATATTCGCAAGGTTATTTTATTATAAACATTAATAATTAATAATTGAAATAAGAATCATTATAAATAAATGCAGATTAAAAAAAAATTGTTGTCGTTTAAAACATGAATTATAGTTAATAAATTGCAATTCAAACCGTGAATATTTCCAATCAAATGCAATGTAACGAATAATTATTATAAATAAATTGTAATATATAATAATAATTGTTTTAAAAGAAAACGGTTGGTTCAGCAATCGAAATAACATAAAATATCAGGTTTGCCTTTACGAATAATACAAGCGTATAGATAGCCGAAAAAAATATACCTTAAGTACCCAAGTATATAGATATATATATATATATATACATTATATATATATGTGTGTGTGTATTCGGTGAGGAACGAAGGTCCGCCTTGAATGTGGATAGCGGTGTCAAATTGCCGGATAATGTCCTGCTAGACCTGCGGGCGTCGACGTTAGATGTGTATGCTGTTGGAGCCCGATGATTTCCAGATGTCGAAATCGTAGTTCCTTGACTATGGCTCGTAGATGTCAATGATACGTCTCGATCCCCGAATACAAGATCTCTCGTGATTTTTAATGCGTATTACTTTAAAGTCCGGGTAGCAGAGCCACGCCCTCGGATAAAAATCAAAGAGTTGACTAGCAGAGCTTCGCCTTGCGAAAGCTTTAGATGAAAAATTAGGAGTGGCTGTGTCTGTTCTGGGTCCTCTTTATATACCCTAAAAATCTATGCATCTGTCCTTGTCTTACACTTTGCCTTGTCTTACACTTTGCCTTATATGGAAATTGTGTAAGTAGTTCTCGATTTTTCTGTGCTTGCACCCGATTGGGCCGTTAGATGTGCGTAATTAAAAATTATCGAATCCCGTGCATTTTTTGTATCGCTTCGTAGTTAATTCGGAGAATTTGCTGTCCCCCTTTTATTACTGCGACGTTACCCAAAGAACGGCTTAATTTATTACTTCCTTCTAATGCTCGAATTTTCTAGTCGATGTTTCCCATTGCCGGCTCTTCTCCGAGCATTGATTTTATAGTGCAGTACAAAAAAACTCTTGCGTAACCCTTCGTTTCGATCTCACTATCGGCGATCCCGCTTATATGCGTATTGGCTTTGAATAATATCTTCAACTCTACTTATCAGTCTCTTTTTCGATTGAAACACTCGTAAAATAATCTGTTCCTTAGCTCTATAAATTATATTTTATATTACTGCATTTACTTAGAATCATTCTTTATCAAACTTATTTTGTTCGTCTTCTACGCCGTATTTTTATTCTAAACTACGCAGTACTTTTTACGAAAAATAATAATATAGTTTTCGTCGGGACGCGACACCAGGAATACGTTTGTTCGGACGCACGGTATGGAGAATTCGGACAGACATCCTTGCCTCGAGTTTATTAAATTAAATAACTAGGTATCGGATAAAAATAAATATTTATTTTTAAAAAATAAACGTTTTATTTAATATCTAATTTAGAAAAAGGCCCAGACTATGTACCGCAATAATAAATACTTTCGCGCGGGCAGAAATGCTGAAAAGCTTGCCTAGTCAAGGTCCTCGGTAACGCCAAGTTCACGTAATAATCCCTCCCCTATTCGAGCACTGACGTGTTCCAACACACACTTCTAAAGTATGATTTGTACACGTCAAAACTATAAATTATGCGTTTCCAAATGGATGTGCTTACAGTCTAACAATATCGGTTATAAACCGTTTCTAAAATAGGGTTATTTACAGTCAGTGACACCAAGATTTTGCATGTCACGGCGTTTCGACCGTTGGAGTCATGAGGCCTCCAATCTTGATATTTTCCTTTTCAATACAGTAGTGCGGGGATGCCAGAGTTTTCAGAGAGAAAAATGCGAGAGTGTATTAGCGACCGAGTGTTTTAGCTAGTTATTATTAAAATGCTATCTAGCGAATGTTAGTGAACGAGCTATTCATCGCTAGGTTTCTTTTAATTAACATTTATTATCTGGTATATTAGCATGATTTTACATTTTACAGAATGCCAGGTTGGAGAAATCGCTTGCGATGTTTCAAGGTGTATTCTGCAGTCGAAAAGGTGTGACTTCAATTTTGACTGTGCTGATGGCAGTGATGAAATCAATTGCAGATATCCTAGTGAGTACTAAAAAAATAATAAACATATAATAATTTAGTTAACATATTTAATTTTGCAAAATTATATAAATATATATGAGTCAGGTCAGTGAAATTCGGACAAAAGTTACACGAACGCGTTACTGATATTATCGCTAATTTTATTTTCTGTAAGAACTAATAAAAGCAAAAAATGTCTGAGCCGAATTTTTCCACCCTTAGGGGCTTCTGACTTTATTAGAATTTTTGAAGTGAGCTAGAAGTTTAAAAATTGCTAATATTAGGCTATTTATGGAATCTTTTATCATTTGTCAATAAGTGTGGTTTATATTACTACTAAATCTGAATATAAATAAATATTTTGTATTTTTATAGGTATTTTTGGTCACTTTTTTTAGTTTGAAGAATTTGTGACTTTATAAGAGAGGAAAGTATCCTCTTTACAACAGGTTTTGATTTATTGGTGGATATTTGATATTAATTAATTAGGTTTTGAGATACATACACCAAGTTGGTACCACTGTTAAAAAAAATCTATGATTCTAATAAGCTGTATTTTGCAGGAAATATTTTTTAAACCAAAATAAAATAGAAACAGTTAATACAAATCTGCTTATTAAATCTTCTTTGAAATCTTTTAAATACACCTTTTAAACACCTTTTTTCGACCTCGATGATTTCGTTATTTAATGAAAACTCGCTAGAATTGCGTAAAATTGCATTCATATTGACAATATTACTGTCGCATCCGACACAAAAATATATTATCATTTTTCATAAAAATGATTTTACGAGTGAAATTAAAAATAACTGCGTAGAATCTTATTGTAGAAGCTGCTTCGAGAATCTACTTTTAGAATCTTTTCAAAATTTTTTCCAGGCATTAAATTCTAAAGGAACATCGTAGAAGCAGCGTGAGAACGAAAAAGTAGAGAATAAGAAAGGAGAGTTATCCCAGGTGGTTTCAGTAAATATCAAATTTAAAAGTATAGAAATTTCAATTTACGAACACGATATACTAACAGAGGCTTCTAAAGAAATTTGGACTCAAGTAGGCGCTGAGAAAAGTGACTGCGCTGGTCGTTGCCCAAACGTAGTCTACCCCTGATCTGCGCGCGATAATCTGCGTTGCACTCTCGTACTCGTGCTGCTAGTATGCCAAGTCAGCAGTATTAAGTCCCGATACTGTTCACTGATGATGAGAATGTTTGCATCCAGCTCCACTGTAATCTCAGGGAGCAGTGTGTGCGCGACGCTTCACTGATTAATATTGCATTGGAGAATAGTTACCGGCATTTTGTTGTCTTCGTCTTCGTCGTCGCCAAGGCTGCCTTAAATGCTGCACACGCGTCTAAACTAGCAACGTGTACGAGGCACTTACCGTACTTTTTAGGATAAAGGAAGCACATAGACGTGTTTTTGCACTCACAAGGAGAGGTCACACCCTCTGGAAAACGGATCCTTACCAAACTCTAGGATATAATTTCTACTATAAAATCATGCAGAAAGCCGGAGTTTTAGTGTCCAATGGCCATTTTTACGATAGATATAAGCAAATAATGAAAAATCTCGCCGAAAAAACCGTTGAGTTTGAATGCTTATAACTCTGAAAAAATTAAAGATGTACGTATAAACTAAATTTTAAAAGAAAGCTAAAATCGAGTAGATACGTTTTGAAGAAACGGAAGCTCAAATATTTTAATATGGTCAAAAGTTATGGGAGAAATAAAAATTAGACGAAATTTTGGGCTAAAAAAATCATTAAATTGTAACTTTAAATTTTCGATAAAATTGTGGCTAATTCTTATTTCTCCCATAACTTTTGACCATATAAAAATATTTGAGCTTCCTTTTTTTCAAAACCTATCTACTCGACCTCAGCTTTCTTTTAAAATTTAGTTTATACGTACATCTTTAATTGTTTCTGAGTTATAAACTTTCAAACTCAACGGTTTTTTCGGCGAGATTTTTCATTATTTGCTTATATCTATCGTAAAAATGGGCATTGGACACTAAAACTCCGGCTTAATGCATGATTTTATAGTAGAAATTATATCCTAGAGTTTGGTAAGGATCCGTTTTCCAGAGGGTGTGACCTCTCCTTGTCAGTTGTTCTTTACTCGGCAGTTAAACCAACTTCTTTTTAACCTACACTTCTCGAGTGCGGTTGTTATCGTCGCGTCGAACTCATATATCGCAAGGGCCAGGCCTCGAGAATTAAACACGAAGATATGGACTCTGCGTTCTGTGACGGTCCTGAGTTCACGGTTATTCGCGTCTTTCAGGTCGTTCTTGCTCATAATGCAGTCAAGGTCAAGGAACTTCAACGTTGTTGTAATTGTCAAGTCCTTTATCTGGGTTCTTTATCCGAGGGCGACCTGTAAAGTCCGTTTGAATTCCTGGCGCGATTCTTGTTTACTGAGTTGCAGCAGAACTCCGTCTTCCTTTGTTTTGCGGATCTGTCGTCAGTCTTTATCTTCGCGAGATCTACTTTTATACCTATGGTCTGCAAAACTCCTGCGTCTGCCCTTCTGCCGGTTTGATCAAAATCGAGCTCCTTCCCTGTTTAGGGTTCGACCGATTCGATTGCCTGCTTTGCTGAACGGTAGATGGCCCAGATTTCGCGGTGTCCGGTCTTGAGTTAGCCGCGGCCGTTCCCTTTTTTTCTTTTTTAAATGATCATTGACCAAGTTTCTGTCTTGGCTACCTCTTCGTGTAAGGCGGCAGCTTATTAGGGTGTGAGGGGCCGATTTCCCCGTTTCCGTTTCGGTTATTGTTGAGGAATAACCTCAACCATGCACTTTCATTCGTTGCTATTCATACAGCGCGATCTGTAATTACGCGACTCACATTTTTTTGGACGTTTGTTCTCTTGATCATTTTAGTCAGGCTACTGCGTACGTTGAGCAGCTGTTCATGCAACTTACATTCCGCAGCCGTTGGCTACCCTTTGATGTGTAGTGCGAGATTTCCTGTAGCAGTTACCGCCACGCCAGCCAGGTTAACTACCTGCGTGATGGGGGAGCTAGGAAGCCCCAGTGACTCTCCTGAGATGACGCAGACAGCTATCACGTCCAGACTAGTACCAACCACTATAAAAATATTACAAGAAGCCAAATGGTTAATAAACTATTCGCGTTCCTTTCGCTCTTGTTTGACTAGGACTAGCCATACGTCTCCGGGAGTAGCGAGCGAAGTTATTTTGAGAGTAGAGATGTAGGATATAATGTGGGATAATAAAATAATATATTTTTTTATACGTATTAATCATGCATTATTTATTTAAATTTGTTAACATAATCATATAATGTTTTCTTTTTAAATGAACATATATAACTAAATTCTTTTAGCTTTTTAATGGACAAAGACACACATAAAATTACACTATTTTATAAACAATTGCATAAAATTATTTAAGTTAAATAACAATTTTAATTTTGATTATATAAACATTTGCACGGCGAACACGTTAACAAATTAAGAATGAGGATCCGGATTTATTGTCATCATCCGAGGAGGAGAAAGTGGGGGAGGAGGAGCTGGAGGCAATGGAGGAGGAGGAGGAGGAGGAGGAATAGGACAAAACTTTTTCGCCGAGATCTCCCTCACCGGAGTCGACGCATGGGCATGGAATTCCGGCCGCATGTTACTGGCCGTCCAACCGAGGAGGATCTTTCTGTTATTCGCCAGTGCTGCGTGTGATTGAGATTATCGATATCTCATCCCAGGATGAGATATGTGAAATGAATTAAATGTGTAACTCTTTTGTTTTCGTTGTTAAAATAAAGAGGAAATATACCGTTTGTGCGTATACCAGTGTATTATTTTTATTTATTCTTCCTTTTCCTTATCCACCTAATAAGTTTTAAATTTAATTCCCCCCCCCCCACTTTTTTTTTCTTTTTATCAATCTATAACACTTATTTATTAAATTTTTGTTTTGTTTTAATTTCTTTTAAAATTGAATTATCTATTACGTAATATTTTAAGTTTTGAATAATAAATTAATAATTAAATAAATTAGAGAGAGATAGAGATAGAGATAGGGAGAGAAAGATAGAGATGAGAGATGAGAGAGCAAGATGAGAGAGAGAGAGAGAGAGAGAGAGTTATATTAGGGCAACCGAAACCTCGACAGTGCAGCGCATCATCGGCCCCGCCGAGCAAGCGAAGCCCGAGTCGGAGATTGTCCCGAACACTTACGGGACCACCCGAACCTCGTTCCCTACAGCACTGCTCCGCCGTCATTGTACTCTTCTTTGTTTTTCTTTTACAATTCTTTTTTTTCTTTATTTTTTTTCAATTCATTTTCTGTTTGTTTTCTATTTATATTAGCTCTACCCTTTTTATAGATACTTATTTCCCTTTATTTGTATATCTATATATTGCTCTTTATTATTTTTTTTATATTATTTGGATTTCTTAATCTCCTTACTACAAAAAGTCTTTATTATTTTTCATTTTTGTATACATATAGTTTTTTTGTTTGTATCTACTTTATCTAGTTAGTGTATATAATTGTATATAATTGGTGTTTGTTAATATGTTATAATCTTGTCTTATACTTATTATAATATTTATTACAATTGTATAGTTCGCAATTTTAATATATATTTTATTATTGTATAGATTTATTTTACGCGAATTAGTACTATCTCCGTGAAGCGACCTCTTATTTTTGTTACTAAGTATATAGTTAAACATTCCAATATTGCTCTTTTACAAATAATGCATTCCTTTGTTTCCATTTAACAAGTTAAGCAGCTTAAGGCATGTTTGCATGGAAGATATATTCCCTCTATTGGGTTACGTTTACAAATTTTACACTTAAGATCTTTCGGTAAACTGGCATGTTCCGAACCTTTTATTATTTTGTTCAATTTTTCCATGTCATAGATACCACAACTGTCTTCCGCTCATTCTCTCTTTGTAATAAATTCACATTTCGGCGACCATCTACGATGTTCTTGCATAGGCTCGTCTGTTTTTTCCTATTTTTGTATTCCTACATCGCATATATAGCATTTTACTTTGTCGTTTCTCCTGTATAATAAAATCCGGCTTCTGCTAGATCCTCGATTGAAATAAAGGCATGCGGATAATATTTAAATGTATCTAACCGATTTTTCTTAATTGACAAATTTACTCCTCAATCAGTTTCATCAAAATCCTGTTGTAGGTCTATAATTATTTCTTTTATTTTATTTTTTCTGTATCGTTATTGTCTACCTCATCTAGTTGAGTTTCTATGGATGCTAATATCTCTAATATTTCTGGTAACTCTTCCTGTATTATCATTGGCACGGAGGCTTTATTTTCCTCGTCCAGCATTGAGAGATAAATATCACTGGTCGCATTTTGTAATAATTCCATAACTTCTTGTTCACTTAGAAAGGATTCCAATTCAGGCCAACTTATATCCTTAACGTTTTGTGATTCTGCGATATCCTCTGGTTTTTCGTCCTTTTTTATTTCCATGGGTTTCGTTTGCGTCATTTTTGAACTTGAAGTTGCCATTTCTTCTGGTTTTTCGATGTCTGTTTCGTCTTTAACAAAAATGGGCGTTTCTAATTGTATTGGTTCCAACGGAATAATTTGGTGGTTATCTCTCTGCAATTCAAATTCATTTTTTATAGTAACAATATCGATTTCTCTTTCTTTGTTTTGTTCCATTATTGCGCTAATTTAAGTAGATATTTTTTTGTCATTTTTTTTTATTTTTCGTTCTTCGATATTCTTTTTACAGTTAAAACATTTTTGCCTTTCGGGATCCATATTTATGTCTCTAAGTTTTATGTGTTGTATAATCGGCTTTCCTGCCTTTGTTTTTATGCAAGTTCCACATAAAGAAGTGTTCAGGTCTATGCTGTAAAACATCTTTTTAAAATAATACATTTCGTGTATTTTTCTATTAGTTCGTTTTTTTCTGATCGTACCTTCGTAAGAGGGTAAGTTTTTCCTTTCCTTAACTTCTTGTATAATCCTCATTTACTGGCTCTCCTATTTTGAGTGTAAGCAAAAAAGAAAATGAAAATTATTATTACAAGAAATTTGCTCTGTTCTCATTGTTTATTTTTAAAATTGGATATAAACACGATTCTCTCTCTAAAATTTTTGTATCTACAGTTTTAAACTTGGAAGTGATAAATTGACTCTTTTCATTTTTCTCTATTTCAGCCTCCATTTTTTTGTTCTCCTCCTTAACTTTATTTAACTTTTGCGTTCTCAAATAAAGTAATAGTTGAGTGATTGAATTCCATATTGCCCCAATTAAATGTAAAGAGAAACCGTAAATTCCATGCAACATAAAACCATGCATAATCGTATCGATAATTAGCTGGATGAGGCGACATATCATAAAAAATCCTACGAAGCCCGCAGAGATATTACTAAACGTTAAAAATTCCGACCGTAGCTTGTTGAATTAGGTAGGTTATTCAAGGCTTGTTGGTCGAACTAATTTCCGATAGTAATTTCTTTGGGGTTTATATTCCTTTCCGCAGCTCCTTATGCCATTTTATTTAATACCGTAGATTTTTCTAATGGGAATAATATCATATCGCGAAGTTTGCTGGTATCTTTTTGTCCGTATATTACTAGTAGCGAATGTCTCGGGTAAAACATATCTCCATGTTAGTTTTGTTTGAGGCGTCAATATCTCGGGATCTTTTGCCTCGACTGGATTTGGTAACATTTTAAACCAAATTTGATGCATTTTGAACATAACCGGTAAACGATTATCACACACTAGGGGTTTCCCAGTTCTTACTAATATACGCGTTCTAGGTGTTAGAAAATATGGTTCATTGATCCGAAACACGGGTACCTGTTCCTAAAACCCCGTCGTTTCTCTCCTGACTACTTCTACTTTTAAGCATTTCAAAGAAGCTTCTTTTGCAATAAAATTAATGTCTAAAAACATCGGATCACATTTAACCTTTAGAGGACGGGGATTTTGGTTTACTGTTTTCTCTCACTTTTCTATAGAAATCGAGTTTTTGTGATGTCTCACATCTCAAAACTAATACTTGTAAAGGGTCCATCATGGGCATGGCCCGTAGAGGGGCCATCTAGTTCTCTAAAGGTTAATAAATGAATTACTTCTCCCGCTGTTACGGCTAGATACCCGGGTTGATTCATGATACGATAACCCACTTTCGCGGGGAAACTGAAGCGAGCGCGAGGGCTTGAGTGAGAATATGTCTTTCGATTTCGCACCTTTCTTTTAATATGTCGTAATACATTCTATTTAACTGGCGGCGTACATATTTTTCAACGTATAAGAATTTTGATTTTATGTATGCAAATATATCAAGATTGTTCCCCTCAATTGTTTTTTTGCTTATAAAACTGTTAATCTTGGCGTCTTCAATTACGAAAAGTTTGGGATGTTCGGTGCGCGCGAACCTAAAACCGCATACATTCTGCTCTTCTTTTTTCCATAGTGCGAATGTAATATCATTAGTTTCAAGCGAGTACACTATACGGTTTTCTTGCGATTCATATATTTTATCTAAATTTCCTTCATACAACACACAATATTTCTTAACTCCGCTTGTATTTACAAGTCATGTGCATGCATAATTTTTACTTTATAATAGCTCGCGATCGCGTCGCAGGTAGCGAATCCCTCGCTGGCGGACCGAAGTGCACCGATGCACTTTTAAAGCGAATATTGATACCCACGGTATGGGTATGTTTTAGCGATGGAGCCGACGAACGACGCGACCGATACCCGACGGTAGTACGCGGACTACGACCCAGCCCACGGCCGAGAGGTATCGTGAGCCAAGGACCGAGCCCAGGTGGGAGCGCGCGGAGCGAGGGGAGCGCGCGAGTAGAGTAGGAGTCGCGGTATACCTAATGTATGCGTGCGAAGATATACCGCGGCATAACAGAATATATATATGTATATATATAGATATAGACGGTGCGCGCACACCTATGTGTTGGTGTATACTCTTGTATATAGCGCGCACACGTATATGGTATAATTAATTATTTTAGCTAGTAGCGTCGTTAATTTTAAATAACAATTATGTAGATCCGTCGGTAGAGTTTGGTGGCGTTTCGTAATAATTTTATAATCTGTACTATTATTGGATAATCGGCCTTGGCGGAAATAAGATCAAGGCTGACTACGCGTATCGATCACGCAATCAACCACCCTAATCAACGCCGGTAGATAAGGAATAGAGCAAGATAGAGCAGGATAGCGATAGGGTGAGAAGGAAAATCCTTAATTTTGGGGATCAAGCCACGCCGCGAGCCGGATGAAGAAGCCGGTCTCGAGGATTCGCTACCTGATCGTCCGACAAGATAGTCGTGTTTATTGAGTAGAGTTTTTGAGGCGGAGTAGCCATTTTTGGTCGAAGTTTTGTAGAGTAGAGTAGAGTAGAGTAGAGTTGAGTTGAGATCGAGTTGTTAGTCGAGGTGTGAGTCGAATTGGTTGGAGCCGTGAGGAGATTGATTAGGCGAGTAAGATTTACGGTTAGCCCGACGGGCGGCCGAATTATTAATTATTAATATTATATTTTTATATACCGCAGGACGGAGTTGCCTGAGTGTGTGCACGTGTGAGAGTCGGTCGCGAATCGCGATTAGAATTTGTGTCGGTGCCGGAAGTTGTAATATTTTGCTTTATTTAAATTTCCAATAAATTAAGTTGAGTTTGATTATTGAATCGCGAGTGTGTTATTTGATTTTTCCTTTACTCTAAAAGCCGCCGGCTCCGAGGTGGTCAGCCGTCGGGATTCCCTCTGTGACGAGGAGTCGAGGTGGAGATTTGTCGGGTTGCCGAGTAGTGTTGTAATGTAATAATTATTCTTTTTAATTTAAATATCTCCAGGCGCCCAATTAAATACAAATCGGCGATATCCTAGCCATTTTTAACGTCGCTACGACGGAACCTCCGTCGGCCTTTAATTTAATCTAATTAAATTCTTCCCGACGAAAAGTAGCGTCGCCGTTGTAAATTTGAAAGTTGTTCCCCGCAGTCATATCCGTAAAGTCCCGACGAGTAATTAATTACACTTACGAACAAAAGCAGGAGGGATGATCTCTTTGCCATCTGTAAATAAGATAATTTTTCTATGCTTTCATTTTCCTTGAATGAATTTACAAAGTTATTTCCTACTTGTTTATTCGAAACGGATTTCTATCTCTTCCGAAATGGTGTCTAATATTTCTTTAAAGTAACACAAAAGTATGAAGATTCCCGCGATAAATAACAATATAACTACTCCTGTGATTGAACAGATGAGAAACAATGTAGTGAATACAACGGTTTTTTCCGTATTTATTAATTTATCCCTACAGTAATTTTCCATATCCCAAAAATTACCCGAGTGTTTTTGCTTAACTAATTTATGGAATACATCTTTAGTATTTGTATCGTTAAAGATATTTGATAGTTTGCTATTAATTAACGACGTCTGAGGGAATAATAAGTGAATTGAATATTCCGTTGATACCTCATGCATTTTTATAACTTCCCCGTTTATTTTAAACGTACAATACGTTTTTGTGTGTATTATTCCGACTCCACGTAACGGTACGATTGTTCCTGTTAATCCGTCACAGCCAATCGACACTCTCGTAGCCGTGGGCGCTGATTATAATATTTTATTTAATTTTTCAAGTTTTATTATCGTTCGTTTGGCATTGGTTTTATATTTAATATAGCAATTACGGTAATTAAATTTGGTCGGTTGAGTCATCGATTCCATTTCGCAACTATCTATTGCTTTTAAATGCAGTCTTTCTTTTTTGCAAATTAATTTTCCTTGAAACTTTTTACAATTCGTAAAGTCGGTGCTTGAAAAATCGTAATAATTTGCCTCTTGTTGAAGTATATAGTTATTTTCCGGTTTAACATAGGCGACGTATGATGTATTTGTATATATGTTTTGAGGAATTGGAAGAAGAGATACCCTATACAATGAGCAGGTAGATTTTTCAACCAAGGGGACCTCTATTTGAATAAATAGTTTATTATTGATATATCCAGTATGTAGGCTTATTATATTAGCTAGTCTTCATAAATCTCTCTCTCCCCTTTTCACCGGGAATTCATTGGTTTTCTCATATTTTTCGATATAATTAACAACTTGTTTGAGTCTATTAGATGATAATAAAGTAGTGTACATTTGATTTTCTTTTATTCCTTCTAATTTAATAAAAATACCTACGCTATAGTTTATCTGGTTGTCCAACATTTTTCGAAACGTAGTTTTATATTGTTTATTATTTGCAAGTATCGTTCAAGATAAATTTTCCCTTTCACTTGCATCATTTTTGCATAATGCTGAATTCATCATAGAATCTTGCTTTGTCTATATATTTACATATACTAGGGGGGCTTCGCCCTCCTGCGCGCTTCGCGCGCTAACCCCCTATTTTTAATTTCGAAAAAGGTTTTTCGTAATTAATTTATTTAAAATAATGTTTTAAAAATTATTATTTTTTCACTACCATGGGCACCTTAAAAATTAAACAGATTCACACAACACCTTGGAGGTATTGCTATAGTTATTATAATTTATAAATAAAAGTTTACCAAAATTTAGTGTAATGATATCAGAATAAAAATAATAAAAAAAAATAAAGACATATTAAATGTTAACTGTAAATTTTAAACTATATGATATATGATAAATGAATTTATTGATCTCCACAAGCCAAAGAAATATTCCTCACAACTCAAGTAAGGCGGACTGTATTAATACCAGCCACTATAGAAACCTCACAGGATGAGTGTTTGAAAAAAGACTAAGACAAGCTAAGTCAAAAAAAAATATATAAAATTTAATTGATTGTAATATAAAATTAATAAAAACTTAAGAAGATGGAAAAAAAATAAGAAAAGAAAATTTATTGTATTTTGCCCTGAGTATGCCTGGTGGGCTCATCAGTAGAGTCCAGGCATCTCGTCTCTAGATACGGATGAAAGATATACAAATTTTTGAAAATTAGCTCTATCCCGACGAGGAAGACATGGGGTATATATGCCCTACCGATAGCAAACTTTATTAAGTGCCACATATTAACAGGTAGCCCCCTAACGCACTTACATAGCCCTCATAGGCCCTCGGGGAGCCGTTTGATCACTTCGATCACCTGGGCTAGAGAGGCGAAGGTTGTCCCTGCTCGACCGGTGTCAAGAAGACCGTTTTCTGAGCACCGGGAGCCTCGTTAGGGATAGCCGTGCGTTTGCACCACCACGCTTGAGATCCCAGAAACTCAAGCTCCCCTACGTCTAGTGCCAACTTTGGAGGTGTACTGCGTATACGTATACACACTGTGGAAGGGGGAACACAGGCTTTTCTCCTACAGTCGTACCTCCGCACTTTTTGACGTTCTCGCGGGGAAATCCACCGGGACTGTGGTGGTGGGGATGGGAGTTTATGACCGACTTCGGTCCAAGATGAGCCAGGCGAAGATAAACTACTTCGTCTCTTCTGGCAAGTGGGTTTTTTGAGTTGGGCGCCATTTGTAACGGGGTACGGATTGAATATAAGGAATAAAAAAATCAACGAAGGTATCGGGGCGCGAACCCACGATCCCGGGAGCGCGAGGCAGAAGCCTCACCACTGCGCTACCATTCGCAATTATCCCGGCTAGTCGACTTGGTCCTATCGACGAACGTCGCCGATAATTCAGGGACCTAACCTGCGCCGACACTCGAAATCCGTACCCGTTATAACATATATATGGTCTATTTCACGTCAAGTGGTACGATGAAAATTTGAAATCACTCCAAATTTTGTGAACAGACTGGAAATATCTTCCAGAAGATAGAAAAAAAATTTGAGGTGTTAAAAATAATTTGCTTAAGAGTTATTCGACCATGAAAAGTGGAAATTTTTCAATTTTTTAGAAAAATTTCTATTTTTAAAGCCATTTATCTCAAAATCTGTTGATTTTTTTTAAAAACATTACAAACAACTTTTGTTTAAATTAATCTTTAGAACTTATCTACCCTGGTTACATTTCTTAATTTTGAAATCTCGAAGAGATAGAACACCCGGACATATTGAATATCAAAAAAAGGCTACCATACCACAATCGATTTTAATCTAACACCTCTCAAAAGTTCACATTTTTCACGAGCTTTCGAATGGCTTGGCTTAGCTTATTGGCCAAGACCGCTGTTGTAAGTTATGCCTCATAAACCTCATAAAATCACTAATTTTCACGTATTTTAGGACATAACTTACACCAAAGGTGTAATATATATATAATATATATATGGGGTATTCCACGTGAAGTGGTCCGATCAAAATTTTAAAATGCACCAAATTTTGAGTACACTATGCCAATTTTTTTGCAGAATACAGAAAAAAATTTTTAGGTATTTTTAGGTAATTTTTAGGTAATTTTTAGCTCAAAAGTTATTATAACCTCAAAAAGTGAACTTTATCCAGTTTTTTTCAACACCAGCTGGGTTTATCGCTATTTAACTCAAAATCTTTCAACTTTTACTATACAACATTATGTGTAACATTCGTTGCTAATTATGTGTAGAATTTATCCTTCTGGGTTAGAATTTCTAATCTTAAGGTCAATGTTACATAAACTACATGTCAACTTAAAAAAGTGTAAGTTCGCCGCAATTGATTTTTTTATCCAAAAGTCTAAAAGAAAGCTTGGAGCAATACCTTTCAAATAGTCTGTAGCTTTTTATGGCCTTCAATTTTGTAAAAAGTTATGATAATTTAAAGAAAGACAAAAAATTCACAAAAATTAACATGGTATTTCCCATTTAAATTTTTAAAAAAATTTGGTGTTTGTGTGTTCAAAAAATGTGATCTTTTGAGCGGTGTTAGATCAAAATCGATTGTGGCGTGGTCGCCTTTTTTTTATATTCAATATTTCCGGGCGTTCTATCTCTTCGAGATTTTAAAATTAGGAATTGTAACCCAAGTAGATAAGTTCTAAAGATTATTTTGAACAAAAGTTGTTTATAATGTATTTTTTAAAAAATCAATAGATTTTGAGATAAATAGCTTTGAAAATAATAATTTCTCTAAAAAATAGAAAAATTTCCATTTTTCATGGTGGAATAACTCTTAGGCAAATTATTTTTAACACCTCAAATTTTTTTTCTATCTTCTGGAAGATATTTCCAGTCTGTTCACAAAATTTGGAGTGATATCAAATTTTCATCGTACCACTGATGTGAAATAGCTCATATATATGGTAATGAACAATTAACTTACCAAAAATAGTAAAGTGCATATACTTAATTGTAGTATTTAGTAAAAACCTATTAAAATTTTAGATTATTTTAAACGGATTTAATAGAACTTTACCTCCTAAAATTAATTTATTTATGTCATCGCCAAGAGTTCTATATATCTTTAATATTTTGTACTTTAAGAGTAATAAAACTTTCTTCTTAATTAAATTAATTTTTGTATTAGCTTTAAAGAATTATTTATAACATTTTAGCGGTATATAAATAAAAACCTGTTTCTTCCATTTCTCCCGTAATTCGTAATTTGCACCCTTTTTCAAAATTTGCGTTTTAATCCATAATTATATCCAATTTATTTTTCCCTTTAGTTACAGAGCCCATATATTTATTTTAATTATTATAAACAAAGGCATTCCTTAAATTACCTTTTGTTTCTAATAAATACATACTTGTTTATATAAAATATTGTTTTATATAAATATACGTAATCTACTTACTTATATATGCATACAATTTTTAAATTTTGATTTGAATAATATTTAAATTAAAAACTACTAAAATAATAATTTTCGAAAAATTTTTGAAATGTAATTCGTATTTTATATTGCCTCTGTTAAAATTTGAATTTTCTTTTGCCATTACTGTTTATAATAGAATTATCTTAAAAATGCAATAATTAATGTATTTAGTTAATGTATTTAGTTTTAATTAATGTATTAATTAATGTAAAAGTGTATGTTATACTTGATTAATATTTATTTTATCTTCGTAAAATTGTGCATATTTTTAAAAACATTACATTAAATTGTAGGTCCGTTTTTATTTTATGAGTTTTATCAGGAATAACTAAACTAATACACATTCTTTCAAGTTATATTCACAACTTTTTTTTGCGCACGGAAAAAATACATATATTATCTATTCTTGAAAAAACAAATAACACGTACACACACACACGCACACACACACACACACACACACTCACACACACACACACACACACACACACACACACACACACACACATATGCACGCACTCACGCACGTACCTCACACACACACTCACACACACACACACACACACGCACGCACGCACGTTCGCGCACACATATACACACTTATATATATGACATATATATATATATAACATATATATAACATATATATGACATACATATATAAAACATATATATATATGTTGAATTCTGAATTCTTAGACACGGCGGCGGCGGCGGCGAAATATTTATATATTATATATATATATAGATATATTTATATATATAAGTGTGAGTGTGTTTGCGCGACCGTGTGTGCGTGTGCGTGTGCGTGTGTGTGTGCGTGTGTGTGTGTGTGTGTGTGTGTGTGTGTGTGTGTTTTTTTTTTTTTTCCGAAGAGGTGGAGAAATGCTTAATACACCATGACTGGAGCCATGCGAGACTCCCCGTGTGTGGGACTCTCCTATCGAGAGGTGTCGATAGGCATACCCACTAAAACTCCACCACTTTTCTTACCTTTATTCCCCCGCGGAAACCGCCGCAAGGCATTACTTCGCGGGGGGAGGCAACGGCTAGGTTAGCCCACTAATGTTGCTATCGCAACTCTTCTCTCCTCTTCTCTTCTGATGAGACCCAGCCTGTCCACTACGGACGTACAGAGGGTTACCACCGCGTTCCATCCCTCCTGGGAGTCAAGCAGGCACGCCCCGATGCCCTCAGGGGTGAGGGGACCGCTCCAAGTGATTTGAAATTGGTCCCGTTCCTCCCTGAAACGAGGACACCGTAGGAGGACGTGTTCCACGTCTTCGTCCACCCCTGGACAAGCCGGGCACTCTGCGCTGCCGTATACCCGTATACGAAATAGGTAACTACGGAAGCATCCGTGCCCGGTCAACACCTGGGTAAGCTGGAAACTGACGAAGCCGTGTTTCCTGCTCGCCCACTCCCGGATCCGCGGGATGATGCGGTGGGTCCAGCGGCCACCCCTGGCTGAGTCCCATCTCCGCTGTTACTCCTCTACGGTCCGCAATGACCATCGGTTGTGGCAGCGGTTCTCTTCCAGGCGTCGCCCACCCTCACGGTGTCTTTCAGCTTTTTCGGCTGCCAGGAGGTCGAAGGGGGCGGTCCCCGCGACCACCGAGAGCGCAATGTCAGATACGGGTCGGTACGCCCGGGCCACCCTTAGCGCAGCTATCCTGCAGGCTCTCTGGCACGGAGCACCAAAGCTCTTGTGCATGTTCAGGGCATCAGCCCAGATAGGAGCTCCGTATAAAATTACGGAGCTCACCACCGAGGCAAGGAGGGACCTTCGCGGTTGCTGGGGTCCCCCGATGTTGGGCATGATGCCCGCCAGCGCACGGGCCACCTTTGTCGCCTTTGAGCCTGCGTTCGCGAGATGGTGTTTGAACGACAGCCGCGCGTCTAGTGTGACCTTTAAATACTTGAACGTTTTCACCGACCGTATCCGTTCTTTACCTACCGTGAAGGTGGCGGTCCTCTCCTTTTTTGTGCCAGAGATGAGCACCGCCTCCGTTTTTTCCGCCGCCAGACTAAGTCCGTGGTCTCTCAACCAAGTGGCGATCACTTCTATAGAGACGTTTTCGAGATATTCGATCTCTTCGACACTCTTTGCGACCACCACTAGCGCCACGTCGTCCGCGAAAGCCACCATCGAGACTCCCTCCGGAAGTTGCTGCCTAAGCAGGCCATCATAGACAGCGTTCCAGAGTAGGGGCCCAACGACCGAATCTTGGCACACCGTCGTCGGTGTCGTAGAGCAGACTACGGTCAGTCAGGTAACTCGAGGTGACCTCCCTGAGATAGAGTGGCACTTGGAAGTGCTACAGGGACAGCATGATGTCGTCCCATCTGGCAGAGTTGAAGGCATTCCGGATGTCCAAGGTTATGATGGCACACATCCGCCTTGCACTCCGACCAGCATTGATGGCTTTTGTGGCTATACCAACAACTCTGCCTACAGCGTCCATGGTCGATCGACCCTTTCGGAAGCCGAACTGGTTGTCGGAGAGGTCTCCGGCCCGACCGATGGCCGCTGCGAGCCTGGCGCAGATCACCCGCTCCAGGAGCTTCCCGACTATATCCAGTAGACAGAGCGGGCGGTAAGATGATGGCTCCTCCGGGGGTTTGTTTCCCTTCGGTAGGAGTACCAGCCTCTGCCTCTTCCACTGGGCCGAGAAGCAACCTTCTCTTATGCATGCGTTGAATGCGTCCAGGAACAAGCCCGGAGCACTCATCGCCGCTGTCTTTACGGCCAGGCCAGGTATTCCGTTAGGCCCTGGGCCTTTACGTACGGAAATACCTTTAGTCGCCATCCTCAGTTCGGCTTCACTAATGTCTGGCGACTCGGCTGCACCAATGGTGGCCATCAGGCCCGTCTCTGCTGTCCTTTTTCGATGTTCTGGAAACAGGTGGCGGATGACTCCGTCCAGAAAAACTGGGTCGGTGGGTGCAACAGCGCTCCCGTGGTTGATCTTATTCATAACCGTTTTATACGGTCTGCCCCAGTGGTCGTGGTCCACCTCCTCACAGAGCTCCCGCCAACTCCTTCTCTTGGCAGCCTTGATGGCCACCTTGACATTCCTCCGCTTTTGTTCGTATTCTGCGGAACGATCTTGGAACCGCGGTGTTCCCCTCGCTCTTTGGTGCAGCCTTCTGGCACGCAGGCACTTACGTCTCTTTTCTGCGATGTCCTCACTCCACCAGATTATCGGTGGACGGCCGCGAGTGTTAAACTTCACGGCCATAGAGGCATTGCAAGCCGCAGTTTGGGCATTCGTGAGGCCTCGTGCTTTTTCTTCGGCGGTTCCCTCCACTTTTGCCCCCTCAAGGTAGCAGAGGAACGTCTCACGATCAAACGTGGCTGGTGCCCATCTCTCTCTTGCTCCTCTTCCTGCTCTCTTTGTCCTCCCGCTGGTCAGTTGGAGCTGGTACATGAGTGCTTGGTGGTCACTACCCGTGTAACGATTGCTAACTTTCCAGCCGAGTCCCCCTCCCCCCATCAATCTAGGATCGACGAAGATGAGGTCGACTATGGACGACTTGCCGGCTTTGGTGAAAGTCGGGGTTGTCCCTGTGTTAGCGATCTCCAGCTCCAGTAGAGCGAACGCCTCGAGAAGTGCCCGAACACGCGCGTTGGTCTTGGCGCTGCCCCAGTCCGTCGCCCAAGCATTAAAGTCCCCACCGATTGCGACCGGTAGCCGTGAGGACCGAGCACTGGTGACGACTGCATCCAGAGATCTCGCAAAGTCCTCGGTGGAATCGCTGGGCGGGAAGTAGCAGCTGTACATGCGTACCTCCGCCACCTCCACCCAGGTGAAGCTGGGAAGGGGGGCGACCATTTTTCTGAAGATGTATATATTTCCACATACCCAGTTGGCCGCCTTGCCCGTGGCATCCCTTACCCAGTTCGACTTCTCGAGATCCCGGAACTCCTCGCTGATGATCGCTACGTCCGCTCTCTCCTCTCTGACCAGCTGGGACAGCAGGTCCTGGGCCGCAGCGCAGTGATTGAGGTTTATTTGGAGCACCTTAATAATTTTTTATGTGTGCTCCTTCCTCATGCGAGGTCTTGGCTTTGGCCTCGCAGTCCACTGCTTTGTGGCCCTCTTGGCCGCACCGATAGCATTGTGCTGACCTGTCGACTGCGCTCTTGCACTCCCTCGCGATGTGTCCCGATTCGTGGCATCAATAGCAGCGCGAGGATACCTCTCGCAGTCAAACTCTGCAATTGACCCATCCGATCCGGAGCTTCCCGTCTTGCAGCAGTTTTTTGGCTTCTACTGCCAAGAGCGGGATGGTCGCAGCTAGGGTGCCACTGTAGGACCCCCTGGTTTTAATATTATCCGGGAATACCACATTTGGCCCGATCTTTGCCGCAATCGCTACGGCCACCTCCGTTGTTGTCGTGGACTTGTCCATGTCCCTGATGGTGATGGACACATTGTGAGTCAGCAGCTGGACCTCTGCTGACCCACTCAGTGTGGACGAGACCAGTGTCCTCAGCTCCGCCGTTTCCGTTCCGGGTCGCCCCAGTTCGAGGAGGAGCTCTCCAGCCCTGGTGCGCCTGAGACTCGTGACCCGTTCTCCTAGTGCCTTTAGTTCCGGTGCAGCCTTGACCTTCCGGAGAATGTCAGCGTAGAAAGAGCCCCCGCTAGATGTCTTGATGTTGATGGCATCTGGGCGTAGGGGTCTTACTCCGGCCTTAGGCTCTGCCGTGCCTTTGGCCGGTTTGCTGACACGTTTCTGCTGTTCCTCATGCTGCTTCGACTGGCTGTTCTTCATCTTCTTCTTCTTCTTGCCCTTCTTCACTACTGTGGCCCAGTCAGGGACATTTGAATGGTTCCCACCCGTCTCAGGAACGGATGGCGAAGCATTTGCTGGCCCATTTTTGTTAGTGGGCTGCTGCGACCTGTGTGCGCGCGCGTGTGTGTGTGTGCGTGTGGATGTGCGCGCGCGCGTGTGTCTGTGTGCGTGTGGATGTGCGCGCGCGCGCGTGTGTGTGTGTGTTATGCCTTAAAATACATGAAAACTAGAGATTTTATTATGTTTATGAGGCATAACTTACAAGAGCGGTCTTGGCCAATAAGCTAACCACCGCCATTCGAAAGCTCTCGAAAAATGTGATCTTTTAAACGGTGTTAGATCGAAATCGATTGTGGCGTGGTCGCCTTTTTGATATTCAATATTTCTGGGCGTTCTATCTCTTCGAGATTTCAAAATTAAGAATTCTTACCCAGGTAGATAAGTTCTAAAGATTATTTTGAACCACAGTTGTTTCTAAGGTTTTTTAAAAAAATCAATAGATTTTGAGATAAATGACTTTGAAAATAGCAATTTTTCTAAAAAATTGAAAAATTTTAATTTCTTATGGTGGAATAACTCTCAGGAAAATTATTTTTAAAACCTAAAATTTTTTTCTATCTTCTGGAAGATATTTCCAGCCTATTTTCAAATTTTGTAGCGATTTAAAATTTTCATCGTACCACTGACGAGAAATAGCCCATATATATATATGGGTGGTTCTCTGTGACATCGAAGATGAAAAAAATAAATATTGCTATAACTGTGGGAATATGTTTTAGAGGTATCCAGTAGTTCTCCTGAATTTTTTCAGATTTTTTCTGGGCCATTATTTTAAGTTACAGAGAGTCAAAGTTGACATTTTAGACTTTTTTGCATTATATGCCCATTTTCATGAATTTTTAGCTCCCAGGGGATGCATTTTTCACTAAAAACATAATTATGACTTTTTTTGTAAAATTATCCGAACTTTTCATTAAAAATACTTTTAAAGTCATAAATCTATGCCGTCACACTCTTGTAAGCCATTTAAACCTTAAATAGTGAAAATCAGCAATTCTGCTCCGGACTCTGGTAACCTAATACTGTCTAAAAGATGTCTTTTTATAGTTAGAAACTGCCTAAATATTTCCAGAGTGGGTCTAAATCATTAAGGTTACTTATGGTCAAAATATCCGGGAAAAGTGCCCGAAATATTAATATAAATGCATATTTGTTGCCTTATAACGATGAATCTATTAGCATGACCATTGTAAAAAAATTCATGCACTTACCTGGGAGTGGTAGAAAAGTATCTTCATTTGTTTCAGTATCCATCTAATTGCCTGTAAGCTGCTAAAAATACAAATATTATTATATAAATGTAAAAAATTAATTTTTAAACATTTATAATGCTGGAATTTTAGCTTTACATCCCTTACAAGAATTACAATACGAATCTGAAGGATTACTATTGCAAGTGTATGCAAGTTTTAACTCGTTTATGCTGGCACAAAACAGGAAGCTTATAACATGGCTCACACCTTTACAAATTGTATGATAGGTTATATTTTTGTAAGAGATATCTGTAGTTATTTAATTTATTTATTTATTTATTTATTTTTTTATTTATTTATTTATTTATTTATTTATCTATTTATTTATTTATTTATTTATTTATTTATTTATTTATTTATTTATTTATTTATTTATTTATTTATTTATTTATTTATTTATTTATTTATTATTTATTATATAGTACCGTTAATTTAGCGCAAGTTAAGAGCCAGGCAGTAGTTTATTGTAAAATTTATTAGCAAATTTGTTAAAAATAGTTTAAACTCTGTAGTGCTTCCTGATCAAAGTAAGAGAGGACTTACTTTTGGCATCCAGTTTTGTGCTTTAGCGGTTAGCTTAGGTAGAGGCAAAATCCAGTTACGTGGAATGGACATTTGGCAAGTAACGCCAAAGTTAAATATTCAATAGCACATAACCTTGCACACACATAGTGCGTCAAGCCAGCGAGGCTACATACTGTTAGACGTGTGAACGACGCTACAACTGAAGATGGCCGCTCAGCAGAAAGATGTCGATAGTCAGATTGACGCATGGATCGAAACGCTCACCCGGGAGCAAATTGAACTACACCTGAACGCCTTTAACCTAAAATCGGCAGGCTCGGTTCATAGGAAAGCCGAGCGACTCCACCAGTGGCTATTAGGAAATTATTCGGCCCAGGAGTTTGTGAGGTAAACCTCACACCGTAATTAATTTATAATTTATTATTGGAGGGAAGCCTTGTCGAAGGGACATACCTGAAATAAGAAAAAGAGTTATTAGTGTATATAGTTAGTTATAAGATTAGCGTAGAGGAAATAGGTATAAGTGAAATAAAATTATAATACAATTAACCCCACGTTGGGCGCCATTTTGTAACGTGGTCCTCACTTTCGTGGCCCGTAAACCACGCTACTCGGTTCCACTTTATTTAATATATACATATATATGACCTATTACTCCGGTAAAGACCGTATTTATAATTTCCTGGGTGCCAGGTCTTACCAAATAATAAATAGCTTCCCGGTTCGACTCCTCAGGACGTGGCTCCAACGCCAATACGGAGGTGGTGAAACCAACGACGAATTTTATCTCCTTCAAGAATGCGTGGCGGTAAATTATCGAGGTATAGGTTAATAAGTCAAAAGAACTCAATAATTCAATTGAATTAGATTAGAATTTAATTCGATTTATTCCTTCAAAATACCAAGTTCCGATCACTACGGGTGATCACCGTTACAATTTTTATCGACGAAGTAAATTTGATAAGTTAAATTTCCGCAAGCTAGCCCGATCTTCCGATCACCGATAATCTCGTAGTATTAATTAATTAATCCGATATTCACGTCTTATCAACTGCGGTAATAAATAATAAACCGATTCCCAACCCTTAAAACGGACAAACTCGAATTCGCGGCACGTGCTAATATGGCGGCACGGCTCGCAGGAGGTCTATACGCGACGCGTAAGAAATCCCCGGCGATTCTTTCAATTGTTCAATTAATTGATGGGCGTGCAGCCCACTTACCGCAAAGAAAAGCAATCTTCTTCAAAAATGGAACTCTACTCTTATAATATCTGATAATATATATATATATACTTCTATAAAAATTACTACTATATTACTCGGTGCTACTATACTACTATATTGCTCGGTGAGACTATCTCGCTAGACTATCCGGCTACGAATGACGATCGGGACTCGTAGCATCCCGCTCGTCCTCGTAGTTCGTTAAAGCGCGGCGCTGTTTGTATTCTTCTTCCTTGTTTTTCTACCAATAATATCCTTCTGATTAATTAGATGGCTAACTATTACCGCCGTCCGCGCCATCTATTCCCGTACCAATCTTCTTTTCCTCAGTGACGGAATAACGAAATAACCTTTATTCCGTTGAGGAACTGACTTGCATCTCCACCAATGCAACAGGTGTATCTTCTTTCTTTCTCGTACACACACGCTGTAGATGGCTACTTCCCGCTCATTCCGTCGTTCCCCTCCTCGGTGCGCCGCCATGTGCCGCGGCGTGCATATGCGAGAGCAGCGAGCGCCGCCCCCCTCTCTGCCGCGCTGACCCTAGTACACGAGCAGACGGCCGAGTCCGTTGCAAGCGAGTCGGGCGTCGTTTGTTTACACGACGGCAAACGGGTTTTTCTTTTGTGTGTGTGAAGAGTGCGCCAGTTCCTGGGTCATCGTCTTCGTGGCTGCCTTCGTTCTCCATCACCAGGTCGTCGGGAGATGGTATTGGATCTACGTGGGAACATGGTTGGACGTCGGTGGCGGTAAGGTTGTATCATTCCTTCTAATTTGTTAAACTCCTTCCATTTTCCAATCCTCCGATTTCCTCAACAAATTAATAAAAACCCCATTAATTCCTTTCCTTTACATACTTAAATATCGGTGACGAGAATAGCTCGGGCCAGGATTCGTAGCTGGTGTTTACTTCTTTCCTAATCTCTATTCCCATATCCTATATATAATATCCTATACAAATACACAACTTCCTTACTGCAACTAAACTTTATCCCTTTATAAATCCTACTATCCTAACCTTATATATATTCTAGTTTTATTTATTATCAACCTTTCAGGTAACCAAGACTACCAAGGAGCGGACGCAGGACCAAAAGGTTCACCCAGGACTCATCGCCTCCAAGGACAGGACTCACAGGGATAGCATCGTTGGATCACCCAGGACTCATCGTCTCAAAGGTATGATATTGTATTATAATCTTATTTCACTTATATCTATTTCCTCTACGCTAACCTTATAACTAACTATATACACTAATAACTCTTTTTCTTATTTCAGGTATGTCCCTTCGACAAGGCTTCCCTCCAATAATAAATTATAAATTATATTATTATAAATAAATTAGAAATAGGTGACTGCAAATGCTAGGTGAACATCAAGACGAGGAGTCTGATGAACCTAGCTCAGATCAGGAAGTGTATCTGATACTGCGGGAGAACGCGGCGGTTAAAGACAACCTGCACAGGACGGTGCAGGACATTGATGACGTCGAGCCGCGACCAACACAGAGCCACAACCCGAACGAGAGGAAGAATGGCTGTCATTAGTCTCAGACGAGGGAAGCATTTTCAAAATCCCTCGATCGTTCTCCCAGACCTTGGTACAGCTTATCCAAAAAGTGAATGATCTTACGAAAAAGGTGGATAAGCTGATGTCCGAGCGCACTCAAACCGCTCACAGCACGAGATTGGACGGTGCCAACCAATCTCACCATGTGCAATTTCAGGACACATATACGTGTTATGGTCCTGATGTGAGCGAGATAAGTGAGGCGCAAGTAAATGGCGAGCAACAACGCACAAGCGCCCCTCAGTCTAAGCCTGATGGAGCTTGGAAGGGGGGGAATGCGCGCGAATCCCAGAGGATTCCTCAAGCGCGCAGCTCGCCAAACAGGAATCGGATATTCTCAACACCAAGCTTTTCAACGTCATCGAGGTTGAATGGAACACCTCGGGACGTCGGCGGCATTGTTAGGAAGTCGCAGGTCAAGTTCTCTGGCGACAAGAGCCAGAGCATCGATGCCTTCCTAACCAGGATCGAGGATTGCAGGATCATGGCCAACCTGTCAGAGGACGAGTTACTGCCGTCACTTTCGGAACTTCTAACAGATACTGCCACCACGTGAACGAGAAACACAAGTGGCACTCCTGGCAAGATTTCGTGCCTTCGGCTAAACGTTGGTACGGAATGAGCCAACGTTTCCAGCAGAGGATCATCGCCGAGCAATGCACGGACTCAAGGTCCCGATGAACCGGTTAGGGACTATATGACGTGCTCTATCGCAATAATGCGAAAGATAGTCCCTACATCGACTGAAGCGCAGCAGCTCGATCATTTGTATCGAAACATGCTGCCACAGCTTCAATGGCTGTTCAAGAGAGCGGAAGTGAGCTCAATTGAACAAATGCTGGACCTCGCCACGGAAGCGGAGCAGACGATAGAAGGTGAGAAAGTATATCGTCCACCATCTACGGAGGAAGGGTCTCTGTTTCCTGAAATGGCGTATAAGCCGAAGCGGAAAAAAGGTTCGCCGAAGGCTAAGGTAGCGGCCGCTGAGGTAAACTCAGCAAAACCAAGCGAGCCAGACGTCGTCGACCGCATCGCAAAGATGCTGGAGGATGCGCTGCGGCCCATCGTCTCCCAATTGGCCTCGACGACCCGACAGTCCCGTAGGAGAAGCCCAAGATCTGGCTCTCCAAAGAAAGGCTCACCGGCCAACCGATCTCCGAAGAGTAGGAGGTTTGGCAGACCTAATGGCCCGAGCAAGAGCTTCGGACACCGGCAGGAGAAGAAGAGTGCTAGTCCACCGAGGTGTAACGGAGTGAATCTTTGTCGGACCTTGCTCAGATTCCAGGATTCAGGTTTTAAGGAATTTGAAATAAAGTACCACTATTTATAATAAAGGTTAACTATATTAAGACTAACAAGGGGAGTACATGACCTCCGGGAAACGGATCACATCCTGCCTTTGGTATGTCTTTTATAATATAAAAATATTAAGAAAGCCAAGTTATCTCTTGCCAATGGCCACTTTTACGGTAGTTATTCGACATTCAATAATAATAGCAGTAAAAAATACTTCCAATTCAGTCGCTTAGAACTCGGAAACAAATGAAGATAAACAATCGAACCAAAAACCAGAAGAAAGTTGATTTCAAGTAGATATGGTTTGAAAAAAAAGAAGCTCAAATTACTTAATTTGAAGCAAAGTTATGAAGAAAATAAGAAATTGAAGACTATTAAGCCAAAATTTAATATGAAAAATTTATTGTTTTTTTTGGCCTAATAGTCTTCAATTTCTTATTTCTTCATAACTTTGCTTCAAATTAAGCAATTTGAGCTTCTTTTTTTTCAAACCATATCTACTTGAACTCAACTTTCTTCTGGTTTTCGGTTTGCTCTATCGCAATAATGCGAAAGATAGTCCCTACATCGACTGAAGCGCAGCAGCTCGATCAGTTGTATCGAAACATGCTGCCACAGCTTCAATGGCTTGTTCAAGAGAGCGGAAGTCGATCTCAATTGAAACAATGCTGGACATCGCCACGGAGCGGAGCAGACCGATAGAAGGTGAGAAAGTATATCGTCCACCATCTACGGAGGAAGGGTCTCTGTTCCTGAAATGGCGTATAAGCCGAAGCGGAAAAAAGGTTCGCCGAAGGCTAAGGTAGCGGCCGCTGAGGTAAACTCAGCAAAACCAAGCGAGCCAGACGTCGTCGACCGCATCGCAAAGATGCTGGAGGATGCGCTGCGGCCCATCGTCTCCCAATTGGCCTCGACGACCCGACAGTCCCGTAGGAGAAGCCCAAGATCTGGCTCTCCAAAGAAAGGCTCACCGGCCAACCGATCTCCGAAGAGTAGGAGGTTTGGCAGACCTAATGGCCCGAGCAAGAGCTTCGGACACCGGCAGGAGAAGAAGAGTGCTAGTCCACCGAGGTGTAACGGAGTGAATCTTTGTCGGACCTTGCTCAGATTCCAGGATTCAGGTTTTAAGGAATTTGAAATAAAGTACCACTATTTATAATAAAGGTTAACTATATTAAGACTAACAAGGGGAGTACATGACCTCCGGGAAACGGATCACATCCTGCCTTTGGTATGTCTTTTATAATATAAAAATATTAAGAAAGCCAAGTTATCTCTTGCCAATGGCCACTTTTACGGTAGTTATTCGACATTCAATAATAATAGCAGTAAAAAATACTTCCAATTCAGTCGCTTAGAACTCGGAAACAAATGAAGATAAACAATCGAACCAAAAACCAGAAGAAAGTTGATTTCAAGTAGATATGGTTTGAAAAAAAAGAAGCTCAAATTACTTAATTTGAAGCAAAGTTATGAAGAAAATAAGAAATTGAAGACTATTAAGCCAAAATTTAATATGAAAAATTTATTGTTTTTTTTGGCCTAATAGTCTTCAATTTCTTATTTTCTTCATAACTTTGCTTCAAATTAAGCAATTTGAGCTTCTTTTTTTTCAAACCATATCTACTTGAACTCAACTTTCTTCTGGTTTTCGGTTCGATTGTTTATCTTTATTTGTTTCCGAGTTATAAGCGACCGAATTCGAAGTATTTTTTACTGCTTTTATTATTGGATGTCGAATAACTTCCGTAAAAATGGCCATTGGCAAGAGATAACTTAGCTTTCTTCATATTTTTATATTATAAAAGACATACCAAAGTTAGGATGAGATCCGATTTCCGGAGGACATGTAGTTCCTTTGTAAGTACAAATATACAAAAGGACTAAAGATATAATGCAAATGTTGCCAGCCCGCCTGGTTTTGGTCGGGTGAAGTAGCTAACTAGTCCGTAATCAAATCAAGGCAAAATACTTAATTATTACGCGACCTACGAACTTTACAATGCTATCTTAAACTAGTTTCTTAAACGAACGCAACTAACGGTTATTGTGTATGCTCGCACGGAAATACGGTTCGGGCTAATACGTATGTTCACGGGGATACGGTCGGGATAATCCACGTGTGCTCACGAGGATACGGTCGGGATAATCTACCTGTGCTCACGAAGATATGGTCGGGATAATCCACGTGCGCTCACGAGGATACGGTCGGGATAGCCCACGTGTGCTCACGAGGGTGCGGTCGGGATAATCTACGTGTGCTCACGAAGATACGGTCGGGATAATCCACGTGTGCTCACGAGGATACGGTCGGGATAACCCACGTGTGCTCACGAGGGTACGGACAGGATTAGACACCACGTGTGCTCACGAGGTGACTACGGTAGGATGCGGTTACGGTAACGGTCGGTACGGTATACGCTAACCGTGTTTACGAACGTGTGCTCACGAACGTATCCACGGTTGCTGCACTAGGTCGGAGAAAGGGACTGGTCGTGTGCTCACAGCCAGTCCGATCTGACGTCCAGTTGCAGACTGCCTACTGGTGGTTTCGGTGCGCCTTATATACCCGATTGTACGAGAGCGCGCATCCGTATAACGTCTGTCCCTCACTCCGGACGGGGTCAATGAACTGGCGAGTAGGCACAGTAGTGGAGAGGCGGTCAATGACTCTAATCTATTTATAGCGCGGTCGTTGAACTTGCGTTTAACGGCACGTGTCTATCGCGAAGCTATCTTAATATACTACGTACTTATTATTATTATATAAACAAAGTTTATTAATTAATTGTAAATATTATTATACATTCCTATTGGTGACAGGTCTCGGATAATTATAGTAAATTAACAATTTATAAAATAATTTTACGCAATACTAGTGCGTGTGTTTATCACACGTCACGGAGGGAAAAAGGGAAGGAACAGCCGAAAAACTGATTGGCTCGACTTTCGATCCCACTAAGACTCTTACCTGCAAGGGCTGCGGGAAAATTGGATATTCCCTCAGGTACTGTCCGGTGTGCTCGGGAAACGCCAAAGGGAGCGGTTAACCGGGACGAAACCGCGACCCAAGAGCAAGTCCCCTTTGTCCCAGGTGAGTTCGGGACAGACCCGGTTCGACCGAGAGTATGGTCCAGAGAGGAGCAAGAAGCCAGCAGACCAACCTCATCCTGTAAACCAGAGGATGAGAGTCGTTGGTGGCTTCTCGTGGAGATTGAGGGCTTTCGTATAAGAGCCTTATACGATCCCGGAGCCTCCACAACCGTGATGGGACCCAGCGGTCTGCAAATCGCCGCAGCATTGGGCAAGGAGCTCATTGTGGCGAACGCCGGACGCGTCAAGATGGCGGATGGTAGATACCAACCGCTAAACGGTCATGTGATCTTACCTTTCACTGTCGGAAATGTGACACGTGAAATAAGGGTAGCGATCATACCAAACCTTGACGCCGAATGCTACGTAGGAGTAATTTTCGTACGAGCATTCAGAGCCATATTGGATCCGGATAGCGACCGCCTGTTCCTCAAGAACAGCAAGCAGCAGATCCACCTCCAAGTTGCTGGAATAGGGGGTATGGCCAATCTCTCGTCCGCTGGGATAGCGGACGTAACCGAGGCGGAAAGGGAAGAGCTGCGAGCGCTAGTAAGTAAAGTGCTGTCTAATACTTCTCCTAAAATCGGGCAAACCCAACTCATCGAGCACTCGATTGACGTGGGATCAGCTCGCCCGATAAAGCAGAAGTATTACCCGGTGTCGGAGAAGATCCAGGAGGAGATGCACCGCCAAGTCCAAGAGATGCTAGATTTAGAGATCATAGAACCCTCGGACAGCGGTTGGTCAAGCCCCGTGGTGATGGTACGCAAGGAGAACGGATCACGTCGGTTTTGCGCTAACGAAACCAGGCGCTTATCCCCTCCCGTTCATGCAGGATATCTTGCGCAAGCTGAAGAGATGTCGGTACATTAGTACTCTGGACATGAACTCAGCGTACCATCAAATACCTCTCCAGAAGGAATCGCATCCTTATACGGCGTTCACAGTCTCGGGAATGGGACTGTATCAGTTTAAGCGGATGCCATACGGATGGGCATACGCCGGCGCGACCTTCCAACGTATGATTGACCAAGTTGGTCCTGATCTCGAGCCCAATGCCTTTTCTTACCTCGATGACATTATTATAGTCACCGAGACTTTTGAAGGGCACAAGAAGTATCTCGAGATGGTGCTGAAAAGACTGACCGAAGCTAACTTGACAGTAAATAAAGAGAAGTGTGTCTTTTGTCAAGATGAGGTGAGATATCTTGACGTGCTGGTCAACAGGGATGGAATTCGTCCCGACCCAGCCAAGACAGAGCCTATAAGGGTTTATCTAGCTCCCAAGAACCTCAAACAGCTTCGGCGATTCCTCGGCATGGCGTCGTGGTATCGGCGTTTTATGCCGGATTTCGCCACGATTGCCGAGCCGCTTACCCGTCTCACAAAGAAGAACCAAGGGTACGAGTGATTAGATGAACAGGAACAAGCCTTTCAGCAGCTGAAGGCCCTGATCATGACTGCTCCAGTTCTTCAACGTCCCAGTGCAGATGGACTATTTAGCCTGCACACGGACGCGAGCGATACCGGCATAGGAGCCGTGCTCGTCCAAGAGATAGACGGAGAGGAAAGAGTCATTGAGTTTGCCAGTCGCATTCTCACAGCACCCGAGAAGAATTATAGCGTTACGGAGAGAGAATGCTTGGCCGTGGTCTGGGCTATTAATAAGTTCAGACCTTACATCGAAGGATACCACTTCAAAGTGATAACGGATCATAGTAGTCTTCGCTGGTTGTGTAATATGAGTAATCCGACCAGCCGACTAGTGAGATGGGCTCTAGAGCTTCAAGCGCATGAGTTTGTCGTCGAGCACAGAAAAGGAGCTCTGATCACGTTCCCGATGCCCTATCACGCAGGTATGAAGACGACGAGCCTACAGTAGCAGCAATGTCGTGGGCTCAAACTACTGAAGATCCTTGGTACCTAGACTGGATCAAGAACGTTTCCGACAGACCTCGTGATTTCCCCGACTGGAAAACAGTCGGAGGAAGTCTATACATCTATCGCCCCGACAAAGAATTAGAGGAAGTGACGGATGACGAGCAAGCATGGAAGCTGGTCGTACCCGTAGAGAATCGTCACTCTATTCTGAGAGAGTGTCACGACGACCCCTCAGCTGGCCATCTCGGAAGGGAAAAGACATTCGCTCGCGTGGCCCAAAACTATTATTGACACGGTTCTCCGCAGAAGTTGCGGATTACGTCAGGCGATGTCAAGTGTGCCAGCAATGCAAGGTCGAGCAACGTGCTCCTTCAGGGTTAATGGGTCACCGTCAATCGGACAGACCATGGCAGGTGGTATCAGGAGATATCACTGGCCCGCTTCCACGCTCTAGCCGAGGATACGAATACATCCTAGTATTCCAGGATTTATTCACGCGCTGGATTGAAGCAATCCCGATAAGAAAAGCTAACGCAAAGACGATAGTCCGCGAGCTTCACGAACGCATGATTAACCGGTTCGGCACCCCGGAAGTATTTCATTCGGACAACGGGACCGAGTTTAAAAATAAACTCGTAGACAAATACCTCGAATTTAAGGGAGTGTATCATTCGACGACACCCTCTTATCACGCACAGGCCAATCCTGTCGAGAGGGCCAATCGGACCCTTAAGACAATGGTGGCGTCGTATATCCAGGATAAGCACAGCGACTGGGACGACAAGCTGCCAGAGTTAGTCTTTGCACTAAACACAGCGGTGCAAAGCTCTACTGGATGGAGCCCGGCTATGCTGAACTATGGTCGCCAACCCGAGGCGCCTAGAGAGCAAGGCCGGCTTGCCCAGCAACAGATTGAGTTCCGTCGACTGCAGGATTGGAACGACAAAATCAAACAGTTGCCAAGACTGCACGAGAACGCAAATCGTCAGTCGGCTGCCAGTAAGGCCCAGCAAGCCGAAATATTCAACTCACGACGAAGGCCAGCGGAATTCAAGGTAGGAGATCTGGTGTGGAAACGCAACCGGATCCTCTCGTCCAGCGCACAAGGTATCTCGGCTAAGCTTGCTCCGGAATACACAGGGCCATATCTGATCATCAGTAGGAAAGGTATGAATACATATGTCATACAAAATGATCAAGGGGACCAAGAGGTATCTCATATAGAGCATCTGAAGAGATACGTCCCCGAAAATGATGCTGAACCAAACGATGAAGAGCAACATACGAGATCTCAACCGTCGAGGGATCAACAGGTGAAGTGCGACCCACCTGTAGCGAGCGAAGCCTCCCCTGCGAGGGAGTATAATGCGAGCGAGTCATCTAACGATGGGACTCGGTGTAAACCGTGTGAGACGTCGCGTGTGTCCTTAGATAGGGCCCCCGCAAACAAACAACCACGTGGTCGTCCCCGGAAAGCGAATGCGACCGTGCGACGCCGATCCCCAGTAAGGCAGCATATTGATGCACAGCCAGAAACTGTTCCCTTTAGACGAGAACGAGTGCGTCCTCGTGGATCAAAATCCAAATAAAGAACGGTATCGTTTGAAACGATGGGCCATCACCTGAGATCGTGATTTTTGTTGCAGATGATCATCGAGGTTGAGCAGGAAGCCCTGGAGTTCCTCCTAGCCAGGATGATCGACACCCTGGCCAGCCACGGCGAGATGCAGACGGCGGACGTTCTGTCTGCAGTAGTTGCTGCCGTAGATCATCGGCAGCAGCAGCTCCAGGAGGAGCATCGCCGTGGCCAGGAGGAAATCGCCGCCGTTGTCCTGGAAGAGGTCCTGGAGGATGGCCAGGGCTAGGACACAGCCTACGTAGCGACCCCTGCGGACCGCTTGACGCAAGCAAAGGGGACGATACCCATGCCCTCTCCGTTGACGACAACATCCGCGACAGAAGAGCGGATGGAGAAGGAGGGCAATCCGGTATCGGATCACCCGCAGGGGAAGACTGCGCCGGAACCAGGTACCACCAGACCCAAGCTCCGTCGGCCCCACTCCAACGGGTCCCAAACCGCAACCTCTGCGGCGACAGAGGAGACGCGACCTAAGACACAAGAAGAGGAGTGGCAGGAGACGGAGGCTGCCCTCAGGCAGATGAAAGCCCTGAGGGTTCAGCTACGGGTAGCGGAGCAAGAGGCCTTGGCGAAGTTTGATGCTTTTGCCGAGGCTCATCCGACGGCTCCCATAACAAAGGGTGTCTGGGGTGAACGCGTCCAGGACCTCAAAAAGGAGCGCGAGGTCCTGGCAACTTTCCGTGCCCAGCAGCGTGAGGCCAAGGAAAAGGCGGCGGCAGAAGAGAGGAAGCGCGAGTAGGAGCGCCAGCAGCGGCTGAGTGCTGAGGCAGCCTATAGGCAGGCTGCTGAAGAGCACCGGCGTCTCCAGCAGAAAGCGGATGCTGCTAAAAGAAGAGCCGCTCAGCTGGAAGCGCGGTTGCAGCCTCAGCCCTCCACGAGCGGAACAAGCGGTTATAAGGAACCGAAGTGTCCGCTCTGCCGCTGCAAAGGGGTCGCTGACCCGAAGAAATGCCCTCGCTACAAGGCGCACGCCGAAATCAAGGCGGCGCGCAGAAAGCAGGGCTAGAGGACTATAAGGAGCCAACGACCCAACCCCTAAAAATATGTACATATGTAGAGGCTATTGTTTTTTTTTTTATTAAAGTTTGGTAATAAAAATAAGGTATACTTCCTGATTATTTATCCTCTTTCCTGTTCCTCGCGGTACAGAGTCTACATACAGAGTATGCGGAATCTGGAAGGGGGGTATAACGGGAAGCGAGTTACCGATCAGGTGAGTAACCGAAAAAAGTATCGAGATTGGTGTGCGCTCAGGGAACGCGCGGGTAACGTGCGCGAGGAGAGAAAAGAGGGATCGAGTTCGCGCGCGCACGGCAACAACATCGTGTTGACGACGGCCGAGAGATTCTTTACGTGATAAAGAGTGTATAGAAAGACTGGTGCATTTAGTGTGTGGGTGTGAGTTTTTCTTCCCACCAATCTCCACGTCGGCGTGCGGAGCAGCACGTCCCACAGGGAGTGAGAGAAGGAAGCCAAGAGTCGACCGCCTTCCCGACCGTTGGAGTGAGAGAGAGAGAGAGAGATAAGCACGAGGACGAGCTATCTCTCCGTTGCCCAGTCGTTTCCCGCCGAGGCGAGATATTTAGATAAGCGGTAAGTGGTGCACCACGTTTAGACCCGCGTGTCTATTTCCTATTTCGTGTCCCGATTTACCTGGTACGGTCCAGGTGAGGAAGCGTTCCTCTCTTTCCCCCTCTCGTGACAAATCCCACCCGGATAGACAGGTCGGTGGTTCGAGGGAGCCACTTCACGAGAGAAGGCGCGCGTGACGTAGGAAGCTTCTAAGTCAGAGCTCCCTACGTCAGAGATACATACGTCACGCGGTGTGATGTATAGCTATCAGGTTAAGCAGCCGATCATTCCGTGATCGGTTGCTCGTAACTCGTTAGTTAATAGGTTTTAACTAATTGTTTTCTCGCTGACCTCGGGGGCAGTCATCGGTACGACACCCCGTAAATTGTTAACGTTAATTTGTTCTTAATTTATTAATATTAATTAGTTATTTAATAAATTGACTCGGCGAGATAATCTTTTCCGCCGATTAACGTAAAATATCGATTGTTGATAGTGTTTTACCGGTTACTGTGCTATCCTACGAATACCGCCCTCTCCGGTGTTTATTCTAGTTGGCAATTTTGGGCATAGGGCTAAACACACGGTATCTAAGTCAAACGAGGTATTTGACGTTGTTAACGGCATTGCACGGGAATCAAAGTGATTCCCGGCCGCATCGTGGGACTGCATACTTAAGGTTAGTAAGTTGGGTCAAATTGGGCTTAACCGTGGGCCTTACATATCCCCAGTACCCACCCCGTTACAATATATATATATATATATACTAGGGGGGCTTCGCCCCCCTGCGCGCTTCGCGCGCCAACCCCCTATTTTTAATTTCGAAAAAGGTTTTTCGTAATTAATTTATTTAAAATAATGTTTTAAATTGTATAATTTTTTCACTACCATGGACACCTTAAAAATTAAACAGATTCACACAACACCTTGGAGGTATTGCTATAGTTATTATAATTTATAAATAAAAGTTTACCAAAATTTAGTGTAATGAAATCAGAATAAAAATAATAAAATAAATAAAGACATATTAAATGTTAACTGTAAATTTTAAACTATATGAATTCTTATAAAACTTAAATTTATATTTTAATAATTATAAATGTTAATGAAAAATTAACTTACCAAAAATAGTAAAGTACATATACTTACTAAATTGTAGTATTTTAGTTAACAACTTATTAAAATTTTGGATTATTTTAAACCGTTATAAATAGAAATTCACCTTCTAAAATTAATTTATTTAATGACGAACGATCATCGCCAAAAGTTCTATGTAATTAATATTTTGTACTTTAATAGTAATCAAACTTTCTTCTTAATTAAATTAATTTTTGTATTATTTTTAAAGAATTATTTATAAAATTTTAGCGCTATATAAATAAAAACCTGTTTCTTCCATTTATCCCGTGATTCGTCATTTGCACTCTCTTTCAAAATTTGCGTTTTAATCCATAATTATATCCAATTTATTTTTACTATGCAGAGCCCAAATATTTATTTTGATTATTATAAACAAATTCATTTCTTAAATATCCTTCTATTTCTAATAAATACATACTTGTTTATTTAAAATATTGTGTTATATAAATATAAATTATCTACACACTTATATATCCATACAATTTTGAAATATTAATTTAAAAAATATTTAAATTAAATGCTCCTAAATTAATAGTTTTTGAAAATCTATTCAAATGTAATTCGTATTTTATATTGCCTCTGTTAAAATTTGAATTTTCTTTTGCCATTACTGTGTATAATAGAATTATCTTAAAAATGCAATAATTAATGTATTAATTTTTAATTTATTGTATATTTCACATATAGCTATTTGAAAAAGTGTATGTTATACTTGATTAATATTTATTTTATCTTCGTAAAATTGTGCATATTTTTTAAAACATTACATTAAATTTTAGGTCCGTTTTTATTTTATGAGTTTTATCAGGAATAAGTAAACTAATACACATTCTTTCAAGTTATATTCACAACTTTTTTTTGCGCACGGAAAATCTATTCTTGAAAAAACAAATAACACGTACACACACATACGCACACACATACACACACACACACACACTTCTGGGTTAGAATTTCTAATTTCAATGTAAATGTTATATAAAATACATGCCAATATTCAACTTAAAAAAGTGTAAATGCGCTACAATTGATTTTTTATCCAAAAGTTTGAAAGAAAGCTTGGAGCAATACGTTTCAAATAGTCTGTAGCATTTTTATGGCCTTCAGTTCTGTAAAAAGTTATGAATTATCTTAAAAATGCAATAATTAATGTATTTAATTTTTAACCCATTCTATATATCACATATGGATATTTGGAAAAGTGTATGTTCACACACACACACTCAAACACACACTCACGCACGCACACGCACACGCACACGCAAGCACACACACGCACGCACACACACAAACACAGACACACACATACATACACACACACACACACATATATATATATGACATATATATATAACATATATATGACATATATATATATAACATATATATGACATATATATATAACATATATATGACATATATATATAACATATATATATGACACATATATATAACATATATATAACATATATATATAACATATATATATAACATATATATGACATATATATATAAAACATATATATATATATGTTGAATTCTGAATTCTTAGACACGGCGGCGGCGGCGGCGGCGGCGGCGGCGAAATATTTATATATTATAGAGAGATATATATATATGACATATATATATAACATATATATATGACACATATATATAACATATATATAACATATATATATAACATATATATATAACATATATATGACATATATATATAAAACATATATATATATATATGTTGAATTCTGAATTCTTAGACACGGCGGCGGCGGCGGCGGCGGCGGCGGCGGCGGCGGCGGCGAAATATTTATATATTATAGAGAGATATATATATATATATATATATATATATATATATATATATATATATATATATATATATATATATATATCTATAATATATAAATATTTGGCCGTCGCCGCCGCCGCCGTGTCTAAGAATTCAGAATTCAACATATATATATATGTTATACATATGTTATATATATATATATGTCATATATATGTTATATATATATATACTAGGGGGGCTTAAGGTCAAAGTGTGCTTCTTTACCCGTGAGGGGCATTTAGGTATTTGGGTTATTGGTTTTTTATGCATTATTCTATCAATTAATACTAGCTAAACTCCTCACTCGCTCACGCTCGCTCGCTGAAAAATCATTATATAATAGATAATATTAAATTAAACTAAAAAATTTTATTTGATAATTGTCACCCTCGATTGTTGTATTGATTGAAGTATTCGATGTTGAGGGTCAGGTACATTAAATAATTAACATTATTTAGTCCATGCACGACGTTGCGTCTGCTTGATTTGCAGACATCTTCAAGTGCTAATTTATTATACAGAAATTATAAGTAAAAATAATAACAACATCAATAAAAAACAAAGAAAAAGCAAAATTACCAAACTCGCCGCTCGCAATTACAATATGCCATGGGTAGGCATCGTCAAGTAAACACAAATACGAAAAACAGCTGATATATATACCCGGCATTTAACAATGTGTGTAAACCTTTTCCAAATATAGAATGATAATTCTTAGAATTCGCCGCTTATATTTAATATATTCTTGTATAGACGGTTTAAATGTTGCGTATTTTTTTTCTATTAATCGTTGATTTACATTTATTTATGTGCAACATCTCTGATATTATTCTTTTTTTGTAAGACGGTTCTTTATCTAGTATAATTGTGTTATCAAAATCGAATTCATGATCCCTATACTTTAACATATGAGACATAACAACAGAGTCTCGATTTTTTTGTTTAAGATGTTCTTTAATACGATCTTTTAGACAACGCTTCGTTTCACCTATACATGATGAAGGACACTGTTTGCATTTAAATTAGTACACAACTCCTGTCACATCCCATTTGTTGGTTTGATCTTTCCCAAATTTTATTATATTGTCTAATTTATTATTAATAGAAGGAATTGTATTAACATTATACTTTTTAAGCATTGACGAACATTTGTTAAAAAACAGTTTTTTATATGGCAAGGTAAGTGTACAAATAGACGCTCGAAAAATCTGTTTATTTTGTACTTGTGAATATTTAATTGTGCGCAATCTATTCTTAATTAAAGAATTAATAAATTTTTCTGGGTAATTGTTATCTTGTAATAACTTTTTAACTATTTCTATATTACATTTATGGAAGCTATGATGTGACAGAGTAATTGCTTTGTCAACTAAATTGTATATGATGTTTTTTTTCTGTTTCATCGTATGATTGGAACAATAATTTAGTAGGCGATTCGAATTTGTAGATTTTCTAAACCAATTTGTTATAATACTGTTATTTGATTTAATTATTGTAAGATCTAAGAAATTTATGCAATCATTACATTCAATTTCATGTGTAAATTTTAAATGAGAATTATAATTATTAAAAACTTGTAATACTATATTTAATTGTTCCTTTTTTATACACAAAATTGTGTCATCGACATATCTATAATAAAAAAGAGGAACGCAATTGTAAATATTTTTTAAATCTAACAAACAACTAGTTTCAAGATCATCCATTACTATATCTGCAAAAATCGGAGAAATCGGAGATCCCATTGGACTCCCAAATAACTGTTTATAAGTTATATTATCAAAGGTAAAAAATGTATTATTAAAGAGAAATTCTACTATATTATAAATCTCGTTGAACGGTATCTTACATTTATTGTGTATATATGAAAAACAACGATCGAGGCTATTAAGAACTTCCTCACAGGGAATGTTTGTAAACAATGAACTGACATCCAGTGACAACAAAACAAATCCAGGTGGTATATTGATATTCTCAAGCTTTCCTTTTAAATCGTAACTGTTATTAATATGTGATTTTGGAGTTGGTATAGCATTTTTAAGCTCATTATAGACTATTTTTGCTAAATAATGCGTAAGGCTATTAATTGTAGAACACAATTATACTAGATAAAGAACCGTCTTACAAAAAAAGAATAATATCAGAGATGTTGCACATAAATAAATGTATATTAACGATTAATAGAAAGGAAGATACGCAACATTTAAACCGTCTATACAAGAATATATTAAATATAAGCGGCGAATTCTAAGAATTATCATTCTATATTTGGAAAAGGTTTACACACATTGTTAAATGCCGGGTATATATATCAGCTGTTTTTCGTATTTGTGTTTACTTGACGATGCCTACCCATGGCATATTGTAATTGCGAGCGGCGAGTTTGGTAATTTTGCTTTTTCTTTGTTTTTTATTGATGTTGTTATTATTTTTACTTATAATTTCTGTATAATAAATTAGCACCTGAAGATGTCTGCAAATCAAGCAGACGAAACGTCGTGCATGGACTAAATAATGTTAATTATTTAATGTACCTGACCCTCAACATCGAATATTTCAATCAATAAACTAAAAAATATTTTATTATTTAGTTACATTCTAATATTATTTATTAAATTGTACCCATATAGATTTATTATCATATGTATAATAATTATTGAATTTATTATTATTATACGATGAATTAAAATGTGTAACGGTGCATGTCGGGTTTTATGGAATAATGTACGGAGATAGCGTGAGTAGGGGCAACCCCGAGATCGCGCGTGACGAACTTACCTTCGCGCGCGATCGGGCCTCCCGTGCACTCCGTGAACGGCTCGCCGATACCTCAACAGCTACCGTGTACGTTGATATGGGCTCCAGAGTGAGCCCACTTCCGGAAGTACGAATTTAGGATTGGCAGACGAGTACCGCGGGCTCGTCTGCTTATCAAACTAAGGATCGGGATTCCTGGGTGAATACGGGATAACGAAATGATACGAATCAAAAGATAAAATGAAATTCAGATTTATTCACTAATCCGAGATACAATAAAATAATTTGATCGCGGACGCGCGAAATGATATGATTGTTCGGGCGGCCTAAACGCACTCGCGGGGGGTCATAACCTGGACGCAAGATCGCGGCACGAAGAGAGCACGCGAGAATTGCCCGAGTACATTATCCTCGTCGAGAGGGAAAAACTCTAACCTGGTACTCGGTGCGTAAACCTCCTTGCGTCTCGAAGATAGTACTAGGGCGACGGCGGCGTCACTTCAATAGTCTCGAGGACCTTCCGTCTCGGTGGCTCACGTGAGAATATCTCTCTCCGATTCTCTCTCGTTCCCCCTCCCTTCCGTATCACGCGCGGTCTTACCCGACGGCCGTACGGGCCTCGCGATGTAGAACCATGACGAGTGGCTCGCGCTATCGTCACTCGTCACAAATGATAATATTAAAAAAATAGAAATTATCTATAAAAATAATTATTTTTGTATGAAATAGAGTTTAATTATTATTGCAATAGCACTTTTCATAAAGGAATTATTATTGATTTTTTATTGTCATGTGATATGTATACATCTTTTGCAAATAATTGTCTTATTTATTTAGCAGTACTTATTAATTTGTGTGTTATTGGTAAATTGGTAATAGCACTTTTTTTACACTGAGAAAAATATTATAATAAATATTAAAATAATCTATATTAAAAATTACTATATTGTATAGGAAAGGTGTGACATTTCAGCAATATAATAATTTTTGCTATGTTATATAGTAAAATTTAGATATAATATCTTTTAATATCCAATATCGTAATTTTTGATATTCAATATAGTAATTTTTATTCTATAAGTCAGCAAATTTTATTATTCAAACTGGTATTTTTTAAGTGCGAATTTAAGGAAGTAAAAATGAATTATATATTGTTTTTAATTAATTCGAAATAGAATGTATATATTGGGGGAATTCCTTTTGTCAATTAAGTACTACAGAAACATTTAATATTTGGAGATTTAATTATATACTATTCTTACGCAGTTGATCGCAATTTTTATTCATTCTCATATATTTATTCATTACACTTAGTCACAAACTTAAATATTATTTCAATCACTATCATTGCAATACGCTGAACGGAAGATACATTTTCGCATAATAACTAAATATCTTGTTGTTTCTTATATATAATTCACACATTTTTGAGCATTAGCGAGAAGAACTGGAAAAATAGAAAATTATATACACGCCACGTATTGGATGAGTGGAGTAATTAGAATAGCCTTAAATTAAAAAGTCGTCTCAAAACAATTGAATACTGAAAAAGAAACGAACGTATACGCGTATATAAAATATTTCTACAATACTTATTATACAAATTTTAATATATGTAGTATATACATTTCACTATATATGATGTAAGAACTTTTGTTATTTTGATATTAAAATTTGCTATTTACGTAAGATTGATTATAACATTACATATTAAATATTGTAAAACTTTATTTTATAAATTTTATAAAATAAAAAAATATAGTATAAATATATTAATAATTTTTGTCTATATATAACTAATTTATATAAAAACTCAACCAAATAATTAAATATTGATCATACATATATAATTATAATTTATTTATATATTAGGTAGTTTATGTTATTATGTATTATGCTATTTATAGTATTTATGGTATTTATGTTATTTATATTATTTTGTTACTATTTATTATTATTTTTATTATTATCTACTGGAACGCACATTACGAAATTAAAAAAAAATTAATATCTTCCTGTAGATGATGTCCAGGTCCCTTATGTTACCTCCAGGTCATCGCGGCATCATCTACTGAAAAGCTCATAAAAAATTAAAAAAAAAATTAATATCTTCCTGTAGATGATGTCCAGGTCCCTTATGTTACCTCCATGTCATCGGGGCATCATCTACTGGAAGGTTCATTATAAAAATAAAAAAAAAATTTCTTCCTGTAGTTGATGTCCAGGTCCCTAATGTTACCTCCAGGTTAACGGAACAACATCTACTGAAAGGCCTATTAAAAAAAATAAAAATTTTTTTTCCTGTAGAAGATGTTTAGGTCCCTACTGTTACCTCCAGGTTGACGGGGCATCATCTACTGGAAAGCCTATTACGAAACCAAAAAAAGAATTTTTCCTGTAGATGATCTGCAGGTCACAAATGTTACCTCCCGGTCATCGGGGCAACATCTACTGGAAGGCATGTTACGAAATAAAAAAAAAATTTCCTTCCTGTAGAAGATGTCCAGGTCCCTACTCTTACCTCCAAGTCAACGGGGCATCATCTACTGGAAGGCCTATTACAAAACCAAAAAATAAATTTTCTTCCTGTAGATGATGTGCAGGTCACAAATGTTACCTCCCGGTCATCGGGGCAAATCTACTGGAAGGCATGTTACGAAATAAAAAAAAAAATTTCCTTCCTGTAGAAGATGTCCAGGTCCCTACTCTTACCTCCAAGTCAACGGGGCATCATCTACTGCAAGGCCTATTACAAAACCAAAAAATAAATTTTCTTTCTGTAGATGATGTGCAGGTCACTAATTTTACCTCCAGGACATCGGGGCAAATATACTGGAAGGCCTATTACGAAACCAAAAAAAAATTTTTTCTTCCTGTAGAAGATGTCCAGGTAGGTAATGTTACCTCCAGGTCATCGGGACAACATTTAGAGAAAGACTTATTACGAAATAAAAAAAAAAATTTCTTCCTGTAGAAGATGTCCAGGTCGGTAATGTTACCTACATGTCATCGGGGAAAAATCTACTGAAAGACCTATTACGTAATTAAAAAAAATTTTCTTCCTGTAGAAGATGTCTAGGTCCCTACTGTTACCTTCAGGTCGACGGGGCATCATCTACTGGAAGACATATTACGAAATAAAAAAAAAAATTTTTGTTCCTGTAGAAGATGTCCAGTTCGGTAAAGTTACCTCCAGGTCATCGGGGCAACATTATAGAAAGACATATTACAACATAAAAAAAAAATATTCTTCCTGTAGAAGATGTCCAGGTCGGTAATGTTACCTTCAGGTCATCGGGGCAATATCTACTGGAAGGCATATTACGAAATCAAAAAAAACAATTTTTCTTCCTGTAGAAGATGTCTAGGTCCCTACTGTTACCTCCAGGTCGACAGGGCATCATATACTGGAAGGCCTATTACGAAACCAAATAAAAAAATTTTACTTCCTGTAGATGATGTCCAGGTCCCTACTGTTACCTCCAGGTCGACGGGGCATCAGATACTGGATCTCATATTTCGAAATTAAAAAAAAATATTCCCTTATATATTAAATATTCCCATATATTTGTTGATGATATAACTAATCGACTATAAAAATATAAAAAACAGTTACAACTAATCGACTATAAAAAAGTAAAAAAAGTAAATAAAAAAGTAATTAAACACCTATAAAAAAGTTAAATACTGTTTCTTATTAATACGTGTGGTTCCGCAATCACATTCATTAAAAAAAATTCATTTTTTCGAAAATCCAAGAAAGATAAAAAATAAGAAGAGTTAAAAAATAAAAAGCCGCCTGTACGGACGTACGGACCCCTTATATGTGAGTCGTTACATATGTTTTATAACCTCAAAACATCAAGATAACACGTAGTGTCACCATAAGTACCGATACTGATGTTTATATACATATACACATATATATATATATGTTGAATCCTGAATTCTTAGACACGGCGGCGGCGGGGAAATAATTATATATTATACATATATATATATATGCTAGAGGGGCTTCGCCCCCCTGCGCGCTTCGCGCGCCAACCCCCTATTTTTAATTTCGAAAAAGGTTTTTCGTAAATAATTTATTTAAAATAATGTTTTAAATTGTATTATTTTTTCACTACCATGGACACCTTAAAAATTAAACAGATTCACACAACACCATGGAGGTATTGCTATAGTTATTATAATTTATGAATAAAAGTTTACCAAAATTTAATGTAATGAAATCAGAATAAAAATAATAAAAAAAATAGAGACATATTAAATGTTAACTGTAAATTTTAAACTATATGAATTTTTATAAAGCTTAAATTTATATTTTAATAATTATAAATGTTAATGAAAAATTAACTTACCAAAAATAGTAAAGTACATATCCTTACTAAATTCTAGTATTTTAGTAACAACTTATTAAAATTTTGGATTATTTTAAACGGTTATAAATAGAACTACACCTCCTAAAATTAATTTATTTAATGACGAACGATGATCGCCAAAAGTTCTATGTCATTAATATTTTGTACTTTTAGAGTAATAAAACTTTCTTCTTAATTAAATTAATTTTTGTATTAGTTTTAAAGAATTATTTTTAAAATTTTAGCGCTGTTTCTTCCATTTCTCCCGTGATTCGTAATTTGCACCCTCTTTCAAAATTTGCGTTTTAATCCATAATTATATCCAATTTATTTTTACTATGCAGAGCCCAAATATTTATTTTGATTATTATAAACAAATTCATTTCTTAAATATCCTTCTGTTTCTAATAAATACATACTTGTTTATTTAAAATATTGTGTTATATAAATATAAATTATCTACACACTTATATATCCATACAATTTTGAAATATTAATTTAGAAAATATTTAAATTAAATGCTCCTAAATTAATAGTTTTTGAAAATCTATTCAAATGTAATTCGTATTTTATATTGCCACTGTTAAAATTTGAATTTTCTTTTGCCTATACTGTTAATAATAAAATTATCTTAAAAATGCAATAATTAATATATTTAATTTTTAACCCATTGTATATACCATATGGATATTTGGAAAAGTGTATGTTATACTTGATTAATGTTTATTTCATCTTCAAACAATTTTGCAACTGTATTTAAAGCATTACATTCAAGTTTAGATCCGTTATTATTATTGAGTATACGTTTAAAAATTTTGTGAGTTTTATCAAGAATGAGTAAACAAATACACATTCTTTCAAGTTATGTTCACAACTTTTTTTTTGCGCACGCAAAAAATACATATATTATGTATTCTTGAAAAAACAATTTTAAAATATATATATATTATATAAATATTCCGCCGCACGCACACACACCCACATACATACATACATATACATACATATATATACATATATATGGGCTATCACGTCAAATGGTACGATGAAAATTTTAAATCACTCCAAAATTTGAGAACAGGCTGGAAACATCTTCCAGAACATACAAAAAAACTTAAGTGTTAAAAATAATTTGGTTAAGAGTTATTCGACCATGAAAAGTGGAAATTTTTCAATTTTTCAGAAAAATTTCTTTTTTTAAAGCCATTTATCTCAAAATCTGTTGATTTTTCTTAAAAACATTACAAACAACTTTTGTTTAAATTAATCTTTAGAACTTATCTACCATGGTTACATTTCTTAATTGTAAAATCTCGAAGAGTTAGAACACCCGGACATATTGAATATCAAAAAAAAGGCTACCACATCACAATCGATTTTGATCTAACACCGCTTAGAAGATCACATTTTTCGAGAGCTTTCGAATGGCTTGGGTTAGCTTATTGGCCAAGACCGCTGTTGTAAGTTATGCCTCATAAACATCATAAAATCACTAATTTTCATGTATTTTAGGGCATAACACGTACACACACGCGCGCACACATACACACACACACACACTCATATATATATTACATATATATATAACATATATATGACATATATATATATATGTTGAATTCTGAATTCTTAGACACGGCGGCGGCTAAATATTTATATATTATAGAGAGATATAACATACATATATATAACATATATATATATATATATATATATATATATGACATATATATATAACATATATGTATGCCGACAAATTCTTACGGGAAATGGGAATTGTGCTTACTTTGGGGGAATTATGCCGACGTCAGCATAATTCCACCGAAAATTCAACCATGTATCGGTACTTATGCCGACACACAAAAAATCGGAAAATTAGCTTTGTGAGCCCCGCTTTGACGTTATAATATTAATGTAGGATTGAAGTTAGAACCTCATTCGAAGTGCCGGAGGCCTCCGTTCATTAATATTATAAGGTCATAGAGCCGCGGTGGCTCATGGGTAGAGCTCCCGACTCTCACACCGAGGGTCGTGGGTTCGATCCCAGACGTGTACCTCTGAAAATTTTTTCATGTGCATTTTTCGAACACCGCGACTCAGTGGCTCGGCGTGTCACTATAATGTGACGCCAGTTCAGGTGCGCGTGCGTTTCGTGCATTTGTCAGTGCATGAGAGGCACGGGCATCTGAACTATAGGGAACGTTAGGGACGCGAAGATGTAAAGAGGATCGCGGTGGTTCCATCGGGAGGACAGGAAACTGTAATTATTAGACTAATTACAGTGACCGATGATATCTTCCGATGGACACAAGCACCACTGTTTCAACTACATGTGCTTTGTTTACAGACACACCGTTCACCTCCGTCGCTGATTAGCCCTGGCAGCATAAATAGAGCGACGTTAAATAACATAAAAAAAAAAAAAATATTATAAGGTCAAATTGTGCTTTTTTACCAGTGAGGGGTATTTAGGTATTTGGGTTATTGGTTTTTTATGCATTGTTCTATCAATTAATATTCTCCCCCTTATATCTGAGTCGTTACATATGTTTTATAACCTCAAAGCACCAAGATAACACGTAGTGTCATCATAAGTTCCGATACTGATGTTTATATATATATGTCATCTATATGTTATATATATATGTCATACATTGTGAGGCAAGCCTCACTTAATTAATTAAGGAAATAAGTATTTATGTAAATGATAGAGATGAGTAAGTGTGAGAGAGATGAATAGAGGAAAGTGACAGGTGAAGGTTAGGACTGCGGTACTTATATATATATCGGCCCGAGCCACTCTCATTACCGGGAAGTCGCGAATGAGATTTTATGCGAGAATAAAAAGGAATATTTCGGTTTGTTGAGGATGACGGATATAAGGGAAGGATTGGCGGTTAATAACAACGCGTTGCACGGGACCGACTGTGTACGAGAACAAGGTACGAGCGAAGCAGCTGACGACACCGTGGTAGCCCGCGTATATCTAGCGGATACACCGTCCCGTGGCGACACCGCGAGAATATCGGCAAACTGCCGACGGCACCGATCACCGCGTGCGCGCGCGAAGCCGAGAGAGATGGAGAGATGTTGACCGCGTGCGTCGAGTAAGAGAGTGACGGCGCGCACACTGCACGCGCACGTCGAGTATAGGTGAGAGCGGTGCGCCAGAGGGGGAACGACTACGAACGGTCCGATGTTCATACGTACGAATGTAAGAGGAAAGGAGATAGATAGCTGTCCCGATGCATTGGTGGAGGCGTTGGCGGATTTGCATAGATAGCGGATAAAAGGAAAAACGTACACTAGCGGATTTGGAAGGAAAATAGATGGCGTTACGGACGATTATCGGTATGTCTACTACCACCGATCTAGCGGATATGATAGCGGAAAGGGAGAACAACTAGCTCCACGATCGGTAGCGGATAATACGAATCGGAGAAGAAGGACGAGACTCCTTCCCCAACCGCCGTACAGAGTAGACGTGTTGAGCGAGAAACCACATTGAAGTAGCTATCTTGAGATCCGCTGAGATTGAAAGGAAGCTAAAGTATTGAGGCGAATTAATTGTGTTTAACGTTCAGTTGGAGCGAGAAAATACCCGAAATACCTGAGTTAGATATCAGGTCAAGGAAGAGATAGTTGTTTCGTAAACGGAGAGTTCTCGACTTGCGGTGAGTGAGGAAGAACGACGTATTGTAAGGTATGAGAGTGAGATTGAAGGACGTTCCGCGAAATTGTAAGATAGAATAGCCGCGCGAAAACCGATTAATTTATTATTGTATTTTCCGATTATCATTATTATATTTCCTTTTGCGTTTTACGATGATTTACCGAGTTGCGTGCAGATAAAGTATTGAACAATAAATAAGCGAGATTTCGGTATGCGTTTGTATTTACTGTATGATAAAGTGGTAATAATTAAAGTGTCAAATATTGTTATGTGAGATTAAGTGACTGATTTTATAACCCGAGAATATTATCCAATTCCTTACAACGTGGTTCCGCCATCTTTCCCGTGATGGCAACGTGAAGCCCGCGACCCTGAATCGGCTTGTCGTTAGTTTTACCAGTAACTGGCGCCCAATAATTCAATTTATTACCGGATAGTAATTATTATTTTATTATCATTATTATTATTTGTTGTAAGCCATAGTGACACGTTGCACTACGGGAACAACTCATCGAGAATCAAAAGTGCAACGTCACAACATATATATATATGTTATATATATATGTCATATATATATATATGTTATATACAGGGTGTCCCAAAAGTATGAACACACCTGAATATCTCGGAAAATAAGGGTGCTAGGAAAAAACCTTCAATATAAAAGCTTTAGGAAATCAAACGCTGCATCTGATGGTGACCTTCAATTTGACCTTAAGCTTGACCTTCAAGGTTATTTGAAGGTCAAAGAGATTTTTTTAAATGGGAACCCCTATTTTTGACACCGGATTCAGAAAGAGCGAAAAATTTTACGTCCAAAGCGATGGTTTTCAATTTGTTAGAATGACCTTCAAAAGGTAAAATGAAGGTTAAATATTGAAAAATCGTAAACAAGCTATTTTCTTTGAACTTTTTCGGATTTGTGGGCGAATAAATGTCAGAGTAGATTTTGGGATTAACAACCTTGAGTATCTCGACCTTGGAGTTAATTTTCAAGGTCATTCAAAGGTCAAAGTAAATTTTTTATGGACAGCCTTATTTCTGACACCGGATTCAAAGAGAGCGGAAAACGTAATGCCAGAAATGAGTCGCCTTGCCTCTCACGATGGGATGCTTGCTTAACGTGATTCTTCTTTGTCTCTCACGATGGAATGCTTAAGTAAAAAAGTAAAACTAAAAAATTTGCAAAATTGGAAAATTTGCAAAAATAAAAAATTTGCAAAAGTGGAAAATTTGCAAAAATAAAAAATTTGCAAAATTGGAAAATTTGCAAAAATAAAAAATTTGCAAAATTGGAAAATTTGCAAAAATAAAAAATTTGCAAAAATAAAAAATTTGCAAAATTGGAAAATTTGGAAAAATAAAAAATTTGCAAAATTCAAAAATGTGCAAAAATGAAAAATTTGCAAAATTCAAAAATTTGCAAAAATGACAAATTTGCAACAATGCAAGACAGGCTGGTGTCCTGCCGGTGAAGGCAAGACAGTCTGATCCAACCTGGTAAAATAAGCCCTGGATTTGGGTTTAGCAAGTCAAAGTACACAAAAACCACGTACACTCATAAAAAACTGTTTTACTCCGAATCTTACCATTTTAATATGGATTTTATTCACCTTTTTCACGGTTTTTTATAACTTTAAAAAACAGCACGTCAAATACATAAGAATACATAGGTCTCGTTCCCAGAATAGACCACTTTTTTGAATGCTAGTGTCATTATTATAATAAGAGTATAACTAATAAGATTTCGTCAGTTTTAAGGAATAGATAAACACGACTAATTCTAGCAAATTTATAAAAAAAATAGCAAGATTGCAAATTTGAGAAAATGTTTAAATATGCAATAATGTGCAGATATTCAAACATTTAAGAGTTACACCGGGGGTACCCAGTTAAAATTCTGAGCCCATATTCGTGTACAACAACCCCGAAAACCTCGTGGGTAGTGTTTTCAGTGACTCTGAAAATTTCAACGAACAAGTTTGAATTTGGTCTATTAAAGCATTCATTCTGTTTTCAATTATTAGTTTTGTTTTACAATTCTCAACTTATTCTTTATTTCTTTTATTCATTTGAATATGAATCGTCTTTCAGAACGTGAACGAATAACCATTCTCATGATGAGAGGATGGGGTAACATGGTCAGGTCATATCGTCGAGTTGCGGCTTTATTTAATGCAGAATACCGTTTACCGTTGCAACTAGGAATTTCACAAAAAACAGTTGGAAAAACTATTTCTCGTTTTGAGCAAACTGGTAGTGTCAAAGATTGCCCCAAAAGTGGGAGGCCTAAGATTGCGACTGATGAAGAAACTTCTTCGAATGTGGCATTATCATTCATTGAAAATCCTGGAACCTCTATCAGGCAAGTATCTCGGGAAACAAATGTTTGTAGGACTTCCGTTCATAGAATTATGAAACTGTTGAAATTTCATCCATATAAAATCAAATTGGTACAAGAATTAAATGAGGATGATTTTGATCGAAGACTGGAATTTGCCGAAGTAATGATGAACCGTATAGATGCGTGGCAAAATTTTTTAAACGAAATAGTATTTTCCGATGAATGTACTTTTCAGTTAGATGGCAACGTTAATCGTCACAATTGTAGGTTCTGGGCATCAGAGAATCCACACTGGTTTTTGGAATCACATACACAACATCCACAAAAACTAAATGTTTGGGCAGGTATCATAAACAATAGCATAGTAGGGCCGTTTTTTATAGAAGGTAATTTGACAGGAAAAAAGTATCTAAACATGTTAAGGAATGAAATCGTACCTGCGGTTAATGAGATTGTCGGTGACAATTTTAACACCACTTACTTTCAACAAGATGGGGCGGCCCCTCATTATGCAATAAACGTGCGTAATTATTTTGATGAAACATTTCCAGGACGAGTAATTGGGCGTAGAGGAACTATTGAGTGGCCACCTCGTTCCCCTGACATGTCGCCACTAGATTATTTTTTATGGGGCTACGTCAAAAACAAAGTGTATGCTACTAAACCTGCAAACTTGGAGGAATTACGACAACGTATTATTGACACGATACAGGCAATCCCAAATGAAATGATTCAAAGAGCAGTTTCATCATTTTATGATCGCATGGGGCATTGTCAACTAAAAAATGGAGGGCATTTCGAGCAAGAACTTTAAATGGTAACTGACGATTTCTGAAAGAATTTTCATCTTGCCTTCACAGGCCAGACACCAGCCTGTCTTGCCTTTAACGGCCGGACACCAGCCTGTCTTGCCTTCACCGGCCAGACATCAGCCTGTCTTGCCTTCACCGGCTATACATCACGTCAATCGTGAGAGGCAAGGGGACTCACGTTCAGCAAGCTCCCCATCGTGAGAGGCAAGGGGACTCACGTTAATCAAGCACCCCAAAGGAAACAGAACTTACTACGTCCACGTCGTTGTTTCTGGGTAGCGCTAAAAGTAAGGTTAGTAAATTTACGACAATAGTTTCTAAGTGTTTATGAAATTTAACCTTTAATTAACTTTCTCATGTTCACAACGAAAAACTGTAAAATATCATTTCTGGTATTACGTTTTCCGCTCTCTTTGAATCCGGTATCAGAAATAAGGCTGTCCATAAAAAATTTACTTTGACCTTTGAATGACCTTGAAAATTAACTCCAAGGTCGAGATACTCAAGGTTGTTAATCCCAAAATCTACTCTGACATTTATTCGCCCACAAATCCGAAAAAGTTCAAAGAAAATAGCTTGTTTACGATTTTTCAATATTTAACCTTCATTTTACCTTTTGAAGGTCATTCTAACAAATTGAAAACCATCGCTTTGGACGTAAAATTTTTCGCTCTTTCTGAATCCGGTGTCAAAAATAGGGGTTCCCATTTAAAAAAATCTCTTTGACCTTCAAATAACCTTGAAGGTCAAGCTTAAGGTCAAATTGAAGGTCACCATCAGATGCATCGTTTGATTTCCTAAAGCTTTTATATTGAAAGTTTTTTTCCTAGCACCCTTATTTTCCGAGATATTCAGGTGTGTCCATACTTTTGGGACACCCTGTATATATATGTCATATATATATATGTTATATATATATATGTCATATATATATATGTTATATATGTGTGTGTGTGTGCGTGTGTGTGTGTGTGTGTGTGTGTGTGTGTGTGTGTGTGTGTGTGTGTGTGTGTGTGTGTTTTTCCGAAGAGGTGAAGAAATGCTTAATGCACCATGACTGGAGCCATGCGAGACTCCCCGTGTGTGGGACTCTCCTACCGCAAGAAGTCGATAGGCATACTCACTAAAACTCCACCTCTTTTCTTACCTTTATTCCCCCGCGGAAACCGCCGCAAGGCATTACTTCGCGGGGAAAGGCAACGGCTAGATTAGCCCACTACAGATGCTATCGCAACTCTTCACTCCTCGTCTCTTCTTATGAGACCCAGCCTGTCCACTACGGACGTACAGAGGGTCACTACCTCGTTCCATCCCTCCTGGGAGCCTAGCAGGCACGCCCCAAAGGCCTCAGGGGTGAGGGGACCGCTCCAAGTGATTTGAAACTGGTCCCGTTCCTCCCTGTAACGGGGACACCGTAGGAGGACGTGTTCCACGTCTTCGTCCACCCCTGGAGATGCCGGGCACTCTGCGCTGCCGTAGACCCCTATACGAAATAGGTAGCTACGGAAGCATCCGTGCCCGGTCAACACCTGGATAAGCTGGAAATGACGAAGCCGTGTTTCCTGCTCGACCACTTCCGGATCCGCGAGATGATGCGGTAGGTCCAGCGGCCGTCCCTGGCTGAGTCCCATCTCCGCTGCCACTCCTCTACGGTTCGCAATGACCATCGGTTATGGCAGCGATTCTCTTCTACGTGTCGCCCACCCTCACGGTGTCTTTCAGCTCTCTCGGCTGCCAGGAGGTCGAAGGGGGCGGTCCCCGTGCAGGCTCTCTGACACGGAGCACCAAAGCTCTTGTGCCTGTACAGGGCATCAGACCAGATAGGTGCTCCGTATAAAATTATCGGAGCTCACCACCGAGGCAAGGAGGGACCTTCGCGGTTGCTGGGGTCCCCCGATGTTGGGCATGATGCCCGCCAGCGCACGGGCCACCTTTGCCGCCTTTGAGCCTGCGTTCGCGAATGGTGTTTGAACGACAGCCGCGCGTCTAGTGTCACCCCTAAATACTTCAACGTTTTCACCGACCGTATCCGTTCTTTACCTACCGTGAAGGTGGCGGTCCTCTTCTTTTCTGTGCGAGAGATGAGCACCGCCTCCGTTTTTTCCGCCGCCAGACTAAGTCCGTGGTCTCTCAACCAAGTGGCGACCACTTCTATAGAGACGTCTCCGAGATATTCGATCTCTTCGACACTCTTTGCGACCACCACTAGCGCCACGTCGTCCGCGAAAGCCACCATCGAGACTCCCTCCGGAAGTTGCTGCCTAAGCAGGCCGTCATAGACAGCGTTCCAGAGTAAGGGCCCAATAACCGAACCCTGCGGCACGCCTCCCATGATGTTGTGGGAGTGCACACTGTCGTCGGTGTCGTAGAGCAGAGTACGGTCAGTCAGGTAACTCGAGGTGACCTCCCTGAGATAGAGTGGCACTTGGAAGTGCTACAGGGACAGCATGATGTCGTCCCATCTGGCAGAGTTGAAGGCATTCCGGATGTCCAAGGTTATGATGGCGCACATCCGCCTTGCACTCCGACAAGCATTGATGGCTTTTGTGGCTATACCAACAACTCTGCCTACAGCGTCCATGGTCGATCGACCCTTTCGGAAGCCGAACTGGTTGTCGGAGAGGTCTCCGGCCCGACCGATGGCCGCTGCGAGTCTGGCGCAGATCACCCGCTCCTGAAGCTTCCAAACTATAGCCACTGGCTATTAGCCAGTAGACAGAGCGGGCGGTAAGATGATGGCTCCTCCGGGGGTTTGTTTCCCTTCGGTAGGTGTACTAGCCTCTGCGTCTTCCACTGGACCGGGAAGCAACCTTCTCTCAGGCATGCGTTAAATGCGTCCAGGAACAAGCCCGGAGCACTCATCGCCGCTGTCTTGACGGCCAGGCCAGGTATTCCGTCCGGTCCTGGGGCTTTAGGTACGCAAATACCTTTAGCGGCCATCCTCAGTTCGGCTTCACTAATGTCTGGCGACTCGGCTGCACCAATGGTGGCCATCAGGCCCGTCTCTGCTGCCCTTTTCCGATGTTCTGGAAACAGGTGGCGGACGACTCCGTCCAGAAAAACTGGGTCGGTGGGTGCAACAGCGTCCCCGGGGTTGATCTTATTCATAACCGTTTTATATGGTCTGCCCCAGTGGTCGTGATCCACCTCCTCACATAGCTCCCGCCAACACTTTCTCTTGGCAGCCTTGATGGCCACCTTGAGATCCCTCCGCTTTTGTTCGTATTCTGTGGAACGATCTTGGAACCGCGGTGTTCCCCTCGCTCTTTGGTGCAGCCTTCTGGCACGCAGGCACTTACGTCTCTTTTCTGCGATGTCCTCACTCCACCAGATTATCGGTGGACGGCCGCGAGTGTTAAACTTCACGGCCATAGAGGCATTGCAAGCCGCAGTTTGGGCATTCGTGAGGCCTCGTGCTTTTTCTTCGGCGGTTCCCTCCACTTTTGCCCCCTCAAGGTAGCAGAGGAACGTCTCACGATCAAACGTGGCTGGTGCCCATCTCTCTCTTGCTCCTCTTCCTGCTCTCTTTGTCCTCCCGCTGGTCAGTTGGAGCTGGTACATGAGTGCTTGGTGGTCACTACCCGTGTAACGATCGCTAACTTTCCAGCCGAGTCCCCCTCCCCCCATCAATCTAGGATCGACGAAGGTGAGGTCGACTATGGACGACTTGCCGGCTTTGGTGAAAGTCGGGGTTGTCCCTGTGTTAGCGATCTCCAGCTCCAGTAGAGCGAACGCCTCGAGAAGTGCCCGAACACGCGCGTTGGTCTTGGCGCTGCCCCAGTCCGTCGCCCAAGCATTAAAGTCCCCACCGATTGCGACCGGTAGCCGTGAGGACCGAGCACTGGTGACCACTGCATCCAGAGATCTCGCAAAGTCCTCGGTGGAATCGCTGGGCGGGAAGTAGCAGCTGTACATGCGTACCCCCGCCACCTTCACCCAGGTGAAGCTGGGAAGGGGGGCGACCATCTTTCTGGAGATGTGAATATTTCCACATACCCAGATGGCCGCCTTGCCCGTGGCATCCCTTACCCAGTTCGACTTCTCGAGATCCCGGAACTCCTCGCTGATGATCGCTACGTCCGCTCTCTCCTCTCTGACCAGCTGGGACAGCAGGTCCTTGTGTGTGTGTGTGTGTGTGTGTGTGTGTGTGTGTGTGTGTGTGTGTGTGTGTGCATGTGTGCGTGCGTGTGTTTTCGTGTGTGTGCGTGTGCGCGCGGCGGAATATTTATTTAATATATATATATAAATACTTCAAAATTGTTTTTTCACGAATGTGTATTAGTTTACTCATTCCTGATGATAAAACTCATAAAATTTTTAAATGTGTACTCAGTGATAATAACGGATCTAAAATTTAATGCTTTAAATGTAGATGCAAAATTATTTGGAGATAAAATAAATATTAATCAAGTAAATCATACATTTCTCTACACATCAATATGATATATACAATAGATTAAAAATTAAATACATTAATTATTGCAATTTTAAGATTATTCTTTTATACACAGTAATGACAAAAGAAAATTCAAATTTTAATAGTGGTAATATAAAATACAAATTACATTTAAAAGTATTTCAAAAATTATTAATTTAATTTAAATATTTTTTAAATTAAAATTTATGAATTGTATGGATATATAAGTAGATTATGTATATTTATATATAACAATATTTTAAATAAACGAATATGTATTTACTTAAAACAGAAGGTTATTTAAGGAATGAATTTGTTTACAATAGTCAAAATATATATGTGGGCAACGTAACTAATGGAAAAAATAAATTGGATATAATTATGAATCAAAACGCAAATTTTGAAAGAGGGTGCAAATCACGAATTACGGGAAAAATGGATGAAACAGGTTTTTATTTATATGCCATTGAAATAATATAAATAGTTCTTTAAATTTAATACAAAAATTTATTTATTTAAGAAGAAAGGTTTATTACTCTAAAAGTACAAAATATGAATGAAATAGAACTTTTGGCGTTGATCCTTCGTCATTAAATAAATAAAGTTTAGGAGATAAAGTTCTATTTAGATCCGTTTTTAAATAATCCAATATTTTAATAATTTATTATTAAATACTACAATTTAGTAAGTATATGCACTTTGCTATTTTTGGTAAGTTAATTTTTCATTAACATTTATAGTTATTAAAATATAAAGTTAAGGTTTATAGCAATTCATATAGTTTAAAATTTATAGTTAACATTTAATATGTCTATATTATTTTTATAATTTTTATTCTGATTTCATTACACTAAAGTTTGGTAAAAACTTTTATTTATAAATTATAATCGTACTTAAAAAAAAATTAAAATTTTGTTATAAAACCCAATGCACGATAACAGTACCTCTAAGGTGTTGTGTGAATCTGTTTAATTTATAAGGTGTCCAAGGTAGTGAAAAAATAATACAATTTAAAACATTATTTTAAATAAATTTATTACGAAAAACCTTTTTCGAAATTAAAAATAGGGGGTTGGCGCGCGAAGCGAGCAGGGGGCGCAGCCCCCCTAGTATATATATATATATAAACACCAGTATCGGTACTTATGGTGACACTACGTGTTATCTTGGTGTTTTGAGGTTGTACAACATATGTAACGACTCAGATATAAGGGGGAGAATATTAATTGATAGAATAATGCATAAAAAACCAATAACCCAAATATCCAATAACCCAAATACCTAAATACCCCTCACAGGTAAAAAAGCACACTTTGACCTTATAATATTAATGAAGGATTGAAGTTATAACCTCATTCGAAGTGCCGGAGGCCTCCGCGGGACTTACAAAGATAATTTTCCAATTTTTTGTGTGTCGGCATAAGTACGGATACATGGTTGAATTTTCGGTGGAATTATGCTGACGTCGGCATAATTACCCAAAAGTAAGCACGATTCCCATTTCCCGTAAGAATTTGTCGGCATAAGTACCGATTGATCAATTTATATATATATATATATATAAATTTAAATTTCGGGGTTTATGGCGCCCATGACAGAGAGGGAAGATACGTACTTTAGTACGAGGAAGAGAGACCTTCGGGTTATGACGACAGGGCTCCATAACCCGCCCACCCCCAACCAGTGGTGGGAAGCAGACAGAAGACATATATATATATATATATATATGGGGTATTCCACGTGAAGTGGTCCGATCAAAATGTTAAAATGCACCATATTTTGGGTACACATTGCAAATGTTTTTCAGAATACAGAAAAAAAATTTTAGGTACTGGAATCTATTTGCTCAAAAGTTATTCTAACCTCAAAAAGTGAATTTTTCCATATTTTTTTCAACACCAGCTGGGTTTACCGCTATATATCTCAAAATCTATCAACTTTTACTATAGAACATTATATGTAACATTCAATGCTAATTATATCTAAAATTTTTCTTCTGGGTTAGAATTTCTTATCTCAAGGTCAATGTTACATAAACTACATGTCAATATTCAACTTGAAAAAAGTGTAACTTTGCCACCTTTGATTTTTTCATCCATAAGTATAAAAGAAAGCTTGGAGCAATACCTTTCAAATGGTCTGTAGCATTTTTATGGCCTCCAATTCTGTAAAAAGTTATGACAATTTAAAGAAAGACAAAAAATTCACAAAAATTAACATGGTAATTCCCATTTAAATTTTTTAAAAAAATTTCCTGTTTCATAACTTAAATTGTCATAACTTTTTACAGAATTGGAGGCCATAATAATACTACAGACCATTTGAAAAGTATTGCTCCAAGCTTTCTTTTAGACTTTTGGATGAAAAAATCAAAGGTGGCGAAGTTACACTTTTTTCAAGTTGAATATTGACATGTAGTTTATGTAACATTGACCTTGAGATTAGAAATTCTAACCCAGAAGAATAAATTCTAGATATAATTAGCAACGAATGTTACATATAATGTTCTATAGTAAAAGTTGATAGATTTTGAGTTATGTAGCGGTAAACCCAGCTGGTGTTGAAATAAATATGGAAAAATTCACTTTTTGAGGTTAGAATAACTTTTGAGCAAATAGATTCCAGTACCTAAAAATTTTTTTCTGTATGCTGAAAAATATTTGCAAAGTGTACCCAAAATTTGGTGCATTTTAAAATTTTGATCGGACCACTTCACGTGGAATACCCCATATATATATATTATAGATATATATATATGGGCTATTTCACGTCAAGTGTTACGATGAAAATTTTAAGTCACTCTAAATTTTGTGAAACGACTGGAAATATCTTCCGGAAGATAGAAAAAAAATTTGAGGTGATAAAAATAATTTGCCTAAGAGTTATTCCACCATGAAAAATAGAAATTTTTCAATTTTTTAGAGAAATTATCATTTTCACAGCCATTTATCTCAAAATCTATTGCTTTTTTTTAAAATACATTACAAACAACTTTTGTTCAAAATAATCTTTAGAACTTATCTACCTAGGTTACAATTCTTAATTTTAAAATCTCGAAGAGGTAGAACGACCGTAAATATTGAATATCAAAAAAAGGCAACCACGCCACGATCGATTTTGATCTAACACCGCTCAAAAGATCACATTTTTGGAGAGCTTTCGAATGGCTGTGGTTAGATTATTGGCCAAGACTGCTGGTGTAAGTTATACGCCATAAACCTCATAAAATCACTAATTTTCATGTATTTTAGAGCATAACTTGCACCAGCGGTCTTGGCCAATAATCTAACCACAGCCATTCGAAAGCTCTCCAAAAATGTGATCTTTTGAGCGGTGTTGGATCTAAATCGATCGTGGCGTGGTTGCCTTTTTTTGATATTCAATATTTACGGTCGTTCTACCTCTTCGAGATTTTAAAATTAAGAATTGTAACCAAGGTAGATAAGTTCTAAAGATTATTTTGAACAAAAGTTGTTTGTAATGTTTTTTCAAAAAAATTAATAGATTTTGAGATAAATGACTTTGAAAATAGTAATTTCTCTAAAAAATTGAAAAATTTCCATTTTTCATGGTGGAATAACTCTTAGGCAAATTATTTTTAACACCTAAAATTTTTTTTCTATCTTCTGGAAGATATTTCCAGTCTGTTCACAAAATTTGGAGTGAATTAAAATTTTCATCGTACCACTTGACGTGAAATAGCCCATATATATATATATCTATAATATATAAATATTTCGCCGCCGCCACCGCCGTGTCTAAGAATTTAGAATTATAAATATATACATGTCATAAATGTTTTATATATATAATATATACAGGGTGTCCCATTTTAAATAACGGATGAGAATATCTCAAAAAATATTGGAGATAGAAAAAAACTTTCTAGACAAAAGTTGTAGGGTTTTTAAGGGGCCAACTGACGGTGATATTAACCTTAACATGAGGTCAAAGGTTGAAGGTTATTTGAAGGACAAAATGTTTTTTTCAAATAGGAATCACTACTTTTGACCTCGGAAATGGAAAGGGCGGGAAATTTTACGTTCAGTATGATCTTGGCCAAGGTAATGGTCAAGGTCATGGTCAGGATCAAAACAGGAAACGCGTACAGACCTTACTAAAAAATCCAACCCTATAAAAATATTGAGATGCAAGAGCTGTAAGGTTGCAAGAAAACCAATTGACGGTATCCTGGACCGTCACCTCAAGGACAAAGGTCAAGGTCATGTTTTAGGAATTTTAAGATCTCGACCATCACTCGCTCTCAGCCTTACCCAGGATTAACGACGTGGACGTGGCAGTTTCTAATCCCTTTGTGTGTGTATGTGTGTGTGTGCGTATCGGCGTATAGTTGTCCCAAGCCACTCAAGGCAAGGCGATAGTTGTCCCAGCCACTTAAGGCAAGGCGATAGTTGTCCCAGTCACTTAAGGCAACGTGTGGTTATCCCAGACACTCAAGGCAAGGCTATAGTTCTTCTAAGGGTAAGTTATCTAAAGTGATTTTAAAGACGCTTTGATCATGAAATTCATCAAATAAGATGTTCAAACAATTGCCCGTTATTATCAAGGCATAACTGAATTCGATTTTGAAAACTTCTAATGGTGGCTAGAAGAGCGATTCTTGGAATTTTGCGACATGCAATTGCTATGCGGTCCATCATATTTTCTCTTGTGTGGGTACTTCACGTAGACAATATTTTTCAGATAACCCCACAAAAAGTAATCCAAGCTGGTCAAATCTGGAAATCTCGGACACCATCCTTCAAATCCACCATGTCCTATCCATCGATTAGTGAATCTGACGTTTAGATAGTCACGAACTATTCTGGCAAAATGAGCAGATGCACCATCGTGCTGAAAGCACATGCGTTGTCTTGTGTGCAGATCAACATTTTCAAGTAAGACCGGTAAATCATTTCTCAAAAACCGTAAATGATTGTGGCGATTTACATGTCGAAGAAATACGGACCAATTAAGTTTCCATTTATAATACCGCACCACACGGTAAAACTCCAACGTTGCTGATGATTCACTTGTTGAAGCCAATGTCGATTTTTGACAGACCAGTAATGGCAAGTGTGCCTGTTAAGTTGACCAGTATTATGAAAAGTAGCTTCATCACTAAATAGGACGTAATTTAAAAGATCTGGATCTCCTTGTATTATCATTTGTGCCCACGCACAAAACTGGCGCCTTCGTTCAAAGTCCCCAACAAGTAACTGTTGTGTCAATGTTACGTAATTAGGATGGAATCTGTGAACTCTCAGAATTCAGTGCACCGTGGATTTTGGAATACCTAATTGTCTTGCAATCGCTCGAGTACTAATGTGGGGGTCAATTGCTACCAAATCTAATTAATACTGCAAGCACATGTGGATGATCCTTTTCTGGTACATTATTTCTCCGTCTTTCTCGCGGACCAAGTGGTCGTTGGCGTTGACGCTCTACAAGTCTCGCAATGGTACGATCGTTTGGGTGTCTTCTATTAGGAAAACGATAACGGTATATTCTTGCTGCTTGAGCATAATTACCATGGCATTCTCCAAGCGCAAGAATAATATCTACTATTTCATTGGAGGTATAATCAGGCATTATGCACTAAGGGGCTGACGGATGAATGATCTTATTTCAATCAGGTCAACTAAAGCGAGGTTGTGAATTATGCACTGACAGTATGATCTTACTTTTTTAGTTTTTTACACTTAAAGCAAAGTAGCTACTAAATAATTTTTGTATAATTCCGCAAAAAAATTTACGATTTTACACACATATACACACACACACACAGAGGGATTAGAAACTCGCCACGTCCACGTCGTTAATCCTGGGTAAGGCTGAGAGTGAGTGATGGTCGAGATCTTAAAATTCCTAACATGACCTTCACCTTTGTCCTTGAGGTGACGGTCAAGGATACCGTCAGTTGGCTTTCTTGCAACCCTATAGCTCCTGCATCTCAATATTTTTAAAGGGTTGGCTTTTTTCGTAACGTCTGTACGCGTTTACTATTTGATCCTGACCATGACCTTGACCATAACCTTGGCCAAGATCATACTGAACGTAAAATTTCCCGCCCTTTTTATTTACGAGGTCAAAAGTAGTGATTCCTATTTGAAAAAAACATTTTGTCCTTCAAATGACCTTCACCCTTGACCTCAGGTTATGGTTAATATCACCGTCAGTTGGCCCCTTAAAAACCCTACAACTTTTAGTCGGATTTCCCCCTCGCTTCGCTCGAGCGGCAAAAAGACGAGTGGGGATGGCCTATTTTCCTTACTAGTTGCGTATAATATTTTTCCTGACAAGGTGGGAGAAATTTGACATTAAGAAGAGTGAAAATTCTTTTGATTGTAGCATGTACGAAAAAACATAGCACCATTTCTGCGAGCCTAATATAAGAAGTTTTGACTGCGTTATATGTCTTGTTTTTCTGTCATCTCTCCCGCTCTCCCTCTCTCCCTCTATATCCTAATATTATATTATAAAGAAAAATTAAATAATTGTATTAAAATTTAATCATTTTCTTTTGTCGCGTCCCGACGAAAATTATATTATTATTTTTCGTAAAAAGTACTGCGTAGTTTAGAATAAAAATACGGCGTAGAAGACGAACGAAATAAGGTTGATAAAGAATGATTCTAAGTAAGTGCAGTAATATAAAATATAATTTATAGAGCTAAAGGACAGATTAGTTTACGAGTGTTCCAAACGAAATAGAGACTGATAAGTAGAGTTAAAGATATTATTCGAAGCCAATACGCGTATAAGCGGGATCGCCGATAGTGAGATCGAAACGAAGGGTTGCGCAAGAGTTTTTTTGTACTGCACTATAAAATGAATGCTCGGAGAAGAACCGGCAATGGGAAACATCGACTAGAAAATTCGAGCATTAGAAGGAAGTAATAAATTAAGCCGTTCTTTGGATAACGTCGCAGTAATAAAAGGGGGACAGCAAATTCTCCGAATTAACTACGAAGCGATACAGAGAATGCATGGGATTCGATAATTTTTAACTACGCACATCTAACGGTCCAATCGGGTGCAAGCACAGAAAATTCGAGAACTACTTACACATCTCCATATAAGGCAAAGTGTAAGACAAGGCGAAGCGTAAGACAAGGACAGATGCATAGGATTTTAGGGTATATAAAGAGGACCCAGAAGAGACACAGGCACTCCTAAATTTTCATCTAAAGCTTTCGCAAGGCGAAGCTCTGCTGGACAACTCTTTGATTTTTATCCGAGGGCGTGGCTCTGCTACTTGAACTTTAAGTAATACGTATTAAAAATCACAAGACTAGAGCCGCGGTGGCTCATGGGTAGAGCTCCCGACTCTCACACCGAGGGTCGTGGGTTCGATCCCAGACGTGTACCTCTGAAAATTTTTTCATGTGCATTTTTCGAACACCGCGACTCAGTGGCTCGGCGTGTCACTATAATGTGACGCCAGTTCGGGTGCGCGTGCGTTTCGTGCATTTTTCAGTGCATGAGAGGCACGGGCATCTGAACTATAGGGAACGTTAGGGACGCGAAGATGTAAAGAGGATCGCGGTGGTTCCATCGGGAGGACAGGAAACTGTAATTATTAGACTAATTACAGTGACCGATGATATCTTCCGATGGACACAAGCACCACTGTTTCAACTACATGTGCTTTGTTTACAGACACACCGTTCACCTCCGTCGCTGATTAGCCCTGGCAGCATAAATAGAGCGACGTTAAATAATATAAAAAAAAAAAAAAAAAAAATCACAAGAGGAATCGAGACGTATCATTGACATCTACAAGTCATAGTCGAGGAACTACGACTTCGACATCTGGAAATCGTCGAGCTCCAACAGCATACACATCTAACGTCGACGCCCGCAGGTCTAGCAGGACATTATACGGCAATCTGACACCGCTACCCACGTTCAAGGCGGACCTTCGTTCCTCACCGAATATACACACATATATATATATATATATACATATATATATCTATATATTTGGGTACTTAAGGTATATTCTTTTCGGCTATCTATACGCTTGTATTATTCGTAAAGGCAACCTGATATTTTATGTTATTTCGATTGCTGAACCAACCGTTTTTCTTTTAAAACAATTATTATTACATGTTACAATTTATTTATAATAATTATTCGTTACATTGTATTTGAATTGAAATATTCACGGTTTGAATTACAATTTATTAACTATAATTCATGTTTTAAACGACAACCATTTTTTTATTTTATCTGCATTTACTTATAATGATTCCTATTTCAATTATTGATTATTAATGTTTATAATAAAATAACCTTGTGTATTTTTTTTTATTCTATAATGTGTTAATATGTTCGCCGTACATTTGTTTATTTAATCAAAATTAATCGTTATTCGACTTAAATAATTTTATACAATTGTTAATAAAATAGTGTAAATTTATGTGTTTTTGCCCATTAAAAAGCTGTAATAATTTAGTTTCACGTGTTCATTTAAAGAAAAACAGCATATTATATTTAAATAAATAATGCATAATTAATACGAAATAAAACATATATTATTCTATTTATCCCACATTATATCCTGCATCTCTACTCTCAAATTAACTTCGCTCGCTACTCCCGGAGACGTAAGGCTAGTCCTAGTCAAACAAGAGCGAAAGGAACGCGAATGGTTTATTAACCATTTGCCTTCTTGTAATATTTTTTATGGTAATTGGTGCAAGTCTGGACGTGACAGATTGTATTAATTATTATAATAAATTTGGTGCATCGGCCGGGAAACTCACATTTTTGAGAGAAAAAAAGAAATTAAAGGAATAATGTGTTTAGATATAAAATGTCAGGTTCGCCTAAAAAAACTGATTGTTATGTAAATAAACAAAGAAACACGAATTTAGAATTTTCTATGAATGATACGTTATTAAATTTATACAAAGAAAAAGTTCAGACTCTCGATACTCTCGATTTAATTAAAACTCCTAGGGAAACAGTGCAAAATTTGACAAAAGAAATAAATTATTTAAAGGATAGACTAGAAAAAAGTGTAGCAAATATTTCGTTATCTATAAAAATACCTCGCGATTTTGAATATAGAGAACCTTTTTTTCCAACTGATCTTTCTATTTCCGAAGTTAGTGAAGACGAACAAGAAGACACAATAATTACTCCCACGCGTGTAAAACATTTTAGTTTAAAACCCGCAGTTTTGAATTACGAGGAACAAAAAGAACTTATCGCGAATAATCCTGTAAATTTTAGTACGCCAGCCCCAATTTATCGTCCATATGAACCATTGATTTTAACACCGGATAACGTTATAAGCTCGGTAAGAAAACGGCTCGCGACTGAAGTAAAAAAAGAGTTGTTAGATTCTTATCTCGAGGAACCTAAAATCATAGAAAGTTTACAAGAAAGTGTAAAAAAAGGGACAACTTTTCAAGGTATCATAAATAAGATTAAAGGCGCGTTAAATATTTTTTCCGCACCGATCGAAAAAGAGACTGAGGAAGCAAAGACACTAGTGACAGACACGGCGAAAGTACTCGACGAAAAACTAATTCAAGGCGCGACAGATTTTACAGTTCCCTTCGATAATCAATTAATTAAAAAATCACCCGAACAAGCAAACTCATCTAAGATTAAAGACGAATTATTTAATAAAATTAATTTAGATGAATTAAGAATAAACACCGGAACAAAACCAAAAAAATTAGATAGGAGTGAAGTTAAAAAACAAATTAACAATAAAACAATGACGTCTCAAATTCGAGGTTTATCGCTAAAGGACGCTCTAGATTTAATACCGCGATTTAACGGTCATAATATAAATTCATCGCAATTTTTGGACGGATGCAACGAAGCAAAAGAAATTTTACCGTCGGAGTACGAAAAAGAATTAACAAAACTTATTCGAATGCGTTTATATGGGGAAGCTTTAACTTGTGCGCGCGGAGAAAATTTTAATTCTATCAAAGAGATATCCGATTTTTTCGAAAACACCTTCGGATCGATAAAAACATATTACGAGTGGTCGGGAGAACTTGCTAAATTAAAACAGAAAAACAATGAGACAGTCGTTGCTTATTTTAATCGGTTACAAGAAATAAAAAATGAAATAGTCAAAGCGGCCGACAGAGAGGGACGAGTCGCGGTAGCAGATCATTTCATGCTTGAGCTAAGGCGAGATTGTTTAAAATTCTTTTTAAAAGGGCTTCGTTGGGAAATTCGCGCGCGTTTAGGGACTCCAAGTTCTATAAAACAAGCTCGTGAACAAGCACTTGAGGTGGAGCGCGAGTTCGCTTGTAGCGTCTTGGACGAGGAGACTCCGAGCCGAGAAGAGACTCGTTTTCGTTCAACTCGAGAAACGCGTAAAGTAAACTATATTTCTAATAACTCTCCGATTGTATGTCAATATTGTTCTAAGACTGGTCATGGAGCCATAAATTGTTTCAAATTAGCACGAAGTTTTGCGGAAAGATTTTCCGATAATAACAACCGACGCAATCCCATAAACAGTTCATATAGCCCACAAAATCGCTCGGATAATAGTCGTAATTATAATAGACCAAATTTACAATTTGGTGGTTGGAATGAGTATCAAAATCAGACGGAATTTTTACCAAATAGAGACAGAAATAAAAATGATTCCTTTGTTCGTTATAATAATAATAAATACTCGTCGCAGCAATTTAACAAAGAAGATCGGGGAAATAATTCCGGGACTCGCGGTGTGCACGAGCCGGTTAATCCAACTTCCCAAGAATCACGGTATATTAATAACGAATCGAATAATAATATAAGATCACCAGTTACTTGTTTTCATTGCGGAAAACCCGGTCACATAAAGCGCGATTGTTATAAGTTACAAAGAGAGATAAGAGAAGGAAATCAAAATCAGGGAAACACCGACACTCTCTCTCCGAGGAGGGTCGAGAGAGAGGCTACGAATCAAATTCCCCCTACTTCGAGCGCGGAAACCCGCTCAAACGTCCCCTCCGCACCGCGAAAATAAATTTAAGCCAACAGAGTGCAGCCCCGGTCGTAATCTTCGATATCGGTCAGTTAAAACGTCCGTTAAAATTCTTGCTAGATACAGGAGCATCGGTAAGTCTAATTAAAGAGTCAGAGGTAGACTCTCGCGTAAAAATTGACGAAAATGATATTATATTGTTAAAAGGCATAACTGACCACTCATTAACTACTCGTGGTAAAATTAGAATAGATTTCGAAGGATCTCCCGTGGAACTCAATTTAGTACATGATTCGTTCCCTATACAACAAGACGGAATCTTAGGCACCGATTTTTTCCGTAGAAACGATGCAAAAATCAATTATTTGGAACAATATTTAGAATTTAACGGATTAATCCTCCCCTTTGAAAATGCAAATAATATGCAAACGGATGAATCGATATATATAGTGGAGAATATCGAAAATTATGACCGAAAATCAATACGATATATGCCAAAACCAAGGGAAAACAATGGTTATACGAACATGAAAAATTCAAGATTTTATAATTATACCGATAGTGACTCAGAACGTCAAGTGATTTTCAATTACACGAAAATGATGAAACGTTTATAAAATTTGACACAAACGAATCGTATGAAATCTACGAGCAAGAACAAAAAAATGAAAGAAATCAAAATGGCAACGACAAAAACCTATACAATCACAGTGAAAAAGAACAAGAGTTATATGACGATTATAAAAATGACGAAATACAAGTACATCAGATCGACGAGGAGTCGGATCTAAGGAATAATACATGTAAAGCAAGTGAAAATTGTTATGGATTAATGAAGGAAGAACAATTACAAATAAATAATGGAAAAGCGCAGTCACGGGTATGTGATGTGACTGAGCTACGTATTAAAGAGAAATTTGATGAAATTACTGAAAATTATGGTATTATTGAAGCACCATTGTTCGATAGGATGGCTGAGAGTCCCTCCTGTACTAATTATGAAAACGAAGTTGACCTGAAGTATGATATTGAAAATGAAATAAAAAATGAAGAAAATTTATTGAATAAGACATTCAATAATTGTCGAGTACAAATGGTTAATGAAATCGAGGAGGGCGATAAATGCGGACCTCGTGAAAATAAGGAAAATTTTGTTGATAAAAAGATGAATTGTCGAGTACAAATGGATTATGAAATCGAGGAGGGCGATAAATGCGGACCTCGTAAAAATAAGGAAGATTTTGTTGATAAAAAGACGAATTGTCGAGTACAAATGGATTATGAAATCGAGGAGGGCGATAAATGCGGACCTCGTGAAAATAAGGAAGATTTTGTTGATAAAAAGATGAACTGTCCAGTACGAATGGATTACGAAATCGAGGAGGGCAATAAATGCGGACCTCGTGATAAAAATGTTAGTAAATTGAATAACAAAGAATTGGTTATGTCGGGGGAAGAGTTAGATACTATCCCGAAAACCGAAATATTATGGATAAACAAACAAGGAACTGAAGAAACTGAAAATGAGATAAATAATGAGAATTTAATAAACATACAGGAAGAAAATGAACAGGAGGAGGACCCTAGCGATTTTTTATTGAATGAACGAGTTATAAACGAAAATTTACGAAGCGAATTTGTCGAAGCCATATACGAAAACGAAATGAATAACAGTTATTTGGTTTATTCAAATAAACCTTATATTAATAATTTTTATAGTTATGAAAGTGAAGAGGTCGACATACACGACATTTCTGACGATCGATCTGAAGCGAGGATACTTAACATAACGGAGGATACGAGTACACTTAATCGTAATGAACGATTAAAAGAAGCATTGCATTTTGATAAAATGGACGAGGAACAAAGACAATCTATAGAGAATTTAATTGATAAATATTCGGATTGTTTCTGTCTAAAAGGAGAAAAATTAGGCGTTACAAATGCTATAGAACATAAGATACCGACTGTCGACGACATACCAATCACAGCTAAGCCATATAGATTTCCTCATGCTCTCAAAAGCGAACTTGATAAACAATTAAAAGAAATGATTGAAGGAGACATAATTGAACCGTCAAGTTCCAATTATACATCACCTGTTTTTCTAGTAACAAAGAAGCCTGATAGTCAGGGTAATAAACGATACCGACTAGTTGTCGATTTTCGACAATTAAACGATAAAACCGTAAAAGATCGATACCCATTACCTAATATACTAGATATTATCGATCAAATCGGACCAGAAAATCGTGTATTCACCGTCTTGGATTTATGTCAAGGATTTTTACAAGTTCCGTTAGCTCAAGAAGATCGACATAAAACAGCTTTTGCATCTTCATTCGGTTTATTTCAATTTAAACCAATGCCTATGGGATTATGCAATTCTCCAACCACTTTTCAAAGAATGATTGATCGTGTTTTCGAGGGCATGCAAGGCAAAGAAATATTTTTATTCCTTGACGACGCAGTTATATACGCTAAAAATATTCAGGAGCATAACCAAAAGTTTGAAAAATTTTTGCAAAGAGTACGCGCCGCAAACCTGAAATTACAGACAGACAAATGCGAATTTTTAAAGAGAGAAGTAGTGTATCTGGGACACGTACTATCACAAGACGGGGTTTTGCCGGATCCAAAAAAATTAGAAGCAGTAAAAAAATTTCCAATTCCAAAGACAGTGAAAAACATACGTCAATTTTTAGGATTAGCAGGTTATTATAGACGATTCATTGCGAATTTTTCGGGTATTGCTAGACCGTTAAGTAATTTATTAAAGAAAGACGCACCCTTCCTATGGTCCAGCGAGGTGCAAAAGGCATTCGATGATTTAAGAGAAAAATTGTGTAAACAACCAATACTACAAATCGCAGATTTTAATAAACCATTTATAGTGACTTGTGACGCTAGCGGTACAGCAATAGGAGCAATATTATCACAAGGAGAGGTGGGAACCGACCTACCAGTTGCTTATGTTTCACGAGTATTAAACAAAGCCGAGCAAAAATATGATACTTATTCAAGGGAAGCATTAGCCATACTGTATGCCGTTACTCAGTTCGATTGCTATCTAAGAGGCCGTCGTTTCCTCATTATAACAGATCATAAACAACTTGTTTGGTTTAAAAACTCAGTAGATCCGACATCTAGAGTTAGTAGATGGAGAATAAAACTGAATGCATACGACTTTGACATCGTATACAAAGCCGGTAAAAGTAACGTTAATGCTGACGCGTTATCAAGAAATCCAATAGAAGAACCCGTTTAAAACCCGTTAAAACCCGTTGGAAACACGCAGTCGTGCAGGAAAAATAACACGGCCAAACTACAACGAAAAGAGAGCAAAACGACCCAACAAGTCAAATATATCAAAAGAACCAGTCAAAAACCTTCCTATAATACAAGAAGTCACAGAGGAAATTGAAACGATAGTCAACTCAGACAAAAGATTACAACCCATGGAGATAGACAATTTTAACAACAAGTTTGACGAGTCCTGGGAAGAGAAGAATGTTTACGAAGAACCAAATGATGAAAAGAAATTCATTGAAGTTAAAGAACAACTCTTTATGAGAAAAGATAATTACGTTTATTTCATAACTACGACTGGAATGCCTTTAGATGAAGGATCCAGAAATTTGGCTTCCAAATTATTACTACCTCCTTTTTCCAATTTAAATCCAGGAGAAATAAGAATCAATAACAAAAACGGAAAAATGCATTTTGCTATGGTGTTACGTGACGAAGAGCGACTGAGTACTTCAGAAATTATTAATAATCTAAAAACGAATCTATTAAATTTGAAAAATATTATATTAAAAGAAAAATTACGTTCAATAAGTATCGCGAAGAGCGAATTTATTGAAAACGTTTCATGGAATGAAATATTGAAACAAATAAGTATAACTCTACGAAAAATTAATGTAAAAATAATTATTTGTTTAGGATTCATAAAATGTGTGGAAGAAAGTAATAGGGAAAATATTATTCGCGAAATGCACGAGTCTGCTTGTGCAGGGCATAAAGGGGTAACAAAAACCTATAAACGTATAAAGCAACGTTTTTATTGGCCAGATATTAAGAAAGACGTACAAAACTACATTAGACATTGTTTAACTTGCCAACTAAAAAAATTGGTTCGTGTTAAAACTAAACAACGTATGATAATAACAGATACTCCGTACTCGGCTATAGAATCCATATCGGTCGATCTTGTGGGACCATTTCCCAGATCTCGAAATAATAACAATAATATATTAACCATTCAATGTAACCTTTCAAAATACTGTATGGCGATACCCATACCAGACGCGACCGCGGCCACGATCGCCGAAGCGTTAGTCCGTCGACACTTTTCAATTTTTAGTGCCCCGTTGTTAATTATCTCCGACCAGGGTACCTCATTTATAAGTAGTCTGATGAGAGAAGTAGCGAAAATTTTTAAGATTAAACAAGTTAAAACCACGGCTTATCACCCTCAGTCCAACTCCGTTGAGCGTTTTCATAGCAGCTTAGCAGATTATTTAAAAACAATGATAGAAAGAAATGACTCATGGGATGAGTTATGCGAATTAGCCGCGTTTTCGTATAATATGTCGGTACATGAGGGTCATCTCTACACACCTTTTGAAATTGTTTTTGCACGAAAAGCGCGACTACCATCAAATGAACATTTAGACCCACGAGAACGAGTTCCAACGTATGATGATTACATTATAAATTTACGACAACGTTTAAACGAAATACAGGGAATCGCGCGAGAAAAATTAATAGCTTCTAAACATAGGTCAAAATTCTATTACGACAGGAAAGCCAATCATCAAGAATTTCAGACAGGGGATAATGTCTGGTTATTAAAAGGAGGGAAGAAATACAAACTAAGCGATCAATATACTGGACCACATTGGATTTTAGAAATAGTTAATGACAAGGGAAATGTAAAAATAGAGCTAGCTCATAATAAAACGAAAATAGTGCATGTTAATAGGTTAAGATATTCATATATGGAGCCTTTGTAGTGCCTAAACATAGGTATATAATATATAATAGCCCCAATGCGCTTGAAAATATGTATACGCACTTATATATATATTTTACAGTTCTAAAAGGTTGTTAATAGAATAATATTTATTATCTTGTAATCACAATTGGCATACATTCAACTTAAAATAAAATTATTTCAATTTATCTGACTTTATACAAAAAAAAACGATATAAAAATAATATATATATATCTAAATTAACGACGAAAATAAACTACAAGGAAATAATATTTTTATTATACAGAAAGATCATTACAAGAAAAGCATACACTCACTTAGATGTAATAAATACGCGATTATTAAATTAGAAACGAATAAGGCAAATAAAAAAAAAATAAGGTCTTTTTCTCTTTACTCTTCTCGCCTAAGATAACAATGATGTTAATGTACAAAGGAAAGTAAGAAAAAGGTTTAAATTTTCAATGTCAGTTGAGCTTAGTCAAATTTAAATTTAACAGCTATAAAAAAAAATGATTTACAATAAAATAGAATCATTGGAGTCTAACACATCACTAAACCTAAAACCTATATCCTATCCTTCCTAAGGAGTGCTTGATTGCACCCTTTCCTCCTCGTTGCGGTAAATGCTCCAGCAACACTGTCACTTATCCTTCCTAAGGAGTGCTTGATTGCACCCTTTCCTCCTCGTTGCGGTAAATGCTCCAGCAACACTGTCACTTATCCTTCCTAAGGAGTGCTTGATTGCACCCATTCCTCCTCGTTGCGGTAAATGCTCCAGCAACACTGTCACTTATCCTTCCTAAGGAGTGCTTGATTGCACCCATTCCTCCTCGTTGCGGTAAATGCTCCAGCAACACTGTCACTTATCCTTCCTAAGGAGTGCTTGATTGCACCCTTTCCTCCTCGTTGCGGTAAATGCTCCAGCAACACCGTCACTTATCCTTCCTAAGGAGTGCTTGATTGCACCCTTTCCTCCTCGTTGTGGTAAATGCTCCAGCAACACCGTCACTTATCCTTCCTAAGGAGTGCTTAGTTGCACCCTTTCCTCCTCGTTGCGGTAAATGCTCCAGCAACACCGTCACTTATCCTTCCTACATACCATTCAAAATGTAAACGTATATAAATAATTACAACTGAACTCACCTTGACTCTAGTAATTCTGTTAATTAGTCATACGTCCTTACAGGACCCCCAGGTATAAATAAATTCGGTGAGTTTGGCATACTAAAAACAAAAAAATCTAACACTAGATTCAATGGACATTGGAGAATAAGTACAACAAAATAACGATTGCAAAGAAACGAGAAGAGGAGGGAAAAGAAAGATCTTTTAAAATTAATAAAAAAAAGGGTTGAAAACTTCATTAATTACAGTAATCAAGTAAAGTAAACTCACCAATAGTATCAATATACATGTCGGATAAAATTATCGATTCATATTTATAAGAATATTTCTAATATTGATTTTAATAAAAAAAAATGCAGAAAATTCGATTAATTTGATAATTTTGTGGATAAGGTTCAAAATTCAACTATTAATAAAAATAATAATTAAAATTGTACAATTTAGTGTCTATGCCAATGTAGTTCATACTAGTGTTCAATCTAATACTTTGTTCATAAATACTGATTTAAACAAACTATGTATATAAAAGAAAAAGGTTTAAAAAAATAAAAACAACATTTATTTTCATACGATTAATTCCATACGATTATTCAGTTTTTATATAGAACTAGTAATATAAAACCTAAGACAGGCACATTAGAAGATTTTCCTCTTATTTATAAACAATAGGTATGCTAATTGTTTCGAATGGTATAAAAAAAAACGTACATAACAAATAAATTTTAAAATTTTATAAATCAATTTAGGATATCCAATGATAATTGATACAGATAAATAATATTTTTCTCATGTTAATATTACCAATAAAACAATGTGTAGCAAAAAAAATTTACAAAAATAATATAATTAGTAGTAAAATTCTGGTGAATTTATTTAAATATTATTCAAAATTAATATTTTTTCATTGGAGACTAAAAAGTAAATAAATTCAAACGATTTGTTTCATTTACTTGAACATAACAAATAAGTTTCTACAGTTGTTAGTTTAAATATAATCAAGAAAACGACGAATATTTAAATTTTTCCTCAAAAAAATAAAAATAAAAAGAGTGTAAATTAGTCATTTTAACGTGAAACATAATGGAATTAAGCGAATAAAAACGAACGTTGCTGCCACAATTCTATGATACGCAAGCATTGGACAGTTCTGTAACTTCTTGGGTTACTCTGTCGTATCGTATATTCAGTGTAGTCCACTCTTTCTCCCAAGATATAGGAGGATGGTTCTACATGGGCCTACTTAGCCTACTCAATTTTCGCACTGTCACTTATGTATTGCCCATTTTTATTTTTTCATTTGTATTGATTGTATCTTTTTCTTATGAAACTAAATGAACTATTTCTCAATTATATATTATATTATATTAAAAGTGAATCTTTGTTTATAATGGCTGAAAAGAAAATTTAAAAAAAAAAAAAGTCAAAAAATTATGTGTTCGTTTTATTTTGGGGGGGGGGGGGAGGGGGAGCGAAGAAAATCAAATTTTCTTCACTCCTAATCTTTTTATAAAAATATATATAGATATATTATGAAGATAGGATGTACTAACATTGTTCACATTGAAGGGAGAACCTATATTGCATAAGAACAAGAAATTTTTTTTTTCTTCTCTTCAACAATTCGTAATAGTAGAATTATTAATTGAATAAATGTAAAAAAAAAGGAAACTAATCTCTACCTCTTTTCTTTGACTTTTTAGAAAATATATATGTAAGCATACAAAAATTATAGAAGAAAATTGAAAATTTTGTAAAAAAAAATGTGGCTACGAGAAAAAAACTTCTAGTAACATATATTTTTAACATGACTTGATGTATACTAAAAATTAGGGGTACAAACTAAAGATATATAATTTTTTTTGTTAACTATAGAAAATACATTTAATAATAATTATACAATTTTTCGGAATATCTAGGATAAAAATTGTAATAATAAAACTTTTTAGGTACGTATCTATTTGTATAGGTGAATTATATCAACACTGTTAAACTGTTTGAAATAATATACTCGAAGTATGTAACATAATAACAAACGAAGTTGAACTACGAAATAAATAATTGTAATATGGTTTATAAAGTTCACCATAAGAAATAAAGAAAAGTCAATCGAAATAATGTTTATAATTTAAAATTAAGTATGATATCTTATGTCAAGAGAAATAATAATATAATAATAATTTTGTTTAACGACGAGGGCGTCGTTTTTAAAAAGGGGGGGAGTTGTCGCGTCCCGACGAAAATTATATTATTATTTTTCGTAAAAAGTACTGCGTAGTTTAGAATAAAAATACGGCGTAGAAGACGAACGAAATAAGGTTGATAAAGAATGATTCTAAGTAAGTGCAGTAATATAAAATATAATTTATAGAGCTAAAGGACAGATTAGTTTACGAGTGTTCCAAACGAAATAGAGACTGATAAGTAGAGTTAAAGATATTATTCGAAGCCAATACGCGTATAAGCGGGATCGCCGATAGTGAGATCGAAACGAAGGGTTGCGCAAGAGTTTTTTTGTACTGCACTATAAAATGAATGCTCGGAGAAGAACCGGCAATGGGAAACATCGACTAGAAAATTCGAGCATTAGAAGGAAGTAATAAATTAAGCCGTTCTTTGGATAACGTCGCAGTAATAAAAGGGGGACAGCAAATTCTCCGAATTAACTACGAAGCGATACAGAGAATGCATGGGATTCGATAATTTTTAACTACGCACATCTAACGGTCCAATCGGGTGCAAGCACAGAAAAATCGAGAACTACTTACACATCTCCATATAAGGCAAAGTGTAAGACAAGGCGAAGCGTAAGACAAGGACAGATGCATAGGATTTTAGGGTATATAAAGAGGACCCAGAAGAGACACAGGCACTCCTAAATTTTCATCTAAAGCTTTCGCAAGGCGAAGCTCTGCTGGACAACTCTTTGATTTTTATCCGAGGGCGTGGCTCTGCTACTTGAACTTTAAGTAATACGTATTAAAAATCACAAGAGAAATCGAGACGTATCATTGACATCTACAAGTCATAGTCGAGGAACTACGACTTCGACATCTGGAAATCGTCGAGCTCCAACAGCATACACATCTAACGTCGACGCCCGCAGGTCTAGCAGGACATTATACGGCAATCTGACACCGCTACCCACGTTCAAGGCGGACCTTCGTTCTTCACCGAATATACACACACATATACAGTATGTCCCAGACCACCCGTCCACCCCTTCTAGTTTTTCAACAACGCATTTTCAGAAAATATGAAACATACAAAATTTCAGTAAATTTGTCAAGGATTTCAGCGGTGACCTTGAATTTGACCTTGGAATTGACTTTCAAGGGCATTTCAAGGTCAACTTCGTTTTTTTAAATAGGAACCCCTACTTTTGATTTTGGATTCTGAAAGAACACGAAAATTTGAATCAAAAGTGTTTTTAGTACTTTTTTTATTAGGTGCACCGTTTCCAAGAAAAAAATTCATTAACATTTGCAATTTAACATGGGAAGCCTTTCAGATAGTTGTAAGCCATCGGTTTCACGAGTTAAATTTCAAATGTTAATGAACTTTTTTTTTCAGAAACTATGAACCTGCAAAAAAAATTTTTTTCTAAATCGTCGTTTTCAACCCCAAAATTATTTTCAAGGTACTGCTTTGGAGATTCAAATTAATAAATGAAGTGTGGATTACTAAAATGTAAAATACTGTTAAGAACGTTTGATAGAAATTTGAAAATATCTAATAGGTTATTCTTTTAGCCAAAAAATTACTTGCGCATTTTTAAAATTTTGAAAACATTTACATTTATTGATTAAATTATTGGTAGAATAAAGTTCCTAGTTTATCTCAGAAAAAGGCGAAAGATAATTTACCACTTATTTAATCTAAATAAGCGAACAATAACAAATCGTCCATCTAAATAACAAATCGTGTATCTAAATAACAAATCGTCCAGTTTGTAGGCTGTGGGAGGGAATGAGCAGATGAGGGGTGAGCCTCGCGCGGAGAGAGGTATCCCTCTTTCCGCCCCCCGCAACGATTTTCTATCAAACTTTCTTGAATATCCATTCGAATGACGTGGCTTAAAGTCGATACCTTAATGAAGAAAAAATAAACATTAATTTAAGTTTGTATTACTTATCAACTTCGTTCAGTGGTTAGTCACGGAGTGAATAATGAATTGACGGAGTGGAATTAGCGGAGTGAATTTGAATTGTGTAGTATCTGAAACGTCATTGACCCATTTCGATTTTATACTTGCAGGTAAGATTCAATAATTTAATACCAAATTATTTATCAATTTTTTTTTCTTAATGAGAAGTCGTCACTTATGCCACTTACATTCTGATCCACACAAGTATGTACAATTACTGATTTTAGTATTTGTACTGCTCCTTAGTTCCAGTCATGGTTTATTCCAACGAAGAAGCTGTTCAGATGATCCAAATACTGGGAGAGTGCGGGAATGTTTTTTCTGCAGCTGAGCAATTGTGGCGACAGCGCTTCCCAGAAAAATTTCCTCATTCACGGAAAGTATTTTCGAGATTATTGAGACGCGTTCGTAATGAAGGTTTGGTGCAACCACATCATAACAAGGGCAAACAAATTCGCAGAAGAATTCGTGATATTAAATCTGCCGATATCATTGCATCTGCTCATGTTACGCCCAAGGACAGTTTAAGACGGCGGGAAAAAGATTCCGGAATATCGAGAAACTCAATTCAGCGAATTTTTAAGGAATACAACTTTCATGGTTACCGGATGCAGCTTCATCAAGCCTTAAGTCAGGACGATCACAGGCAAAGACTAGCTTTTTGCAATTGGATTCGAGAGCAGCCCTGTAATTTTCATCGAGATATTCTATTTTCGGATGAGTGCACATTCCAAAGTGATTATGAAGTGAGTAATTGGACCGTCCGTTATTGGTCTGATACGAATCCTAATTGGTTAAGAGAGGTGGATCACCAACACAAATGGAAAGTCAATGTCTGGTGTGGTGTTATCGGCAATCAAATCATCGGTCCTATTTTTCTGGATGGGAATATGAATCAGTTCAGATATTTACAACTGCTACAGAACGACCTTCCACATTTATTGGAAGATGTTCCTCTTGACGTACGTCAGCGACTGTGGTTCCAGCAGGACGGTTGTCCAGCTCATACAGCGAGAAACGTCCAAATCGAACTGAATAGAATCTTTCACAGGAGATGGATTGGTAAATATGGGCCAGTTAATTATCCACCTCGCTCACCAGACTTGACTGTTCTAGATTATTATTTATGGGGAAGGATAAAAAATCTAGTGTATCAAGAAAGACCTACAACTAGAGCGAATATGATCGTTAGGATTACAGAAGCTATTCGATCCCTTTCAGCTGACGAAATTCTTCGAGCAGTTGACTCCTTTCCGAAAAGAGTACGAGCTTGCACAGTTCAACGTGGAGCTCAATTTGAACATATGAAATAAAAAATATTTTGAATTGATACAATTATTATTTTGAATTATTACAATTATTCGGAAATGAAAGTATGAACTGTCGTACAATGAAATTGACTTATTTATTTATTAAAATTTTTTATTGATTCCAATTATTTGGTTGATTATAAAATAAAAATTTTCTGTTATGTAAGCAAAAGTTATTTAAGTTATTAAATCCAATTTCACTCTCTCTCTGTTTTCCTCTAAAAAGTTAAAACTGAATACATTTCATTTGATCCAAGCACTTCGAGAATAATTTTGGGGTTGATAAAAAAGTTTAGAAAAAAAAGATTTTTTGCAGGTTCATAGTTTCTGAAAAAAAAAAGTTCATTAACATTTGAAATTTAACTCGTGAAACCGATGGCTTACAACTATCTGAAAGGCTTCCCATGTTAAATTGCAATTGTTAATGAATTTTTTTCTTGGAAACTGTGCACCTAATAAAAAAAGTACTAAAAACACTTTTGACTCAAATTTTCGTGTTCTTTCAGAATCCAAAATCAAAAGTAGGGGTTCCTATTTAAAAAAACGAAGTTGACCTTGAAATGCCCTTGAAAGTCAATTCCAAGGTCAAATTCAAGGTCACCGCTGAAATCCTTGACAAATTTACTGAAATTTTGTATGTTTCATATTTTCTGAAAATGCGTTGTTGAAAAACTAGAAGGGGTGGACGGGTGGTCTGGGACATACTGTATATATATATATATATATATACATATATATATCTATATATTTGGGTACTTAAGGTATATTCTTTTCGGCTATCTATACGCTTGTATTATTCGTAAAGGCAACCTGATATTTTATGTTATTTCGATTGCTGAACCAACCGTTTTTCTTTTAAAACAATTATTATTACATGTTACAATTTATTTATAATAATTATTCGTTACATTGTATTTGAATTGAAATATTCACGGTTTGAATTACAATTTATTAACTATAATTCATGTTTTAAACGACAACCATTTTTTTATTTTATCTGCATTTACTTATAATGATTCCTATTTCAATTATTGATTATTAATGTTTATAATAAAATAACCTTGTGTATTTTTTTTTATTCTATAATGTGTTAATATGTTCGCCGTACATTTGTTTATTTAATCAAAATTAATCGTTATTCGACTTAAATAATTTTATACAATTGTTAATAAAATAGTGTAAATTTATGTGTTTTTGCCCATTAAAAAGCTGTAATAATTTAGTTTCACGTGTTCATTTAAAGAAAAACAGCATATTATATTTAAATAAATAATGCATAATTAATACGAAATAAAACATATATTATTCTATTTATCCCACATTATATCCTGCATCTCTACTCTCAAAATAACTTCGCTCGCTACTCCCGGAGACGTAAGGCTAGTCCTAGTCAAACAAGAGCGAAAGGAACGCGAATGGTTTATTAACCATTTGCCTTCTTGTAATATTTTTTATGGTAATTGGTGCAAGTCTGGACGTGACACTTTTTGAGTGGGCAAAATCATTCCCCCACTCTCAAAAGCATTTTGCTCACTAGTGAGGGAATGTGGTATTTTGCCCACGCAAAACAGGCCTCGAAAATCGAATTTCGCTCACCGCGTTAGGAAAAGAATTGTAACTCAGGTAGATAAGTTCTAAAGATTATTTTGAACAAAAGTTGTTTATTATGTTTTTTCAAAAAAATCAACAGATTTTGAGGTAAATGGCTTCAAATATAGTAATTTTTCTAAAAAAATTGAAAAATTTCCATGTATCATGGTCGAATAACTCTTAGGCAAATTATTTATAACACCTCAAATTTTTTTTCTATCTTCTGGAAGATATTTCCAACCTGTTCGCAAATTTTGGAGCGATTTAAAATTTTCATCGTACCACTTGACCTGAAATAGCCCATATATATATATATATATATATATATATGGCTGGTTCTCTGTGACATCGAAGATGAAAAAAATAAATATTGCTATAACTGTGGGAATATGTTTTAGAGGTATCCAGTAGTTCTCCTGAATTTTTCGGAAAAGTATCTCCACTTGTTTCGGTATCCATCTAATCCCCTGTAAGCTGCTAAAAATACAAATCTCTCTGTAACTTAAAATAATGGCCCAGAAAAAATCTGAAAAAATTCAGGAGAACTACTGGATACCTCTAAAACATATTGCCACAGTTATAGCAATATTTATTTTTTTCATCTTCGATGTCACAGAGAACCACCCATATATATATATATTTTAAATTTGTTTTTTCAAGAATAGATAATATATATATTTTTTCCGTGCGCAAAAAAAAGTTGTGTATATAACTTGAAAGAATGTGTATTAGTTTACTTATTCCTGATAAAACTCATAAAATAAAAACGGACCTAAAATTTAATGTAATGTTTTTAAAATAAATGCACAATTTTTCGAAGATAAAATAAATATTAATCAAGTAGAACATACACTTTTCCAAATATCTATATGTGAAATATACAATAAGTTAAAAATTAAATACATTCATTAATGCGTTTTGAAGATAATTCTATTATAAACAGTAATGACAAAAGAAAATTCAAATTTTAACAGTGGCAATATAAAATACGAATTACATATGAAAAGATTTTCGAAAATTATTAATTTAGTAGCATTTAATTTAAATATTATTTAAATCAAAATTTAAAAATTGTATGGATATATAAGTGAGTAGATTACGTATATTTATATAAAACAATATTTTAAATAAACAAGTATGTATTTATTAGAAACAAAAGGTTATTTAAGGAATACTTTTGTTTATAATAATTAAAATAAATATATGGGCCCTGTAAAGGGAAAAATAAATTGGATATAATTATGGAATAAGGTTATAACTGATCATAGTAGTCTTCGTTGGCTGTGTAATATACACAATCCAACGAGTCGGCTCGCCAGCTGGGCATTAGAACTCCAGTCTCATAATTTTACAATTGAGTACAGGAAAGAAGCTCTGAACTATGTCCCTGATGCACTTTCTCGCATGTATGAGGAAGACGAGCCGGCCATCGCGTCAGTTTCTTGGAGCCAAACTACGAAAGATCCTTGGTACCTCTCATGGCTGAAATACATAAGAGAGCGACCTAGAGATTTTCCGGAATGGAAGATAATAGGTAACAATTTGTATTCGTATCGCGTCGATAACGAGTTAGACGACGTGATAGAGGATCAAGACGCTTGGAAACTGGTTGTACCAGAGGAGCATAGGCAAGCCATACTCCGTGAGTGTCATGACGATCCGACTGCTGGACACATAGGTAGGGAAAAGACCTTTGCGAGAGTGGCCAAAATGTATTATTGGCCGCGGTACTACGCCGAAGTCAGAGAATATGTACGCAAATGTCAGGTCTGCCAACAGTGTAAGGTGGAGCAACGTCCTCCCATGGGTTTGATGGGTAGACGCGTGATAGAGAAACCATGGCAAGTTGTAGCAGGTGACGTCACTGGCCCACTTCCGCGGTCATCACATGGATACGAATATATATTGGTCTTTCAGGATTTGTTTACGCGCTGTATCGAGGCGGTCCCGATTCGGAAAGCTAATGCTAGGACCATTGTAAAAGAGTTGCATGAGCGAGTCATCACACGTTATGGTACCCCAGAAGTGTTTCTGTCAGACAACGGAACTGAGTTTAAAAATAAACTCGTGGATGACTACTTAGTGGAACGAGGGGTTTTCCATACGACGATTCCTCTTTACCATGCTCAGGCTAATCCTGTTGGACGTGCTAATAGGACATTGAAGACAATGATCGCGTCCTATATCACAGAAAAGCACAACACATGGGATAAGAAACTCCCCGACTTGGTATTCACTCTAAATACAGCGATACAATGCTCGACAGGATGGAGCCCAGCCATGTTAAACTATGGCCGGCAACCCGAGCCACCCGGTACAGCTCGTAGAGCGCAAGACGAGCTGGTTCAACAACGTGTGGAATACCAACGTTTGCTTTAGTGGAGTGATCGGCTGTCTAGATTACCTGAGCTTTACAAGAAAGCATCGGCCAATGCGAGTAAAGCTCATGAAAGGCAAGCCGGTTACTACAATGCCGGGCGAAGAGCTGCATCTTTTGAAGTTGGAAACCTAGTGTGGAAGAAGAATCGAGTCCTTTCATCCAGTGCTCAAGGTATTTCGCCAAGTTATCGCCGAAATACGTTGGCCTATACCTGGCAGTTTATAGCTACGGCCCAAACACCGTCAAGATACAAGATGCCCGAGGTAATGAAGAGAAATGTCACGTACAGTATCTCAAACCGTACTTATCCGAAGATGACGGGGATGAGTACGGAGAAGTAGACGACATCGAGATCGGTCAACCTACGCTGGAAGAGGAACCTGATAATACAGTTCCTGCGAGCGAAGACGTCTCGAACGGCGAGACGCAAGCGAGCGAAGTTCCATGCGAGGAACATGACGGTAATCCGACCGAGAACGCGTCCCCTATTAAACGAAGTAGAGGTAGGCCGCGCAAACATGCTAGAGTCGATGCTATACCGCGAAACCGAGCGAATGTTGTCTCTAATATAAGTCACCGTGGACAAGTTAAACGTGGTAGAGGTCGACCACGAGGTATGACAACGCGTTAGTTAGTTAAGTTAGGCTAATGGAATTTACTCTGAGATTGGAATGACCCTGACAATTGGTATCTGTTTGTTTAGATCTTCTGATCCAGTTCGACAGCGAACAGCTGGAGCTGTTGGTGGCCCGCCTCTTTCAGAGTGGCATCAGTGAGCCACAGACGCTGGAGCTCCTCAATGGGATAACCACGGCCGTGGACCAGGCCGTGAGAGATGAGATGGAGGAGAGACGGCGGAAGCAGGAGGACCGAGACGCGGTGGTGATAGTTGAGGATGGGCCGGATGGAGTACCCGTCCATCCATCGAGCGGCCTGGTAGTCGAGCCGGAGTTACCCCAGGCTACAGGCCCGATCCCCGCAGGTCCACCGCCGCCCAGCGTCAGGGCTGAACAACGGCTTAGGGATCCGGAGGTCCGGCTCCCCAACCAACTCCCGGAGGATCCAGAGGAGTATGTTCCCCTTCGACGTCCGGGAATGAGTACTCCGGATCCGAGCGAGACTTCGACGTCTCAATCCGGTCCGACCCCGCAGGAATTATCGGAGGACGGGGAAGAGGCGTGGCGTACCGTGTTGGAGGCGTTGACAAAGGCCCGTGAGTCCTTCAAGGCCACGTCGATTGCCGAAAAGCACGCCTTCGCCTTGTTCGATCAGTTCAAGGCGAAATTCCCCGAAGCCTCCGATAAAAGCGATCCTTGGGAGGCCATGATTGAACACTGTAAGGCGGAACGCCAAGCGGTATCGGCCATGAGGGCGGATCGGAGAGAGAGAGAGAGCGGCAGAAGCCGCTCGTGCCGAAGAACGGCAGAGGCGTGAAGAAGCCGCTCGGAGGGCTCGCGAGGATCGGCTTGGACTCGAAGAAGAGGCCAAGGAGGCACAACGCCGATTAGCCAGAGCTCGTGAGGAGGAAGAACGTGCTCAGGCTAATCTGGAAGGGAAAACTTCATGGCCGAAGAGAGGGTCTGAGCCGAGATGCTCCATATGTAGGGAGTGGGGGGTCCTCGATCCGGAGGACTGGCCAAAGAGTTCTAAGCACAAGGAGATCCGGCATCAGGAGAAGGAGAGGTACCGCGAGAACCAGCAGAAACGGCAGGGGTAGATTTAGGGCGGTACCCCATTGTAAATATTGAACATAATTGTACTTAATATATTGAAATATATTTTCCTACTCCTAATGTAGTTCTTTTGAGTGAGTTCATTCTTTGTCATACCCGAGTCGTTATATACTATCCGTCATTCGCATTTCTGGTACAGATACCACATAGCCAGTATGCGGAATCTGGCAGGGGGATGTAATGGTAAGTGATATTCACTCACCATTATACGAATTAGGTAGGTAAACACGAGCGCTATATATAGATATAGGTATAGCCAACGACTCGAACGGCTGATACCCGCGCAATGATAGTCAGAATTCGGGAGAGAGTCGCGCGCGCAGGACTACCGAGTTAGAACAGAGATCGCGACAACACGTGTGTCAAGACGCACCGTACTTACTTGACCGCTATACCCGTGAAGTGTTTTTCCGGTGTATTTTTGTGCAGTTATTTTGTACACACGCACGAGACGGATTGATCGGTGGTCGAGGGATTCTCCCACCGACATTTCCAATATAACAGAAAAGAGATAGCGAGAGAGAGGAAGCACTTCGTCCTTTTGTATTCGTAAGCCGAAGAAAAGAAATAAAAGTAAGTGGTACCACTTTTCGCGCGAATAATTATTATCGTGTATTAGATATTTTACTTAACGCGGTCGTGCGATTATTATTAAGATAGTTAGTTCGCGTACCCCTTTCCCCTCTCGTGTTGAGTCGACGTTTACGACTCAACCTTCGTGCGTATAAAGGCCTCGACCATAATAAATGTTATTAAATCTAATTATTTATTTTTATCTCAATAAATCTGATAATCGTTAATCTATTTTAAATTACGTTGATTTGTAGTTTTAGAACCGGCGTATATATTTGTTCCTCCGTCTTCCTTCGAGTCGTATTTTAATATACGAATTCTCGCGAACTCACATTTGATTTTCTTTCCGCGGTCCATTTCAGGAAAGATTAACATTGTTTTACCTGTTGTTGTTGGAAATCGAAATTCGATTTCCATACAACTTTAACGGCAAGTGTGCGGACAGGTAACCGCAGCCGCTGCGCGGGAAATATTTTGTAAACATCATATATATAGCCGTATATTAGGTGCAATCATCGAGTACGTGATATCTAGTTGGCGAGACTATACAGGTTTGTTCGCCACGGACTACATATATGTAAAACGGACGACTCGATAATTTTTCCCCGGGCAAGCACACCGTTACAATATATATATTATATATATATAGTGTTTCAATTAGTAATGTTTTTATTATTTGCTCGGAATACTAAAGTCTAAATCTAACCTCAAAAATTACAAAAGACACGTATCTGAATGAAACAGCAAAGTGCATTATTGCACAAATAAAATTACAACAAAGTCTACAAATAAGAGAAGAATATTTAAATGACATTATTAATGAAACAAATAATGTAGATTTAAATCTAACTAGTGATCAATCCGAACTTGAAACTTTAAGAATCGAAAATAAATTGTTAAAACAACTGGTATCAGAAATGAGTGATAAAAATTTACTATTAAAAGTGCTTTGGAACAAGACAAGGAAATAGACAATGTTGTAAAGAAACCTTTATATTCACAAGTTACTAATTACGAAAATATTAAACCAAAAAAAGTACCGAAATTAATAATCAAGAAAATAAATAATAAAGAGGACAAATACGACATCAAGAAAATTGTAGCGCATTACTTGATAAAAAAGAAATCTGTGCAAACTAAGCAAATTTATAATAAAAATAATTCTGAAGTGATAGTGGAATGTATGAACGAAAAAAGTGCTACTGAGACGGAAAAAATATTAATATTAATAAAGAAAAATTATCAAGTATATGTGAAGTTAAAAAAGAAGAAGTATTCCAACCTAAACTTAAAATAGTAGGGATTGATAATTTTGAAAATCTAAATACTAAAGCTATAGAAAATGATTTAAATGAAAGAAATTTTAAAGAATTCAATACTGGATGCAATGTTGTGCACAGATATGAAAACATGAGAACGAAGCTAGAAAGTATTATAATAGAAGTAACGAGTGAAATTTACAAACACATAAGAGAAAATAAAAATAGAGTTTTTATTGGTTATCAAAACTGTAGAGTATATGACATTATCGATATAAGACCGTGTTACAATTGTGGAAGATTTGGACATAGTGGTAATAAGTGTACAAATAGTAAAGTTTGTTTGAAGTGTGCTGGTCCTCATAATACCGAAAATTGCATGAATATAGATAAACTAGCTTGTGTAAATTGTGTATATCACAATAATAAATTTAACAAAAATTATGACTTTAAACACGTGGCTAATGATAGTGAGTGCTGCCAAGTGTTAAAAATGAAAATTAAAAAAATTTATAGAAAGCATTGATTATCCGATGAGCCCAAGTATACCAAGATACATCGGTAAATTAGATTTTAAACATATAACTAATCGGAAGGTAAATAGGATAAAGGCTAAATCTACTATGTCGGTATCATCAATTGCATCAAACAGCTCAAGTATCCAGCAAGATCATCAAAATGGAAAGCAACATTGAAGTGATTTCTGAGATATTAAATGATACTTTAAAAAAAGAATTGGTTGTGAAAAATTTTGATACTTTAAATACTTATATAAATTCTAATAAGGACAATATCTTATATATTAATATAAGAAGTTTAAATGCGAATTTTAACAAATTAGAAATTTTAATTAATAATCTGAGCATTAAGCCTTCTATGATTGTTTGTGCTGAAACTTGGAATTTGGAATATTATCAATACTTTAATCTAAAAGGTTACAAAATGCATTACAATAATAGTAAATTGAATAAATCAGACGGTGTCGTTATTTATATTGATGAAAATATAAATGAATTTACTGAAATAATAGAAATTGGTAAACTTAAAATTCTCAATACACGTATAAATAACGAAACAGTAAATATAGAAATTTCTTCTATATATAGATCTCACGATATAAGTAAGACGGATTTTCTTATGAATATAAAAGAATTGTTAAAAATAAAAAAAAAATATCACTAATCATATAATAGTAGGAGATTTTAATATTGATATTTTGGGTTTAGACAGTGTTAGCAAGAATTTCTAAATAATATTCTAGTAAACGGTTACTATCCAGGTTTTCAATCTATTACAAGACCATCTAGCTTATCTGATAATGGCTCTTGTATTGATAATTTTTTTATTAAAATAAAATCACTTAACACTAAATCTTGCAAATTAATATACACAATTACAGATCATTTTCCTTTATTTTTATCAATTAAAAAGATTAAAGTAACTAGAACTGATAGAAAGAACGTACTACTAAAGTATAACAAACTCCATTCTTTTGCTAAAGGTTATAATTGGAATAATATACTAACAATGTATGATCCTAATCTAGCAATTGATGTATTAATATCGACTATTAAAACTTGTATTAAGAAGGCCACAGTTACTAATATTAGTAACAAAAGAGATAAAAATAAACCAAGAAAAGGTTGGATAACTAAAGCTATAACAGTTTCATGTAATAAAAAGGAATTTTTATATAATATTTGGAGATTAAATACAAACAATTTATTAAACAAAGAAATATATAAAACATATGAAAAAATACTAAATAAAGTTATCAAAAATGCAAAGATATTGTATGATAAAGAACTAGTTGAAAACTCAACTAGAAATTCTAGAAAATTATGGAATATAATTAACCAAAAATTAGGTAAAAATAAGAAAAAAAGTAAAGCTATATCTTACATATACGATAAACAAATGAAAGTTATAAATAATGCTACAGAAATTGGAAATACAATGAATAAATTTTTCACTGACATAGGTACTGAATTAAGGAAAAAAATTATCACACCAATGATAATTCATTGTAATCATCAGGAAAATAACGAAAATTAATCAGAAATCAATATTTTTAAACCCGATTGTTGCATATGAAATCATTGAAGTTGTAAACGATTTTGATATAAAGAATGGATGAGTAGATAAAATAAACACTAGAGTATTAAAGACATTATTAAGCTACATTGTAGGACCTTTGGTTCATATTTTTAACTTATGCATAGAAAAAGCTATTTGGCCAGATGCTTTAAAAATTGCTGAAATTGTACCTATTTATAAAGCTGGTGATAAAAACTATGCTAATAACTATAGACCTATCTCTTTAATATCTAATCTAGCAAAAATCTTGGAAAAACTAATTTATAAAAGATTTATTAATTTTTTAAAAAAATGTGATATTTTGTCAAAAAATCAGTTTGATTTTGTTAAAAATAAGGGAAGTAAAGATGCTCTGCAAGATATCTCTAGTAAACTGAACAATTGTTTAGATATGAGCAAACCAATCGCAATAGCTTTTCTTGATCTAGCAAAAGCTTTTGATACGGTAGATCATATTATATTACTGAATAAGTTATATAACTATGGAATAAGAGGTGGTGCTTATGATATCATGAAATGTTATTTATCGAATAGACAACAAAGAGTTAAATTAGATAACGTTTTTAGTTCTAATATGACAGTAAAAACTGGTGTTCCTCAAGGTACAATATTGGGACCACTGTTATTTATTTTATATGTAAATGATATGTTAGCAGATAATATTATCTCATATACAGATAACACTGCGATAATTGTCACTGGTAAAAATTGGAATGAAGTTGAATGTTTAATGAATAGCGAATTAGAATCAATCTCCAATTGGTTGGATACTAGTAAATTCTCTTTAAATGTTAAAAAAACAACTTATATTACATTTGGAAATTATTGCGATAGTGTACCTGAGGTTAATAATTTTAATATTCATATAAATAATGTTAACATAAATAGAGTTGAGTATACCAAATATCTAGGTGTAATTTTTGACTTTAGAATGAGTTGGGGTAAACACATTAAATATATTGTTAATAAAACAAAATATCTTAGCTTTATGTTTCATAAACTTGCTAAGATTATGAACCTAGATACGCTTAGAATGATATATTATGCTTTATTTAATAGTATAATTAGTTATGGTATAATAGCTTGGGGTGGTGCATATATTAATTATATGAAAATATTACATAGTTTCCAGAAAAAATTATAAACAAGAATAATTTTATTATTGAAAATAATCCACTAAGTATTGAACAGATTTTTACACTAGATTCATTAAAGTTCCATTACGAAACTCTAAAAAGCAATTTTATGTCTTGTAACAGCATAACGAGGAAAAAAAATTTAATTTTACCTCGTACAAGAAGAACAATTAGTTGTAAAAATAGTTATATCAAAGCAATAAACATATTTAATATGTTACCTAACGATATGAAAATCTTAAGCATCAAAAATAAGAAATCAAAAATTAAAAAATGGATTAAAAATAATATATATTAAACAAAAGTTTTTTTTCTGTTGTATTCGTCACAAATTACTTTTAGCTACAGTTGTATACTATTTTGTTACTTTGAATAATTGTTAAAGATTTATTATTTAAGTATATTAGTTTAGTATTTAAGTTAGTTTTAAGTTTTCTTTTTGTAACCAGTCCCACCAACAGATAACTCCGTTTATCTCTGTGGGAGGTTTGCATGATGTATTTGTTTCTATTATGTAAATTCTTTTCTGGTTAAATAAATAAATAAATAAATATATATATATATATATATTTTCCAAAGGCTCAATATATGAATATCTTAACCTATTCACATGCACTATTTTCATTTTATTATAAGCTAGCTCTATTTTTACATTTCCCTTATTATTAACTATTTATAAAATCCGATGTGGTCCAGTACATTGATCGCCTAATTTGTATTTCTTCCCTCCTTTTAATAACCAGACAATATCCCCTGCTTGAAATTCTTAAATATTTGCTTTCCTGTCGTAATAGAATTTTGACCTATGTTTAGAGGCTATCAATTTTTCTCGTGCGATTCTCTGTATTTTATTTAACCGTTGTCGTAAATTTATAATGTAATCATCATACGTTGGAACTCGTTCTCGTGGGTCTAAAGGTTCGTTTGATGGTAGTCGCGCTTTTCGTGCAAAACAATTTCAAAGGGCGTGTAAAGATGACCCTCATGTACCGAAGTATTATACGAAAACGCGTCTAATTCGCATATCTCATGCCATGCGTCATTTCTTTCTATCATTGTTTTTAAATAATCTGCGAAGCTGCTATGAAAACACTCAACGGAGTTGGACTGAGGATGATAAGTCGTGGTTTTAGCTTGTTTAATCTTAAAAATTTTTGCTACTTAAGATAATTAATAATGGGGCACTAAAAATTGAAGTGTCGACGAACTAACGCTTTGGCGATCGTTACCGTGGTCGCGTCTGGTATCGCCATACAGTATTTTGAAAGGTTATATTGAATGGTTAACATATGATTGTTATTATTTCGAGATCTGGGGAATGGTCCCACAAGATCGACCGATATGGATTCCATAGCCGAGTACGGAGTATCTGTTATTATCATACGTTGTTTAGTTTTAACACGAACCTATTTCTTTAGTTGGCAAGTTAAACAATATCTAATGTAGTTTTGCGCGTCTTTCCTAATATCGGCCCAATAGAAATGTTGTTTTATGCGTTTATAGGTTTTTGTTACCTCTTTATGACCCGCACAAGCAGACTCGTGCATTTCGCGAATAATATTTTCCCTATTACTCTCTTCCACACATTTTATGAATCACAAACAAATAATTATTTTTACATTAATATTTCGTAAAGTTATACTTATTTGTTTCAAAATTTCATTCCATAAAACGTTTTCAATAAATTTGCTCTTTGCGATACCTATTGAACGTAATTTTTCTTTTAATATAATATTTTTTAAATTTAATTGATTCGTCTTTAGATTATTAATAATTTCTGAAGTACTCAGTCGCTCTTCATCACCTAAAACCGTAGCAAAATAGATATTTTCGTTTTTGTTATTTATTCTTATTTCTCTCGGATTTAAATTGCAAAAATAAGGTAATAATAATTTTGAAGCCAAATTTCTGGATCCTTCCTCTAAAGGCATTCGGGTTGTAGTTATAAAATAAACGTAATTATCTTTTCTCATAAAGAGTTGTTCTTTAACTTCAATGAATTTCTTTGCATCGTTTGGTACTTCGTGAACATCCTTTTCTTTCCAGGACTCGTCAAATTCGTTATTAAAATGATCTTTCTTCATAGATTGTGATCTTTTGTCTGAGATGACTATCGTTTCAATTTCCTCGGGGGCTTCTTGTATTACAAAAAGGTTTTTTACTGGCTCTTTTGGTACATTTGACATATTGGGTCGCTTTTTTTTCATTGTAGTTTGGCCGTGTTATTTTTCCTGCGTGATTGCGTTTTTCCATAGAATGATTTTTAATAACATAAACGGGTTCTTCTATTGGATATCTTGATAACGCGTCAGCATTAACGTTACTTTTACCGGCTTTGTATACGATATCAAAGTCGTATGCATTCAGTTTTATTCTTCATCTACTAACTTTGGATTTCGGATCTACCGAGTTTTTAAACCAAACGAGTGGTTTATGATCTGTTATAATGAGGAAACGACGGCTTCTTAGATAGCAATCGAACCGAGTAACGACATACAATATGGCTAATGCTTCCCTTGAGTAAGTATCATATTTTTGCTCGGCTTTGTTTAATACTCGCGAAACATAAGCAACCGGTAGGTCGGTCCCAATCTCTCCTTGTGATAAAATTGCTCCTATTGCTGTACCGCTAGCGTCACAAGTCACTATAAATAGTTTATTAACCTTTAGAGGACGGGAATTTTCTGGTTCAAAAAAGCTTCATTTTTCAATAAAATTAATGTCTAAAAACATCGGATCACTTTTAACCTTTAGAGGACGGGGATTTGGGTTTATTGTTTTCTCTCACTTTTCTATAGAAATCGAGTTTTTGTGATGTCTTATATCTCAAAACTAACACATGTAAAGAGTCGATCATTGGCAGGTTTACCATTTAGGGTTTTTCTGTCCTCTATCATCTAATGTAAATGAGGTCGTGCTGTGTGAGTGGAACAAAGAAAAAATACCTCTATCTGGCAACACTGATCATGGGCATGGCCCTTATAGGGGCCACCCTGTCCTCTAAAGGTTAATATCTGCGATTTTGTAGTATTGGTTGTTTACACAGTTTTGCTTTTAAATCATCGAATGCCTTTTGAACCTCGCTGGACCATAGGAAAGGTACATCTTTCTTTAATAAAATATCGCAATGAATCGTCTATAATAGCCTGCTAATCCTAAAAATTGACGTATATTTTTCACTATTTTTGGAATTGGAAATTTTTTTTCTACTTCTAATTTTTGTGGATCCGCCAAAACACCTTCTGGTAATAGTACGTGTCCCAGATATACTAATTCTTCCTTTAAAAATTCACATTTGTCTGGCTGTAATTTCAGATTTGCGGCACGTACTCTTTGCAAAAATTTTTCAAACTTTTGGTTATGCTCATGAATATTTTTACCGTATATAACTGCGTCGTTAAGAAATAAAAATATTTCTTTGCCTCGCATGTTCTCAAAAACATGATAAATCATTCTTTGAAAAGTAGCTGGAGAATTGCACAACCCCATAGGCATTGTTTTAAATTGAAATAAACCGAATAAAGAGGCGAAAGCTGTTTTATGTCGATCTTCTTGAGCTAACGGAACTTGTAAAAATCCATGACATAAATCCAAGACTTGATTTGATCGATATATCTAGTATATTAGGTAATGGGTATCGATCTTTTACGGTTTTATCGTTTAATTGTCGAAAATCGACAACGAGTCGGTATCGTTTATTACCCTGACTATCAGGCTTCTTTGTTACTAGAAAAATAGGTGGATGTATAATTGGAATTTGATGGTTCAATTATGTCTCCTTCAAACATTTATTTTAATTGTTCATCAATTTTGCTTTTGAGAGCATGAGGAAATCTATATGGCTTAGCTGTGATTGGTATGTCGTCGACAGTCGGTATCTTATGTACTATAGCATTTGTCACGCCTAATTTTTCTCCTTTTAGACAGAAACAATCCGAATATTTATCAATTAAATTTTCTACAGATTGTCTTCGTTCCTCGTCCATTTCATCAAAATGCAAGGCTTCTTTTAACCGTTCATTACGATTAGGTGTACTTGTATCCTCCGTTATGTAATGTATCCTCGCTTCAGATCGATTGTCAGAAATGTCGTGTATGTCGACCTCATCACTTTCATAAGTATAAAAATTATTGATATAAGGTTTATTTAAATAAACCAAATAACTGTTATTCATTTCGTTTTCGTGTGTGGCTTCAACAAATTCACTTCGTAAATTTTCGTTTATAACTCGTTAATTCAATAAAAAATCGCTAGGGTCCTCATCCTGTTAATTTTCTTCCTGTATGTTTATTAAATTCTCATTATTTATCTCATTTTCAGTTACTTCGGTTCCTTGTTTGTTTATCCATAATATTTCGGTTTTCGGGATAGTATCTAACTTTTCCCCCGACTTAACCAATTTCTTGTTATTCAATTTACAAACATAACTAACATTTTTATCACGAGGTCCGCATTTATCGCCTTCCTCGATTTCGTAATCCATTCGTACTTGGCAATTCATCTTTTTGTCAACAAAATCTTCCTTATTTTCACGAGGTCCGCATTTATCGCCTTCCACGATTTCATAATCCATTTGTACTTGACAATTATTAACTGTCTTATCCAATAAATTTTCTTCATATTTTATTTCATTTTCAATATTACACTTCAGGTCAACTTCGTTTTCATAATTAGTACAGGATGGACTCTCAGCCATCCTATCGGACAATGGTGCTTCAATAATACCATAATTTTCAGTAATTTCATCAAATTTTTCTGTAATACATGGCTCAGTTACATCACATACCCGTGGCTGCGCTTTTTCATCAATTATTTGTAGTCGTTCTTCCTTCATTAATCCATAACAATTTCGATCTGATGTACTTGTATTTCATCATTTTTATAATCGTCATATAACTCTTGTTCTTTTTCACTCTGATTATATAGTTATTTGTGGTTGCCATTTTGATTTCTTTCATTTCTTTGTTCTTGATCGTAGATTTCATACGATTCGTTTGTGTTAAATTTTATAAACGTTTCGTCATTTTCATTCAACTGAAAATCACTTGACGTATCTGAGTCACTATTGGTATAATTATAAAATCTTGAATTTTTCATGTTCGTATAATCATTGTTTTCCCTTGGTTTCGTCATATATCGTATTGATTTTCGATCATTATTTTCGATTTCCTCCATTATATAAATCGATTCATCCTTTTGCGTATTATTTATATTTTCAAAGGGAAGGATTAATCCGTTAAATTCTAAATATTGTTTCAAATAATTGATTTTTGCATCGTTTCTACAAAAAAAATCAGTGCCTAAGATTCCGTCTTGTTGTATAGAAAACGAATCATGTCCTAAATTGAGTTCCACGGGAGATCCTTCGAAATCTATTCTAATTTTGCCACAAGTAGTTAATGAATTGTCAGTTATGTCTTTTAAAAATATAATATCATTTTTGTCAATTTTCACGCGAGAGTCTACCTCTGACTCTTTAATTAGACTTACCGATGCTCCTGTATCTAGCAAGAATTTTAACGGACATCTTAACTGACCGGTATCGAGGATTACGACCGGAGCTGAACTTTGTTGGCTTAAATTTATTTTTGCGATGCGGAGGGGACGTTTGAGCGGGTTTCCGCACTCGAAGTAGAGGGAATTTGATTCGTAGCCTCTCTCTCGACCCTCCTTGAACAGAGAGTATCGGTGTTTCCCTGATTTTATTCTTCTTTTATTTTTCTTTGTAATTTATAACAATCGCGCTTTATGTGACCGGGTTTTCCGCAATGGAAACAAGTAACTGATGATCTTATATTATTATTCGATTCGCAATTGATATATCGTGATTCTTGGGAAGTTGAATTAACCGACTCGCGCACACTGCAATGAAAATTTATTATTATTAAAGCGGACGAAGGAATCATTTTTATCTCTATCTCTATTTGGTAAAAATTCCGTCTGATTTTGAAACTCGTTCCAACCACCGAATTGTTAATTAGGTCTACTATAATTACGACTGTTATCCGAGTGACTTTGTGAGCTATAAGAACTATTTATGAAATTGCGTCTGTTGTTATTATCGGAAAATGTTTCTGCAAAACTTCGTGCTAATTTGAAACAATTTATGGCTCCATGATCAGTTTTAGAACTATATTGACATACAATCGAAGAGTTATTCGAAATATAATTTACTTCACGCGTTCCTCGAGTTGAACGAGAACGAGCCTCCTCTCGGCTCGGCGTGTCCTTGTCCAAGACGCTACAAGCGAACTCGCGCTCCACCTCCAGCGCTTGTTTGCGAGCCTGTTTTATAGAAACTGGAGTCCCTGAACGCGCACGAATTTCCCAACGAAGCCGTTTTAAAATAGTACATTTCGATACTAGTGCGAGAATATGATTTCTTCCTCTCGGGACGATTTGCGCACGAGAGAAGCGAGTATCGAATACTATTTTTTAACAGGACGTGAGAGAAACTCGATTCAGAGTGCAGGTTTTTGAATAAGCGTGCGTGAAATCGCGTTTTGCACACGGAGTGTCAAAAAGAATTTTAAACAATCTTGCCTTAGTTCAAGCATGAAATGATCTGGTTTTCTTCTTTATCTTCGAAAAATTGTGCATTTTTTTTAGAAACATTACATTTAATTTTAGGTCCGTTTTTGTTTTATGAGTTTTATCAGGAATAAGTAAACTAATACACATTCTTTCAAGTTATATACACAACTTTTTTTTGCGCACGGAAAAAATACATATATTATCTATTCTTGAAAAAACAAATTTAAAATATATATATATATATATATATATATATATATATATATATATGGGCTATTTCAGGTCAAGTGGTACGATGAAAATTTTAAATCGCTTCAAAATTTGCGAACAGGTTGGAAATATCTTCCAGAAGATAGAAAAAAAATTCACTAGTGAGCAAAATGCTTTTGAGAGTGGGGGAATGAACTATTTTGCCCACTCAAAAAGAAAATGATTAAATTTTAATACAATTATTTAATTTTTCTTTATAATATAATATTAGGATATAGAGGGAGAGAGGGAGAGCGGGAGAGATGACAGAAAAACAAGACATATAACGCAGTCAAAACTTCTTATATTAGGCTCGCGGAAATGGCGCTATGTTTTTTCGTACATGCTACAATCAAAAGAATTTTCACTCTTCTTAATGTCAAATTTCTCCCACCTTGTCAGGAAAAATATTATACGCAACTAGTAAGGAAAATAGGCCATCCCCACTCGTCTTTTTGCCGCTCGAGCGAAGCGAGGGGGAAATCCGACTCGTGTTGGAATGATCTATTTTGCTCACTAGTTGCGTAATATACTATTTTAACTCCACTCTTATCTAATTTTTTTGGTTTTGTTCCGGTGTTTGATATTAATTCGTGTAAATTAATTTTATTAAATAATTGGTCTTTAATCTTAGAAGAGTTTGCTTGTTCGGGTGATCTTTTACTTAATTGATTATCGAAGGGAATTGTAAAATCTGTCGCGCCTTGAATTAGTTTTTCGTCGAGTACTTTTGCCGTGTCTGTCACTAATGCCATTCTTACTCACTCTCACTCTCGCACTCCCACACTTTCCCCCTTTTTACTCGCTCTCACTCTCGCACTCTATCACTCTCGCGTTCTCTCTCTGTCTCTCTCTCTTTATGTCTCATTCTCTCTCTCTCATAATATGTATACGGGGATCTTTCCCCGAAGTACCAAATAAAGATTCTGTCTTTCTCATTCTCTCTCTCTCTCTCTCTCTCTCTGGTGAGTACAAGTTGGCTTGTTTACTGCTCCGTCTTGCTCTGTAGTTTTTACTCACACAGTTGCTCCGAGTTTCTTCTAGTGCATAAAAAAGGGACGTTTACTGCCTGCAGCGTCTATCTAGAAATTTGGTGGTTCATTGCTGCAGCCAGTAGTTCCAATATTTGCAAATTTTGTTCTGCGGCTTTCTGGAGGTTATCTTCGATAGTGATAGACGACTCATCGCGCTGGCCAGTGTACGCAGTGCTCCCAACATCCCGACGGCTTTTCGCACGCTTTTCAACCTTCGTCGGTGAACGCTGCGCGGATATCATGGCAACATCACGCGGCTGCTTTGTGTGTGGCGGGAGACTCACCAGAAAGGACTACACGGAGGTCTGTCCACACTGTAATAAGATCATGCACGCGCACTGTTTTGACGTCGCGCCGGGCTCCTCCGAGCGCCGCTGTTGTGCGCTGGCTCAGGCTAAAGCGCTAGTCGCGGCATCAACTGATGCGAGGGAACCATCGCCTGGGTTGCCGCAACAGTCGATGGAGACCTGCGCTACCGAGCTAGCGGCCACGCACACTCCGTCTCCTTCCAGCGTCAAGCGCATAGCCTCGCCCCCGTCGCCATCATTGTCGCAGGTTGCTAAGCAACCTCGCGGCGCCGCGCCCACCGAGAGCTACTCCGACCTACCCGCGCGGACGATTGGTGCCGCCGATATGGCGACTCTGTTCGCTGAGTTCGCGAGCCGTTTAGAATCAAAGCTTGAGAGTTCGGTTTCGCGCATTGAGTCTTCGGTGCAGGGACTGGTCGGTGAGGTTCGTGAGTTGGGATCGCGGGTTTCGATGATAGAAGCGTCCACTGAGGAGAGATTGAACGGTGTGTCGGGCCGCCTGGATGCCCTTGAAACCGCCAACAAGGAGATTCGCGGCCAGATAAGCGGGTTACGGGGTTGGAGTCTGGGGACTACCGAGCCTCAAATTATTGACGCGTGCGAAATCCTTATCCGCGGCATTCCGGCAAATCTAACTATTTCGGAAGGGGAAGCTCTACAAAAAACTTTTGAGGCTCTTAATCTTCCCAGGGTTACTTCCCAGATAATCGAAACTCGTCCCTGGCTCGTTCGTGACAGACCTACCGTTAGTAACTTGGGATTGGCATCTTCGACCTCTGCCGCAAAAAATGTCAGTATCGTTTCCAACACTGTTAACAACTTTAATATCAAGAATGGAATTGTCGTCCGATTTTCATCGCCCTCTACGAGAGACCTTATTCTCGAGAGAGCGCGCCTTCTCAAGGGAGTCTCGGCGGATTCTCTGTTCGGTGCGGGTGGATCTGGGGTGATTTATTTGCGTGTGTTATGGCCCAAACAGATCTACGAACTGCTTTCTAAAGCGCTTCGCCGCTCCACTGATTTAGGCTTCGCGAGGCCTCTAGTGAAGAACTTTACGGTCTACATGCGTATTACCAAGGGAGGGCAACTCTTCCCGATTCACTCAGAAGCAGACATTTTTAAGATATCGTCTCCGAATCCTCCCTCCCCGAAATAGGGTTTGTCTAGCCAGGCATCATCTTCAACTAACTCTTCATTCTCCATTTTCCATGTTAATATTAACAGACTAAAAACCCATTTTTCATCCATTGAATCATTAGTTTTGCCTTCTAATCACGACATCATTGCTCTTTCCGAAACATTCCTCACTGAGTATGACTCCTCAGACATGTTGGACCTTCCGAACTGCACACTACATAGATTGGATCGAGTTGGAAATGAGGGGGGGGGGGTTGCGGCTTACATCAAGAGTAATCTTGAGGTTAGGCTTGTAGCTCACTCTGACCCTGTCTTTTCCAATTCCACGGAGTATATGTTTTTTCAAATCCACAGTCAAACTAGCTCGTTACTTTTTTGTGTGGTTTACAGGAGACCCTCAGCGACCTATCCATCGAATTTCTTTGATTCAGTAACTCATTTCTTACACACCTGTGATCAGGTTGTCATTACCGGGGATTTTAACGTTAATATGTGCAAGAAGGATGGGTCGTCAGCCATGTTGGAATCATACTTCGATTCATTGAACCTTTTCCTGGTCAAATCCGATCCTACTCATCATACTCATACCTCAACTACCACATCTCATACATGGCTTCACTTGTTTATCGTACGCAACCCTCCGCCTGTTTTCAATTACTTTAAATCTTCGGTGCCCTTTGCAGCAGGCCATGACTTCATTGTTCTGGAACTCGAGACCACTGCCTGTTTTTTCTAAACCACTGCCTGTTGCAAAGAAGATATGGTCGCGCAATATTGCCCGGATTGATCTGACGGAGGCCGCTGCGATATTCTCGGCTGCTTTTGATCGTGCTTCATCACTTCCTATCACGTCTACTGCCTCTTCCCCGTTTCCTTCCGTTCTTTCGCCCTCTCCTTCTCCTACTCCTTTCAACAACCTCCTTTCCAACCTCGTATCGTCTATTTTACATACCTTTGACTCCCTTGCACCGGCAAGACTCATCACTATTAGAAACTCCACCAAACCCTGGATCACTCCATCTATAAGGCATTCAATCAAAACTCGAAACTTGGCTTTTAAGAGGTACTTGTCCACGGGCCTGAGCTCAGACTACCAGATCTTTAAAGATCTTCGGAGGCTAGTTAAGAACTCCATAGACTGATGTAAATTTACGTATTTCAGTAGCAAAATCAACGCGGCTACCGATGCTGCGGGTTTGTGGAAAGAGCTCAAGAACATGGGTCTTGCGACTAAGTCATCTCAGTCTCCCCTTACCATGTTTTCATTAGATCAGCTAACCACTCACTATGCATCCATTTCTCATTCATCTACTCGCTTCAATCTTGCTCATTTTCAGTCACTCATCTCATCCTCTAGCGTCTTGCCTCCCTTTTAACCTTCCACTTCCTTCCACTTTGTTCCTATCACTCCTTATAAGATCATGTCTACCATCTCCAGGGCTTCATCTAAGGGCATAGGCTTCGATGGAATCTCTGTCTCCATGCTGAAATGCTTAGCACCCCAGATTGCACCCCACCTTGCTGAGTTATTCAACTCCTACCTATCAACCGGATCTTTTCCAGAACCTTGGAAGAAATCTCTCCTTTTTCCATTGACCAAGTCGGGCAGGGTGATCTCGCCGTCAGATACTAGGCCCATCGCTAAGCTCTGCGAAATCTCCAAGATTCTTGAGAAAATTGTATACGAGCAGCTAATGGAATACTTAAATAATAATGATTTGCTCATGGAGAGACAAGCGGGCTTTCGTCGGGGGCACAGTACTCAGACGGCCCTAATTGGCGTACTCGATGATATTAGGAGAGCGATTGATAAGCGCATGATCACCGTCCTCATCCTGTTCGACTTCTCTAAAGCGTTTGATTCGGTTCCACACGATATCTTATTGCGTAAACTGCGTTCTCTGGGCTGTTCCGACACGGTCATGTCCTGGTTTTTCCACTACCTCGTGGGCCGTCCCCAGGCAGTGGTGGATGAACTAGGCTCTAGTTCAGCCTGGCTTGACACATCTAGGGGGTTCCTCAGGGAAGTGTCCTTGGCCCACTTCTTTTCTCTATTTTTATCAATGACCTGCCGAGGGTCTTAAAACACTCTAATCACATGATTTTCGCGGATGACACCCAAATCTATCACTCTTTCCTTCCTGCTGATCTCGCCCTGGGAGTCCAGAGAATCTCAGAAGACGCAAATGCGGTGGAAAACTGGGCGAGATCAAACGGATTAAGTCTGAATGTAAACAAAACGAAAGTGTTGATATTGGGTAGTCAGGCTTTTATCTTGCGCATTGATTTAGATTCGGCCCCTAAAATCAAGATCGGTGACAATTTTCTCGAGTATACTTCAGAGGTCAAATCACTGGACGTTTGGATTACCCCCACCCTGGATTGGTCTCGTCAGGTCGCGTCGATATCACAACGCGTTCATGGAGTCTTGCACTCTCTGAGATTCTTCAAACGTGCTCTCTCGCGACAAAATAGGAAACATCTTGTAGAGTCGCTTGTTTTCCCACACTTTGGCTACGCCTGTGCAGTCTTTCACGATCTAGACGCCACTAAAAATCTAAAACTCCAACGTTTATTAAACGCTTGCGTTCGCTTTGTGTGGGGAAACATACCCTGGGGAGAGCACGTAACGCCCTACTGCCTCAAACTTGGTTGGTTATCGGTCGAGCTCAGGAGATCTCTCTTCATCGGCTGTAGTGTCTACAATATTATCTCCCATAGATCCCCATCCTATATTGCTTGTCACTTTACCATTCGCGATGCTTCCTTTTCTTCTCGAACTTCCTCTCGTCACCCACCCCTTCCCCTCTTCTACCTCCCTCCTATGACCGAAGCTTTCAAAAATTCTTACCAAATTACAGCCTCTCGCCTTATTAACAGTCTTCCCTTTACTAACTTCGACCCGCTCCTCTTCCCTTCCTTTAAATCCTCACTGGCACTACATCTTTCTGAGCTTGATCGACGGGCGTGGGAATCGAAAGTGGTGCCCTCCTTTGCCCGATCTTTAGTCTTTACTCTCTATTTCTAGTCATGATTCATACTACTGCGTCTTTTATGTATTTATTTTTTTTTATTTATTTACTATGTGTTTTTTACCTTTGCGTGCGCCGTTATATACATATTTTTTTTTTTTTTTCTACGTTTTTTTATTTTCAACGACCTATATGTTTTTACTATTTTTATCTTTTATTTCATCTTATTTTATTTTATTATATATATTAATTTTATAAATTTTATCATATAACTTTGTTTTATTTTATATTTTATTTGCCAGTTTCATTTTATTTTTGTTATATTGTTAGTTTGTTATTTTATTATATTGTTATTTTATTGTATTATACAAATTTGTTATATTTTATTATTCCGATACCTATGTAATCCGGTTTTATTTTCTATTGTTTTAATGCTATTTGAAATTATGTATCGACTGTGTATACGGGGGTTTCCCTAAAATACCAAATAAACAATCAATCAATTAATCAATCTCTCTCTCGCACCTGTCGGGACATCACGCACCACTCCAGTACTGAGCCGCTCGTCACTTTGATACTGACGTAATGTCCTCTGCGCGAAGCTGTTTCGTTTGCAAAGTGCGAATCACAAGAAAGGATTATTCGGAGGTATGTCCGTCGTGCAACATCACGCACTCGCACTGCGTTTCAATTCTACCCGATACAAACATACGGTGGTGCTGCCATTTAGTGCGGGCATCTGTGGCCTCGAGTCTTAATGGCGAATTATATCGGGCGCGGGCAGCACCTACTGGGCCACATACTGCGAGTGCGGCGACGAGCGCGATAGCTGCGGGGCCTGTCGAAACTCCCCCCACCACGTCATGTGCGAAGCGCTTGGCCTCGCCCCCATCGCCATCATTGACACAGGTTGCTAAGCAACCTCGTGCAACCACACCTCCTGCTACCAATGTAGAACGTTCGAGCGGCACTCGGGATACCGTCGCGATGGCGGACGCTCCTCCGGCGTGGTTCTGTAGTTATGAGCGCGCTATTGTGAAATTGGTCGAGAGGGTGAGGCAAAGGTCGACGGCGTTGACTCAAAACTCAATGCATAAGCGCTGAGCTAAACTTGTTACGCGGCCGCGTAGACACACTTGAATCAAGCGTTGAACGTTTCGGGGAAGTAGGAACTCGGTCGAGCGTCTTGAAGTCAATGTTAATAGTAATAAGTTAATAGTCAATAGTCAATGTTAATAGTAATAAAAGATAATCTTCCTCTAGTCACACCTCACGTCGTCGAGATTCGTCCATGGTTGCCGCAGCCGATTAATTCCGCCAATTCGGCCAATTTGAGTCAATCGATGCACGAACCATCTGATCTCTCTGAGACAAAAGGCTTGGTGTGTAGGGTTACCTCACCTGCAGTCAGAGACCTAATTATAGAAAGAGCCCACCTTTTAAGGGGTGCGACAATTTCAAATGTTTTCGGAACGGGAGGGGAGTCTTCCTTATTCATTAGGCCACTGTGGCCGAAGTCGATACATGAACTGTGGACGAAATCCCTGCGTAAAGCAAAGGAGTTGGGCTATATGCGCCCGGTAAATAAAAATTATATTGTCTATATGCATAAAGAGAAAAAGGGAGCATTGATCCGTGTTAATTCCGAGGCTGAACTCCTTACTCTACCTTCAAATTCTGTTCCTTCCGTATGAGGGGCAGCTGGTCAGACGTCTCTATCTCATTCACACATACGCATTCATTCCTTCTCTATCATTCATCTTAATATTAACAAGCTCAAGACACATTTTTCATCAATAGAAGCCTTAATTTATCCTCAAACCTATGACGTGATTGCTCTCACTGAGACCTTTTTAACAGATTCTGACTCCTCTGAGATAGTAAAATTGCCAGGTTACTCCCTTTACAGACTTGATCGAGTGGGTAAGGAGGGAGGGGGTGTTGCTGCATACGTCAGAGATGAATATAAAGTTAGTATACTGGCTCCGTCTGATAGGCTGTTCTCAAACTCTCCTGAGTTTTTTATATTACATATCGTCGGCAAATCGACTTCACTGATTTTGAGCGTAGTTTACAGACGGCCAGCAGCATCTTACCCGACTGTTTTTTTTTCGAGTTATTATCTGATATCCTTCCTTCCCATGATCTCGCTGTTATCACCGGCGACTTCAATATTGATATGAAGTCCTCAAGTGCCGCGGCAGACATGATGAGAACCAATATAGTAGCTCTCAACCTATCACTCATTGATTCCGATCCAACTCATCATGCTATCACGTCTTTAGGTCATTCACACACATGGCTTAATCTCTTCCTGATTAGTGATCCTTTACCTGATTTTAATTATTTTAAATCATCGACCCCTTTTGCTGCGGGTCATGATTACATAGCAATTCAGCTACTGACTAATAGAGATCCGCCTAAAATAAAGAGGTACTGGTCACGTGATTTGGAAGGGATTAACCTCCAAGAACTCGCTATTACTTTCAACTCCATTTGTAATTCTAATTCGCCTCACTCATCTCAATTTTCATCTAGTCATCATATTGTAAGTCCTTTAGAGTCGCCTGACCAGATTTCGAACTCGTACTTAAATTTGAATTTAAATTTGTCTAACTTGTCGTCTTGTCTTCCCAACAATCATATCTCCTACTTCCAGTCACCTAACTCATTTATTACTGCTCACCACACAATCCCACGCAACATTTCATCACCTAATTTATTTTCCATACCTCATCTCAGTCACTCACCCAGCATGTCTTCACCTAATTTATTACTCACATCTCGTAACCCTCATTTATTTAGCCAGGTATCGCAAACCGCTATGCTCTCTCCTCACGATCACAACTCGCTGCTTCATAATCATAATTATTTTCATGACGTTTCATCCTCTCATCTCCTAGCGTCCATATCTCATCTCATGGTATCTGCTCTCTCCGCTTTTGATTCCCTTGCGCCGGCTAAATTGGTAATAATTAGCAACAAATCTAAACCATGGGTGACAACAGAGGTTAGAGGACTTATTAAGTCTAGGAATATTGCCTTCAAAATCTTCAAATCCTCAAACCGGATGGAAGACTATGAGAAATTCAAGCTATTAAGAAATAGAATCTCAAATCTCCTCGATAGCAACAAATACAATTATCTCTCAAACAAGCTAAAAAATGCTGCTAACCCGAAAGCTAAATGGAGGGAATTGAAAAAGCTGGGATTATGCTTTAAAACTAACTTATCACCATTGGATACTTTCACCACCCAGCAATTAAACAACTACTATGTTTCTATTTCGAATCGTTCCTCCACTCTCACCTTTCTTCCTGGACTCAATTTTTTCCTCCGCCCCTGACCTATCTAGTCCGTCCAAATTTGATTTTGATTTAATTTTTTCCCTAGGAGTTCAGCGTGCCCTCTCTAAAGCGAAATCGAGGGCAGTGGGGACGGACGGGTTATCTGTGGCGATGCTAAGAATGCTCGAACCACAATTGATCCCGCGGCTTACAGCTTTGTTCAACGACATGCTGTCGCTCGGCTTTTTTCCCGACTGTTGGAAAAAATCTATTCTTTTTCCATTGGCGAAGTCAAATAGGATCGAATCACTCTCGGACACCAGACCCATCGCTAAACTCTGCGAAGTCTCAAAACTGTTTGAGCGACTTGTACATTCACAGCTGTCTTATTACTTGGAAACAAATCATAAACTGATTGATAGACAAGCAGGATTTCGCAGAGGCCATAGTACGCAGACTGCACTCTTAGGCGTCCTCGATGATATCAGAAGGGTCATTGATTCGCGCATGATCACAATATTAATCCTGTTTGACTTCTCCAAAGCGTTCGATTCGGTACCACACGGTCCTCTGCTGCTTAAATTGCGCGATATAGGTTGTTCAAATACGGTATTGAGGTAGTTTTTCCACTACTTAGTTGGGCGTCTGCTCGGACTGGCTTGGGGTAAATTCAGGCGTACCGCAGGGCAGTGTTTTGGGTCCTTTGCTTTTTTCGGTCTTCATTAATGACCTTCCCGAAGTACTTGAATTTAGTAACTACATGATATATGCCGATGATGCTCAGGTTTATTACTCTTTTCCCCCCGGGGAATTCGAACTAGGTGTCCAACGTATTACGAAAGATGCCAACGCGGTTGCATCTTGGGCTACCTTAAACGGCTTAAGCTTGAATGTAAATAAAACTAAAGTAATGATCCTGGACAGTAAGGCATACATCTCGCGTATAGACCTATCCACTGCCCCGCGAGTTAAGCTGTTGAATAACTCTCTCCACTATGAGAACCAGGTGAAATCGTTGGGCGTCTGGCTGCTGCCAACTCTGGACTGGTTCAAGTACGTATTATCTATCTCACAGAGGGTGCATGGGGTTTTGCGTTCATTACGTTTCCATAGACGAGCATTCTCCAGAAATACCCGTAAACATCTTGTCGAGACTTTAGTTTTGCCTCATTTTGACTATGTCTGTGCAGTCTACAATGACTTGGACCAGACCAGAAATTTAAAGCTCCAGAGACTACTTAACGCTTGCGTCAGATTTGTTTGGGGAAATTTACGTAGGTACGACCATGTGACGCCCTATAGATTGAAGCTGGGCTGGTTATCTGTGGAGTCGAGACGTCTATTTTTCATCAGCTCTCTTTCATACAACATTCTGGCACACAACTCACCACATTATCTTTCAGATCATTTCATCAGAATCAATAGCTCTACTGATCAACGCTTTTCATCCCGTCATCCTCCTAAACCGCTGACCTATTTACCACCTCGTGCTGAATCACTTCACAAATCATTTGTCATCACTGCCACCAAACATTTAAACTCATTCCCCTACATATCATTTGATCCAGCTTATCTTAACACCTTCAAATCATTTATCTTCGAACACCTCCTTTGTCTCGACTCCATAGCATGGGAAGAAAGAATAATAAACGAAAATTTAGTCCGTCCCCTTACAAGCGATTTATGTGACAAGCGATTTAAGCGAAGTTAGCGAGATTGGCTTACCATCCAGCACGCAATAAGTAAACCGTCGCAGTATTTATTTTTTTATTCTTTTTCACCTTATTACATATTCTTAGCTCTTAAGTTCTCAACTGTTATCTTTAATTTTAGTCATTTTATACACTGCAGTTCTTTGCGTTTTTGCGTTTTTTGCGTTTTAATTTAATTTATTTTATCACAAATATATCACTGCGTTTTTCTTTTTTGTTCTTATATACCTATTATTTTTATTTTCATTATTACTTTTTATTGTTAATTTTTGTTTGTTATTTTATTTTATTATTATTAATATTGTCATTCTACGCAATGTATACTTTTGTGTTTACGGGGTCTCTACCCCATAAAAACCCAATAAATTATCTCTCTCTCTCTCTCTCTCTTTCTCTCTCTCTCACCATCTCTGATCTGAAGATCACGATTCTCGTCCTGTTCGACTTCTCCAAGGCATTTGATACTGTGCCTTATGACAAACTTATACAAAAATTGTGTGAAATTGGTTGCTCTAATAACGTATCAAATTGGTTTTATCGGTATCTTGTAGGCCGCATGCATGCAGTAGAGAGTGAGACGGGCGTGTTATCGGACTGGCTCGAGGTAAATGCGGGGGTGAATCAGGGCAGTGTTCTTGACCAAATACTTTTCTCTATTTATATTAACGATATGCCGAAAGTTCTTTCACACAGCGATTGTATGCTGTTTGCCGATGATGCCCAGGTCTACCATTCGTTTTTTCCGTCAGAATTTGAATTAGGGGTGCAACGTATCACACAAGATGCCAATGCGATAGCCCTATGGGCTCACACGAACGGACTGAAGCTAAATGTAAAAAAACGAAGGTTATGGTTCTGGGTAGTCAGGCTTTTTTATCGCGTATCGACTTGAACACTGCCCCGAAGGATTGGGAGCGAATTTCTTGAATTATGAATGCGAGGTTAAATCGCTTGGGGTCATGATCTCTCCCTCTCTTGATTGGACAAAACAGGTGCTACCTATCTCGAGTCGCGTACATGGGGTTTTACACTCATTGCGCTACTATAAGACATTGTCACGAGGTCTTAGGAAGTGTCTGGTTGAAGCACTAGTTTTTCCACATTTGCTATGCGTGTGCGGTATATAATGACGTCGATCAGACCAGAAATCTGAAGCTTCAAAGGCTACTGAATGCTTGTATCCGACTCGACTGACAACCACCTGAGACTTAACCTATATGGACAGGTGGTTGTCAGTCGAGTCCAGACGCTCATACCTCATTGGCTCATTTGCATACGGCATCATCGCTGAATACTCTCCCATTTATCTGGCAAATCATTTTATCAAATTAAATACTCTCCAACATAATCCCCGCACCTCCTCTCGTCATCTATCAAAATCGCTAAATCACCTTTCCCCTCGTACGGAGGCATTGAATAAATCATTTGTCATTACTGCATCTAAAATCATAAATGAACTTCCTCCAATTTCATTCGACAAATCATCTATCAGTAATTTCAAAAGTTCATTATTCAATCACCTGTTTGGACTCGACCAAACTGCCTGGGAAAATAGAATGTGTAATGAGGGCATAACATCACCTCAAATCCCTCACCTCGACTAGAAGAGAAGCATATTGTACTGTGATAATTGTTCTCGGCTTCTGATGTGTATTTATATTGCGAAAAGACTTGGAAAAGTACGAGAATGAAGGCAAGTTGGAGAAAGAGGTGCAATAGGTGCTTCGAGAAATGATTAACTCCACAATTGTCACGCATTCAACTTTACTTATAACTAACTGTACAAAAATATTAGAAAATAAATGAATTGTGTATCCGCGCTTACACTGTCGTACATGCGTTTACGTCCGCGTTGGGTACGAGTCTGAGCGTAGAAACGTTGCCTAAACGTAGACACTGTGTTTGTGTATGTGTGCGCGTGAACAATATAAGAAATAGCGAGTGTCGTATATTTGTATGAGTAAATGCGCTGTTGCTCGAATTTAATTTAAAATTTGAGGTTTTGGAATAATTTACTTATTTGTGTAATTATTGCATTTTTGTAATTCTTAATGTGACAATTAATTTATTTTATATTATGTTGTTTTATTTAATTAACTCTATTTTATTATATTGATTCTATTTGCATGCTATTATTTATACAGTTTTATCCACTGAGAGCACAGTTTTACTGGCAAATGCGCAATTTAGTTTTTAAGTTGTTAAATTATATTAGGAATTTTGTTATTATTATTGTTACTTTATATTATTTTACACTTTTTACTGTAAAATCAAAATGTATAAATCATTTCAAGTGCCTACGGGGTTTCAACCTCAAAGGCCAAATAAAAGTACATCAATCAATCTCTCATTCTCTCATTCTCTCTCTCTCTCTTTCATTCTCTCTCTCTCTCTCTCTCTCTCTCTCTCTCTCATTCTTTGTCTCAATCTCTCATTCTCTCTCTCTCTCACTCTCTCTCTCTCTCTATCTCTTAATATCTCTCTCAAATTATTAAGAATATGCTAATTTTTGCAAGAGTGCAGTTTAAATGAGCTTAGATGCAATTTTTTAAGGTTTGATTTGTACAGATACATTATTTTATTTACGAGATATCCTTGTTTGAATATTCGGTAATCAAAAACTGCAGATTTCGTTTTTTCGGGAAATTGAGAAAATTGCAGTTTTTGAAACCAATATTTTAAAAAAATATGGTCGAAGACCACCTATACCCGAGAAAATCCGTGATAATGGTTCGTGATTCTCCGTTGACTTCGATGACGTATTATTTCGCGTCCAGTGGCTGTAATACTCGATGAGGACCTGTATATGGAGGTGTCAATGGTGGCTTTACTCCGTCTACTCGTTTGCACACACGAGTGCAGCTGTTTAGATCCTTATGGACGAAATGTTTAGCTTTGATATGGTGGGACGTTTGGACAGACTTAAGCAGACGAAAATGAGGGCAAATTTTCTCAACGAACGTCTGACAATCCGCTGTGTTTTCTTAGGTAATGAAGAAGTCACCTGGTACTGTAGGTGCTGTTCCAAATAGGAATTTTGCAGGTGATGTTTGAAGGTCTTCCTTGTGAGCAGTTCGTAGTCCTAGTAGAACTGTTGGTAGGAGTTTCGGCCAAGGTGTGTGCACATTACGGCTGATTCAAGTGTTCTGTTCCATCTCTCGAGTAGCATGTTCGATTGTGGGTGATACGGCGTCGTGTGGACTTTTTCTCCTATGAATCGAGTGAAAGCTGTTAAATGGTCTGACTCGAATTGTTAACCTTGGTCCGTCGTGATATTGTGAGAGGTGAACCGAAGCTTGATATCCAGTTGTTGTAAAAGGTAATGCAACTGTTTTTGCTTGCATGTCCTTGAGTAGCACTGCTTGAGGTCACCTTGAGAAAATGTCCATGATTGTTAGACATTAACCGTATTCGTCAGCTGGTGGAAATACGATGAGGTCGAGATGGACATGGCTGAAGTGTTTGTCTGGAACGTTGATATTTGTAGGTCGTGTAAAAACGTGCCTGTGTATTTTTCTCCTGACCATTTAATAGCGTCTTTTTTAATGCCAAGCCAGATGAATTTTTCCTTCAATAGTTTTGAAGTGACGCAACCACTAAAATTAACTGTACGATTATGCACGAACGATCACACAAAATCGCACAAGCACACATTTACCGGTTAGATAATTGTGTACGTAATTCTGTAAGATGTAATTTGTTTAGTGTAGGAGGGAATGAAATAATTGTTACACAATTTGAGCCAACAATAAGAATTTATTGGCTCAGGGAGAGGAAAGCCAGAGGCATAAAACCTCTCCCGATTATATACAATAGACTGGATGTGTCAGTGAGAGAGAAGGAGAGATCGTCTTACAAGATATTAATGTTGAGACTTGATGTCCGCTTTTTATATTTATGTATTGTGTTGTTTGGGAGTGTGTGTATAGAAACGAATACCCGATCGCACGGTGCGATTTTCGACGAGGGATCCCACGCACGCGTCCGATCGCGATTGTCTGTGAAATTATCGCATCAACTCGTTATCGGCAAAAATATACTGCGAAACACAAACACTGCGAAGCACGACACTATATTGAATTAAAACTCACGCACAAGGCCGTAATCAATTAATGAATGAATTCAAGAGAATAGCCCTTTCTTATATAGTTTACTGTCTTCTAGGTTCCCCCACTTCTATGGGACTCCCTACCCGATGGAGTCAATACCCCCTTCTACTGATAGATGAAATTCGTGGCATACTGACTATTAAGAGCGCGTTCTTCGGAGAGAGACCCTTTTTCTTCGACGGACAAATGCGCGCCCACACGACACCCCCTCTCGTACACATAGCCCTAGACTTAACATACTCCCCCCCCCCCGCGCAAAAGAAACAAAATGAGTAAGATACCGATTAGACGACACGACCATGAGAAAGAAATCGAACGACCCTTGTGTGTGTGTAGTGATGTATATCTATATTTCAGATGGTAGAAGACACAGTTGAGTGACGTTGCGCTTGAAGGTTCCAGTTGAAGTTTTAACCGTCACAACCCTATTAACTCCATCGCTTCCAGGATGCATCTGTGTTACTATGCCCATTTTCCACTGCATACACGGTTGCAGTTTGTCAATAATTAATACGACGGAATTTAATTTGATCTCCCCCTTTGATGCAGTCCACTTTTGGCGTTTTTGTAACTCGTTTAAGTATTCGAGATTCCAACGATTCCAAAAGTCTTGCCGAGCCTTCGATATGAAATTCCAGACAGATAGGCGATTACCTGTAACATTAAGCAAATTTTCTTCTGGTAGCAATGTGAAAGGTTTCCCGACAAGTAGGTGAGCAGGTGTCAATGCTGAAGGGTCATTGGGATCTGAGGAAAGAACAGACAAAGGACGTGAATTTAATACGGCTTCAATTTCGATCGCAAACGTGTTGAGTTCCTCGAAAGTTAGAAGTTGAGCGCCGATTACACGTTTGAAATGATGTTTAAATGTTCTAACCGCAGCTTCCCATAATCCTCCAAAATGAGGTGACAACGGTGGGTTAAAATGCCACGTTATGTTTTTACGTATTGCATAAGTATTAACATCGTTTTGAAATTGTTCCGAGTTAAATAAGACGTACAGTTCACGAAGAGTATTACGCGCGCCAACGAAGTTCGAGCCATTATCGGAAAATACATGCGTAGGTATTGATCGTCTCGAAATGAAACGTCGAAAGGCTGCTAAAAAACCTTCGGTAGTTAAATCGCTCACAATTTCAATGTGCACAGCCTTGGAAGCCATGCAAACAAATACGCACCCATAAACCTTTACTTTGTTGCGGTTACGAAATTTTTTGTCTTTAATATAAAGGGGACCAAAGAAATCGATTCTGGTATTGTCGAACGCACTAGATTGATTAACGCGAGATTTAGGGAGATCGCCCATGGGATATTGAATAGGAGTTGCTCGATGACGTATGCATGTAGCGCAATGCCGAATGATTTTACGAACCTGATTTTTCCCGTTTATGAGCCAAAACCTTTGTCTTATAATGCAGAGAGTACTTTGAATACCCGAATGAAAGTTATTACTATGAGTCTCCTTTATGATTAAATCAGTCACATGATGACTATTAGGTAAAAGTATCGGATGTTTCATGTCATTATCGATATTTGCGTTACGTAAACGTCCACCTACGCGTAATAAACCATTGGAATCAAAAAACGGATTTAAAGCAGCCATTCGAGAGTCTTTAGTTTTACCTGTGTCTTTAATTTGTTTTATCACGTTCGAAAATTGTTTTTGTTGAATAAGATTTAATATTTTTATTTCAGTTTTTATTTTTTCATTTACCGTTAAATTTCTAGTTTTATGTGCTATTTTATGGTTCAAAAAACGCATGCAATATGCTAGTGAATTGATTAGAGTCGAGTATGAAGAAAATCGGGCAAAAATTTCGTCGGTATGATCAAATTGCGTGACTAAACATATATTTTTCTTTAATCCAGGTAAATCGTCTATTGAATTTATAATATTATTTGGCCAATATTTCGTCGATTTAATTAACCATACGGGACCGTTGAACCATGTTTTATTTTCCACAAATTCGCTGGGGAGTTGACCTCGAGAAAGAGCATCAGCTGGATTTTCCTTGGTTGGAACGTATCGCCATTCAACACGATTTTGTAACGATTGAATTTCCGCGACTCTATTTGCTTCGAAAGTTTTTAAAGTTTGCGGCTGTTTCTTTAACCATTGAAGGACTATTGTCGAATCGGACCAAAATACTATTTTATCCGAGTTAAATTTGAAAAGTGGAAAAATTTCTTTAAAAAGTTTTACTAGTATCACCGCGCCGCATAATTCGAGACGAGGTATGGTTATCGGTTTCAATGGAGCGACACGAGACTTGGCGCAGACTAATTGACAGTTAACCTTATTGTTTGTATCACTTGATCTTATGTAAATACATGCACCGTACCCGACCGTGCTCGCGTCACAAAATCCGTGAATTTGTACATTGCAATAGTGTTTTATTAATATATATCTGGTTATTTGAAGATTCGAAACTAAAAAGAGTTGATCTTTAAATTTATTCCAAAGCGTAAACAAATGTAGTGGCACCGACTCATCCCAACCAATATTCGCGTCCCAGCATTTTTGTATCAACAATTTCGCAGTTAAGATGATAGGACCTAACATCCCGAGTGGATCATAAATTTTCGCGACTTCTGAAAGAATTTTACGCTTCGTTAGTATATCGGTAGTTGATAATGGGTTGACGGTATAAGTAATTTTATCCGGTCTCGCGTTCCAGCTGACGCCTAAAGTTTTAACGATCGCGTTATGTTCGATCAAATTATCAAGTGAAAATATTTTTTCTTGTATATTATCTAGAGCGTGGGTGTGGTTGGAAGCCCATTGTCTTATGTGAAAACCGCCTAATTTTAATAGTTCAATAATCTCGTCGCGTAATTTTAGAATTTCGGATAATGAATCTGCTCCGGTGAGCAGGTCGTCGACGTATAAATCGTGTTTTAATGCTTGACGCGCGTTCGGAAATCTATCGCCTTCATGATCTGCGAGCTGATGGATTGTTCTAATAGCTAGGTACGGAGCCGCGGAGACTCCAAACGTCACAGTGTTTAACTCGTAAGCGCGGATGTTGTCCTTTTGATCGTACCATAGGATACGTTGGTATTTTCGATCATCCGGATGTATCAATACTTGTCTGTACATTTTTTCAATGTCTGCGGTAATTACGTACGCGTGTGTTCGGAAACGGATTAATTGTTCGAATAATTTATCTTGTAATGTTGGACCAATGAATAACTGTTCGTTTAACGATTTATTTTTACGTGTTTTGGCGGACGCGTCAAAAACTACTCGGAGCTTAGTCGTATTACTTGACAATTTGATTACCGCATGATGTGGCATGTAATAACCTTCCTCGCGCTCGTTATGAATTAGCGACATGTGTTTCAAATCTATGTATTCCTGCATAACCTTACGGTATTCGGAATCTAAGTTACTATCGGATTGGAGTTTGCGTTGAAGTGAAAAGAAACGTCTTAAAGCTTGTTGTCGCGAATCACCAAAGTCACGTTCATTATTTTTAAAAGGAAGTTTGACAATATATCTACCGGAGTTATCACGAGTAGTTGTTTCATTATAAAAGGTTTCGCATAATTCTTCTTCTGCGGATTTGACACCCTTGTATTCTATTTCTTCGATTACCCAAAATTTATTTATTATATTTTTTAATTCGAGTAAATTACATGTAATCTTGTTTATCGATTTTGGTGAATTACTGCCACCCGCAACAACCCATCCCAAACGAGTCTTTTGTAGCACGAGGTCTAAATGTTGTTCAGATAGACTAATCTGCCCTACCATAAAAAATGACAATGTCGTGCTTGAGCCTATGAGTAAATCGACGCGACTGGGAATATGAAATCGCGGATCGGCAAGTTTAATGTTATTTGGTATGTTTATAAGCTCGCGCGGAAACGGTTCATCGGGCACTAAATCGGCGATTTTATCAACGACAAGGAATTTCAACGTTTTACTAAATTTATTATAAATTGAATTGATGTTTAAATCGATGCATCCTTTCGTTGTCGATTGAATGTTATTTATCGCGCTGATGGAGACTGAACATTTATTTATGGGTAAACCCAATGATTTCGCGAATTCTTCCGTTACAAAATGAGCCGAAGCGCAAGTATCCAACAAGACGCGAGCTCGTACAATTTTGCCCTTACTGTTAGGGATATTAACTATCGCGCTAATTATCAATTGAGGTTGTATATCCGAAAATATATTATTTGTATTACTCGTTGATAGTCATGCCTTTTTATTATTCGAATTATCACTGTTTTTATTGTTTTTAAATTGATTATTATTTCGCAAATTATTAGTATTGGAAGAATGTAAGAGCGTGTGATGTGGTTTATTACAAGTGCGGCAACGCGAAGAGTTACATATGCCTGAGTGGGCTCGTAGGCAATTTCGACATAAGTTTTTATTTTTCACAAAATCCCAACGTTGTTGTACATTTTTTGCTTGAAAGGCCGTGCAATGATAAATGGAGTGTGATTCATTACAAAGCGGACAAGAAGTCACAGTACTAGTTATAAACGCGCGTGTAGTATTCTTAGATTTGAATTTTTTGTGTATTTTATTATCATTTTCACCTGAACGTTTAATTCGCGTCTCGGCGACATTTCGTCGCGCGTCCTCTTCAAAGGTACATAGACGAAATGCAGTTTCGGTTATAAATTTAGTAATTTTTGGAAAGTCTGGGAGCTCGTCTAGCGTTAACGTCTCTTCCCATTTTTGACGAATATTAATCGGCAACGCGTTTTCTAGAATTCGAACTAGTATGCGGTCATCTGGTTTAACGTTTAATAAATTTAACATAGCGAGATGTTGACGCACCTCGTCTATTAAATGGGTTAGGCCGGATGATGTTGCGCGATTTAATTGATTTAATTTTAGAATCGCATCGAGATGTTTGGAGACGAGCACGCGTTTCCGTTCATAAGACTCAATTAAAAGTTTCCAAGTAGCTTGGTAATTTTCACTGCAAACATTGAATATCGCGGCTTTATTCGCGGCTTCGCCTTCGAGACAATTCTTTAAATAGATGAATTTAGTTAGTTCATCGATGTCAGACCGCGAGTCAACCATATTAATAAAAATATTTTTAAAGGATAACCATTGTTCATGATTACCATTAAATTTAGGAATTTCCGCGACGGGTAGTTTTAATTGCTTTTGTTTTTCGAGGAAGGTCGAATTCCCCATAGGCGCGATTATAGTCTGAGATGCGGGAGGCTCTGGTCCGCTTAACCTATCCACCGCAATAGCGACTTCGACGTATCGGTCTTGCAATTCTAATAATTCAGCTTCGCGGTTATCCGACGGTTCAAGAATTGCGAGCTCGTTATGTAAATCTTCGTAACTATTGAGCGCATCAATAATCCGTGTAAGGCGTATCTGGGCACCCTTCCTATCCCATTTTGATTGATTCAAAGAATTTACCGCGTTAGTCAGTTGCGCCTTCAAGGTCGTACGCTTTTGATTTATATATGCGACGCGTTTGTTGTCGTCCGACATAGTGGGAAATATTATAATAAATAAATAATGACCTCTATACTGATGTCTTACGTTCTGTTTATTAACCGACCCTTATTCATTGGGTTTTTCCTCAATAAGCGTCTGTTTATACGGACGGCATCGCCCGTATTAGAGATCCAACCGAATTACGTGTTTTGTTTTTTGGTACCCGAAGTATACAAATATCAACCGACAATACAATGAATTTATTTTATAAATTAAATTGCCCGTTACAAATTAAGAGTTTGTCTTGCACCGTGATATTTAATCCTAACGAACTGTAAACAAAAACGACCCTGAATCTTTCATTATTTCGGTAATTTTAATAGTCGCGCACTTCTATTAAACCCCGTTTTTAATTTGAATTTATAGGCTTAGAATTTAGAATTTTACAATAATAAACACCAATGAATAAAGCTAATATATCATAATTACGCTAAAATTGCGAATAACGATGAATAAGTGACTGGGTGTGTGAAATTAGAAATGAATATGATGTTATCGTTAATCTAATTTTAAGTAGAACAGATTGTTGTAAATAAACGTAAATGTAAATACAATAAACTCAGCGAGTAGCAAAGGCAATCGCGTATTTTAATATAACGATAATAAACCCTTGAACTATAAGTTTTTCCTTTGAAGTGATAAAATTGTAGAAACTTAGCTTTGATGATGTTTCCCTTGCTGTTGCTACGATGTCCTGGAAGCGATAGGAGATTCGTGTGCTCGTTTGTCACTAATTGATATATCAGTTGCAGCTCTGTTCTAATGCGATCGTCGATCCTTCTCTTCACGTTTGCGATCGTCTGGACTTCTCTCTCAAATTAAGGGTTGTTGTTAATATTGCGATGCGGAGTAAACACTTTATCTTGTGTTACGTCTTCGTACGTCTCGTAAACTGTCGTGAGGTCAGACCTCACAGGAGGCACCAATTTTTTTATGTACGATTATGCACGAACGATCACACAAAATCGCACAAGCACACATTTACCGGTTAGATAATTGTGTACGTAATTCTGTAAGATGTAATTTGTTTAGTGTAGGAGGGAATGAAATAATTGTTACACAATTTGAGCCAACAATAAGAATTTATTGGCTCAGGGAGAGGAAAGCCAGAGGCATAAAACCTCTCCCGATTATATACAATAGACTGGATGTGTCAGTGAGAGAGAAGGAGAGATCGTCTTACAAGATATTAATGTTGAGACTTGATGTCCGCTTTTTATATTTATGTATTGTGTTGTTTGGGAGTGTGTGTATAGAAACGAATACCCGATCGCACGGTGCGATTTTCGACGAGGGATCCCACGCACGCGTCCGATCGCGATTGTCTGTGAAATTATCGCATCAACTCGTTATAGGCAAAAATATACTGCGAAACACAAACACTGCGAAGCACGACACTATATTGAATTAAGACTCACGCACAAGGCCGTAATCAATTAATGAATGAATTCAAGAGAATAGCCCTTTCTTATATAGTTTACTGTCTTCTAGGTTCCCCCACTTCTATGGGACTCCCTACCCGATGGAGTCAATACCCCCTTCTACTGATAGATGAAATTCGTGGCATACTGACTATTAAGAGCGCGTTCTTCGGAGAGAGACCCTTTTTCTTCGACGGACAAATGCGCGCCCACACGACACCCCCTCTCGTACACATAGCCCTAGACTTAACATTAACTGTACCGTGAATGACGTCAAAGGCTTTACGTCGAAGTTCAAGAGACAGGTATAATCGTACGAATCTGGATGATGTGTCGCAAAGAATTCTTTGTCCGTCCAAAATGAGAGGTTTCAGTTTGAGTAAAAAGTTTACAAGTGCTTGATTGTTGTTTGCATTCTCGTCTTTTTAAGTTTGACGTATCCTTGCTGGATCGCGAGTTGTTGGCATCGTGATTGTATGTACATGTGAGAGGGCATCCGCGACGACGTTGTTATATGATAAAACCAGAGTATGGTTGTTCACTCCAAAATCGCGGCAATTTACAATTTCCGACAAACGAGATGTCGTTTGCGTCGTTTCTGTTATTCGCCATGTTGGGCGTATTTTGTTGGATTACCACGTGCGAATCGACGCGAGAAATAGGGAGGTTAAGTTATATCTGAGAATCGTGAGATTGTTCGTGGGATTACTGTGTACCTAATTGGTTGGGTTCCGTTATTATTGCGTCAAGATTAGTTGAATACTAGAGTTGTGTGGGCTAGAGTATGGCTCGGTGGTGCGAGAGAAAATGGCGTTCTTTCTGGTGATTTTTGCATGCCTAGCGACTTTGTTACGTGGAATCAATAGGGGGCTATTTTAAGCACTCGAACTGGGGGTAACTGCGCCCGAGGTGCCACAACCTCTTCATTTAGTAAGCGAATGTTTTCACAAATGTTTGTTATGAGAGGACAACATTTAATTTTTATTTAAAACAATTGTTTTTCAATAATTATAAAATTAAATTATTAAAAAGACTTTGGCGTCGCCTAATGTGGATCAACTCATATTTAGTCAAATCGTTATATTAAGGACGATTCAAATGAATAAAAAATTAATCACGGTCCCCGATTCGCGATTTTAAACACCTATGATATAAACTAAATTGTGTCATACATTTATTTATATTATTTTAATTTATTGATCTTATTAAAGCATTTAATTTATTTTTAGCAACAGAAGCAACATCAAAAAATAAATGGTCAATTGATTTTGAGAAGTTAAAAAAATTAAAAGATAGTGAAAAATTGGACTATTTAATAGGTAACTTTGTACTAAATATATGAGGTTTAATCGCGAATAATATCAATAAGCACAAAATATTCTTTAAGAAGTAAAAAAGAATTCTTTAAGTATTAATATTCTACTCTTTTTGTAAAAAGAATTCTTTTAAGATCTTTTAAAAATTATTATGTAATTCTTGAATGTCCGCTACATAGTATTACTTAAATTATTTAAAAAGATTTCTTTGCAGCTGGAAAAATATTTTAGGTACACATAGATTTGCAAGAAAAGAAATTTTAAAATGTTCAAAAAGAATTCTTTTCAGGTAAAAAAATTTTTTTCTACTGTTTCATATATGGAAAGGGATTTATAATTATTCAAAAAGTATTCTTTTTAAATGAAAAATTATTTTAAAAATTACTTGCATGGAAAAAGTGGGAATCTTAATATGTTAAAAAAGAATACTTTTCAAGTAAAAATAATATATTTAAATAAAACATGTTATTGAATTAAGTTGTTTTTTTTTAGTATTTATTAAATTTAGAATTAAAAATTATAAAAAAAGCTTGCAAAAACAATTCTGGAATACATTTTTTTGACATTTTTATTAAGACATTTATTTGAAGCATTCGATTTATAAACTTGTTTTTAAATATTCAATTAACATTAACATTATTTATTATAATTGATCACAATTTCTGTAATTATTAAATTATAACTTTAATTTCTTTTTCGCAAATGCATTATCAACATATTCTTAAAATTAATTAAATATAAAGCATTGAATTTTTTTAATGATTCCAATACGTAGCGTACTTTCACAATTATTTGAAATATTGTATTCATAAAATTATTTTTAAATATTATAATTGACATTATTTATTTAATTACGCAGATAATACCATTTTAAATTTAGAATGGTTTTTAATCAATATTTTTTGCTGTACACAAAAACATAAAGTATTCTGTTTAAATAAATTGAGAAATCCGTTGCACTGTTATCAGTAATTAAAGAAAATTTAAAAAAACAGTAGTAATCTATTATTTTGATTAAACTATTTAATTCTAACGCGCTGAAATCCGTCTTTAGTGAGTACATTTGCAGTTTAAGTACAAATTATAATTCTTATAAAAGGAGCTTAAATACACTGAAATCATCTGAAAAACATCAATGTTTCCATATTATATTACAAATATTGCTTAAATTGCCAATATCCACCGAATGGCTGCGTCAATTTGTTTATCAAGAATATTTTTGATATCTTAAATTCTCCTGTTACTCATTTATACTTATAAAATGATCTTAATATTTCAAATAATGTATATAGCACGCTTATATTTAATTGCAGAATAATTCCATTTTATTTTTAGAATTACTTTTTAATCTAAATTTTAATTTACAGTGTTTAACAAAGTTTGATATGAATATTGGTAATTAAAAAAAATTTTTACAAAGAATGGAAATTTATTGTCTTTTTCCGCCTATTTTAACGTGGTTTTTTTCGGAGGTGCTTTTAATTTACGTCCTACTGACTAGATTTATAGTTTAAGTGTAAAATATAATGCTTACAAGCAAACCTTACATATTTTAAAATTGGCTGAAAAAGCAACAAAATTTTCATTTTCATTTTAATGGATGGGTCTAATTTGTCGAAGGCTCATTAAAAATATGTGCGATATTTCGAATTTTAAAGATTAGTAGTGCAGTTTCTTTAATTCGAACCAAGAAAAATAAAATGATCATTATTTCGAAAGCAATAAAATCTTGAATTATTTTCTATTTAGTTCAATATTTCGAATACCAAGTAGTAAATACATAATTTTGTATATTATTGTCGATTAGCAAAGTGTCAGTAGACAAATATTTGAAAATTTATTTATCTACTATCTAAAATTCGAAATATTCAACGAAATACAAAGTAGCTGAAGATTTTATTACTTTCGAAATAATTATCATTTTATTTTTCTTGGTTCAAATTAAAGAACCTGCACTTTTAATTTTTAAAATTCGAAATATTGCACTTATCGTAAATGAGTTTTCGACCCCACCCCTTTTTAATACTTCTTAAATTACCAATATCAACGCACTGTCTTTGTAAATTTGTTTATAACTATCATTTTTTATATTATTTATTGTATTTTAAATACTTCTGTTACTTATAAATACTTTCTCTCCAAGTAAATATTAATTTAAAGAAACGAAAAATTATTCTTTAAAACAATCAATTTAAATAATTTTTAAAACATATTATTCATTTCGAATGGGTACCGATTTTTTGAGGAATATTTTGAGTAGGTGATTAATTACACACATAACATTTTTAAGATAGTACGACGTTTCATCTGCTAGGTTCGCAGACCTCTTCTCGCACTAGTATCTACTAGAACCACTGAGTTCTACATTACTCTTCAACTAGAGTTGAGTCCAATAATAATAATAGGACTCAACTCTAGTCGAAGAGTAATGTAAAACTCAGTGATTCCGGTATATACTAGTGCGAAAAGAGGTCTGCGATCCTAGCAGATGAAACGTCGTACGATCTTAAAAATGTGATGTGTGTAATTAATCACCTACTCAAAATATTCCTTAAAAAAACAGTACCCATTCGAAATACAATATGGAGGGATAACATTCTGAAACGTATTATTCATGTAGGGACATAATTATTTTAAAAGTTCCGCGATCTCATTTAATTTTTCAGCCTCTTTTTCTGCCTTCGCGATCCTGGTTTTTGTATTATTGAGCCATTTTCTTATTAAAGTTTCGACTTCCCATTCCGTGGCATTTGCTGCTTGTGCTACAGCTTCTGAAATTACAAGATTTAATAAAATTTATATTATTTTAATTAATTTGGCATACAGTAAAAAAATTTTTGTTTCACTCTCAAAAATTAATTTTTAAAAATACATTAACAAACTTTTTTTTAACGTATTTACTATAAATTTTGATAATTTAAGTTGTAAATAAAATGTATCCATTCTTACTTGTAATAAATTATGATACACAATGCTAAATTTGAAAACTTTATAGTTTTGTGCTGTTTTAATTTTCCACGCGTTTGGCCCGACCAGGAATAATTAACGGCCAATTCATCGCACAGAATTCGTGGCATTGTGCGGTTGACAAAAGAAGCTAGTCGTACACCGCCCACGCTTCCAATCATTTGTCTCTGGAAAAAGAACACATTTTCAATTAATTGATAATTTTCACACTTCGTTGTTGTAATAATAGAAAAGGCGATGTTGAGGGGCAAGTGCATTAAATAAAAACAACTTTATTTACTGTGCATACGAAATAATGTTGTTTTTATTTAATGCACTCGACCCTAAACATCGAGTACTTGATAAATATTTTTCTTCTCAACTTACCAAATTGGTTCTTGTTTCGGACCCCACGTATAACTCTTTTTCGAAATCGGCCAATTCTTCTTTTGTTTTAAGAGGAAGTTTATCTCCAAGATTGTTGTATTCGTCAACTTCTGCCAAGTCTATCTTTAAATAATTTTTTCTTGAAAGTTTTTCTTTCGTATTGATTCGTATATACTTCTTTAGAGTACCTTGTTTGGTCTGTGCCAAATTTGGACGCGGTTTTTGATTTGTAATTAAAGATGAATTTTCATCATTCATCGTTTCATCCACGTTATGATTAGTTGCGGTAATAGTTAATGGTGCAATGTTTGTTTTAGGATCCTTTTTTGTGCAGGTAACAATTTCTTCGTTTTCAGAATCTTCTAGAAAAAGAAATAATGATAATTTAATATATAAATAAATCGCTTATATAACTTTTTAATTAAATCTATAATATTTGTTCGCTGACTTTAAACGAAAAGACAAATTTTTTTTATATTGATATAAGTATTGTTATTATTGATATTATTATTATTATTATTATTATTATTATTATTATTATTATTATTTTCGTGGGAAACTGGAGAAATCTTACATAAGACGACGACGAGGGTCCGCACTCGTCGCCAGTGCCGGATTCTTACCGGCTAAAACTCCAAACCCAACGCTTTCACCTGCCAAGCCCGGAACTGTTTTTCACATTACTTCAAGCTGGGAGGCGTGTCTGTGACATGCGTCATTCGTTCCTTATTCTATCCTCCCACGTTGAGACTGCCACTTATCGTGAAACGGTCTTCCTTGCGGTTTCGAGCGCGCGCCAAAAGATGGCACAGGCTCCGGACCCCGCCATGTGAGATACTCCTTGAGCACCCTTTGAAGGACAAAGGAAACATTGGGGAGCACTCTTGCAATTCTTAAGGTTGTGTCCAGGCTCTCCGCACTTGAAGCATGACGACGACCTGTCCACTCCCTTACAATTCCGTGTCGTGTGGCCGAAGTCTAGGCACCGATAGCACCTCTCGACCAAAACTCGATCCCGAACGCGACAGCTTACAAAGCCGACGCAAAGATGTCGCATCGACTTTAGCTTGTAAGCGGTCTCGTGATCCAGCTTCACGATGGCTGTCTTCTGTTGACTGCGGTTTAGGCCCAAAAGCGTCACCTCTCGGCCCTCAGGCGAAGAAGTAAGCACTTTATTTAGGGCTGCCACCACTTCGTCCCTCGTTGTGAGAGCGTCCAGGTCTCTGATCTCAAGGGTAACCCTTCGATCTCGGACTCGAACTTCTCCCATTCCTTGGGTAGCAGTACGCACTTTCTCCGCGAATACTGCCGCATCGGTTTTTTTGCCTAGCCGAAGCAGGACGTCCCCCCGCCCTGTGGGCCGCACACTTAGAACCTGCGCGCCACTGTCGTCCGGATTCACTTCCTTTCGGAGCTTCCCCAGAACTTCAGCAAACGTTCGGTTCCTCGCGATTGTGACCACCAGGGTGGATACCGGCGCCTTCTGGCGCTTTCTCCTGTCAAGAGGCGCCTGTCCCGACTTAACCGTCGGCTTCTTCTTTTCCACCACAGGCTTGGACTTGGATTGCTCCTTGTCCTTACCAGGTGGTGGCACCTCCTTGCGAGGTTTCTTCTTCTTACGGGTTTTAGAGGCCTCGGGTGGGCTTTGAGGGCCCTCCCTACTCCTCTTTTGAGCCTGTATCTTGGCTGTAGCCGCGATGACGGCTTTAGCAATGATGCCTCTTCTCTTAGGCCGCCGACGATTCTCGTGGCCAACTCGATAATCCTCGACTTGGCACTTGTAATCATCGACTGCTAAAGACATCTTCTTCGTTTTCCCGTAGAGCTCTTGTACAAGAGCGTCTACGGTTTTCAACCCTGTTTTGACGACCATGGAAATGTTCGGCTGCTTTGCACAAGCTGCCAACATTGCCTGAAGTTCTTTTTTCAGATGGTCGTAAGTGGAGTCGATCTCCTCCTGCGCCTTCTCCACCTTCTCGTATTCCTTACGGAACACTTCTATCTCCTCTTGAGATTCTCTGCTATAGGCAGAGATGCCGCTGATGGCGCTACCAATGCTGGTAACGCTGCCGCTTCGTAACCTGCTTGCAGAAGGAAGACTCAGCATCTGGGATAGCGGCTGCTGTTGGGGGTTTTCTTTCGAGGACCCCGCCTCTGACGTGATGTTAGAACTAAGCGGTTTGTGGCCTCCCCCAAAATCCATGAGGCCAGCGCCGGCCACCGGGGCTTTCACCCGATCGGAACCGACGACGGGATTCACTCCTAGTTTGGAGTTGCCCGCTTGGGGTAGTATGTTTTCATCTCGCTTGCTCATACTTCTGGTTGTACTGATTGGTCCACGGAGATTATTTTATTTCACCTCTACCCTTCACGCAAGCGTGACGAGCTTTCCCCCATCCGCCACCCGGGGGACGCGCCGCATACGGGAACAGGAAACCCCGCGCGGATTATTATTATTATTATTATTATTATTTTTTTTTTTTTTTCGTGGGAAACTGGAGAAATCTTACATAAGACGACGACGAGGGTCCGCACTCGTCGCCAGTGCCGGATTCTTACCGGCTAAAACTCCAAACCCAACGCTTTCACCTGCCCAGCCCGGAACTGTTTTTCACATTACTTCAAGCTGGGAGGCGTGTCTTGTGACATGCGTCATCCGTTCCTTATTCTATCCTCCCACGTTGAGACTGCCACTTATCGTGAAGCGGCCTTTCGGGCGGTATCGAGCGCGCGCCTAAAGGTGGCACAGGCTCCGGACCCCGCTACGTGAGACACTCCCTCAGCATCCTTTGATGGACAAAGAAAGCATTTGGGAGCGCTCTTGCAATTCTTAAGGTTGTGTCCAGGCTCGCCGCACTTGTAGCACGACGAGGACCTGTCCACTCCCTTACAATTCCGTTTCGTGTGGCCGAAGTCTAGGCACCGATAGCACCTCTCGACCAAGACTCGATCCCGAACGCGACAGCTTACGAAGCCGACGCAAGATGCCGCATCGACTTCAGCCTGTCAGCGCTCTCGTGATCCAGCTTCACGATGGCTGTCTTCTGTTGACTGCGGTTTAGGCCCAAAAGCGTCACCTCTCGGCTCTCAGGCGGAGACGCGAGAACTTTATCTAGGGCCGCTACCACTTCGTCCCTCGTTGTGAGAGCGTCCAGGTCTCTGATCTCCAGGGTCACCCTTCGATCTCGGATCCTAACTTCTCCCATCCCTTTAGTAGCCGTACGGACTTTCTCAGCGAATGCTGTTGCGTCCGTCTTCTTGCCCAGCCGGAGCAGGACATCTCCCCGCCCTGTTGGCCTTACGTTCAGAACCTGGGCGCCGCAGTCGTCCGGGTTGACTTCCTTTCGGAGCTTCCCCAAGACTTCAGCATACGTATGGTCCCTCGCGACAGTCACCACCAGGGTGGATACCGGCGCCATCTGGCGCTTTCTCCTATCAAGAGGCGCCTGTCCCGACTTGACTGTCGGCTTTTTCCCCGCCACTGACGCGGACTTGGATTGCTCCTTGTCCGTGCCACGTGGTGGTACCTCCTTCCGAGGCTTCTTCTTCTTGCGGCTCTTAGAGACCTCGGGGGGGCTTTGGGGGCCCTCTCTACTTCTCTTTTGAGCCTGCATTCTAGCTGTAGCCGTAAAGACGGCTTTAGCTATTATGCCTCTTCTCTTAGGCCGCCGACGATTCTCGTGACCAACTCGATAATCCTCGACTTGGCACTTGTAATCGTCGACTGCCGAAAACATCTTCTTGGTTTTCCCGTAGAACTCTTGTACAAGAGTGTCTACGGTCTTCAGCCCTGTCTTGACGACCATGGAGATGTTAGGCTGCTTTGCACAAGCGGCCAACATAGCCTGGAGTTCGCTCTTTAGATGGTCGTAAGTGGAGTCGATGTCCTCCTGCGCCTTATCTACCTTCTCGTATTCCTTGCAGAATATTTCGATCTCCTCTTGAGATTCCTTACTATAGGCAGAGATGCCACTGATGGCACTACCAAGGCTGGTAACGCTGCCTCTTCTTAACCTGTTTGCGGATGCAACACTCAACATCTGTAACGACGGCTGCTGTTGGGGGTTTTCTTTCGAGGGCCCCACCTCTGACGTGTTCGTAGAACGAAGCGCTTGGTGGCCTCCCCCAAAATCCGTGAGGCCAGCGCCGGCCACCGGGGCTTTCACCCGATCGGAACCGACGGCGAGATTGACTCCTTGTTTGGAGCTGCCCGCTTGGGGTAATAGGTATTCCATTCGCTTGCTCATCATCCTTCTTCAACTGTTTGGTCCACGGAGGCTATTTTGTTTCACCTCTACCCTTCACGCAAGCGTGACGAGCTTTCCCCCATCCGCCACCCGGGGGACGCGCCGCATACGGGAACAGGAAACCCCGCGCGGATTATTATTATTATTATTATTATTTTTTTTTTTTTTTTTCGTGGGAAACTGGAGAAATCTTACATAAGACGACGACGAGGGTCCGCACTCGTCGTCAGTGCCGGATTCTTACCGGCTAAAACTCCAAACCCAACGCTTTCACCTGCCCAGCCCGGAACTGTTTTTCACATTACTTCAAGCTGGGAGGCGTGTCTTGTGACATGCGTCATCCGTTCCTTATTCTATCCTCCCACGTTGAGACTGCCACTTATCGTGAAGCGGCCTTTCGGGCGGTATCGAGCGCGCGCCTAAAGGTGGCACAGGCTCCGGACCCCGCTACGTGAGACACTCCCTCAGCATCCTTTGATGGACAAAGAAAGCATTTGGGAGCGCTCTTGCAATTCTTAAGGTTGTGTCCAGGCTCGCCGCACTTGTAGCACGACGAGGACCTGTCCACTCCCTTACAATTCCGTTTCGTGTGGCCGAAGTCTAGGCACCGATAGCACCTCTCGACCAAGACTCGATCCCGAACGCGACAGCTTACGAAGCCGACGCAAGATGCCGCATCGACTTCAGCCTGTCAGCGCTCTCGTGATCCAGCTTCACGATGGCTGTCTTCTGTTGACTGCGGTTTAGGCCCAAAAGCGTCACCTCTCGGCTCTCAGGCGGAGACGCGAGAACTTTATCTAGGGCCGCTACCACTTCGTCCCTCGTTGTGAGAGCGTCCAGGTCTCTGATCTCCAGGGTCACCCTTCGATCTCGGATCCTAACTTCTCCCATCCCTTTAGTAGCCGTACGGACTTTCTCAGCGAATGCTGTTGCGTCCGTCTTCTTGCCCAGCCGGAGCAGGACATCTCCCCGCCCTGTTGGCCTTACGTTCAGAACCTGGGCGCCGCAGTCGTCCGGGTTGACTTCCTTTCGGAGCTTCCCCAAGACTTCAGCATACGTATGGTCCCTCGCGACAGTCACCACCAGGGTGGATACCGGCGCCATCTGGCGCTTTCTCCTATCAAGAGGCGCCTGTCCCGACTTGACTGTCGGCTTTTTCCCCGCCACTGACGCGGACTTGGATTGCTCCTTGTCCGTGCCACGTGGTGGTACCTCCTTCCGAGGCTTCTTCTTCTTGCGGCTCTTAGAGACCTCGGGGGGGCTTTGGGGGCCCTCTCTACTTCTCTTTTGAGCCTGCATTCTAGCTGTAGCCGTAAAGACGGCTTTAGCTATTATGCCTCTTCTCTTAGGCCGCCGACGATTCTCGTGACCAACTCGATAATCCTCGACTTGGCACTTGTAATCGTCGACTGCCGAAAACATCTTCTTGGTTTTCCCGTAGAACTCTTGTACAAGAGTGTCTACGGTCTTCAGCCCTGTCTTGACGACCATGGAGATGTTAGGCTGCTTTGCACAAGCGGCCAACATAGCCTGGAGTTCGCTCTTTAGATGGTCGTAAGTGGAGTCGATGTCCTCCTGCGCCTTATCTACCTTCTCGTATTCCTTGCAGAATATTTCGATCTCCTCTTGAGATTCCTTACTATAGGCAGAGATGCCACTGATGGCACTACCAAGGCTGGTAACGCTGCCTCTTCTTAACCTGTTTGCGGATGCAACACTCAACATCTGTAACGACGGCTGCTGTTGGGGGTTTTCTTTCGAGGGCCCCACCTCTGACGTGTTCGTAGAACGAAGCGCTTGGTGGCCTCCCCCAAAATCCGTGAGGCCAGCGCCGGCCACCGGGGCTTTCACCCGATCGGAACCGACGGCGAGATTGACTCCTTGTTTGGAGCTGCCCGCTTGGGGTAATAGGTATTCCATTCGCTTGCTCATCATCCTTCTTCAACTGTTTGGTCCACGGAGGCTATTTTGTTTCACCTCTACCCTTCACGCAAGCGTGACGAGCTTTCCCCCATCCGCCACCCGGGGGACGCGCCGCATACGGGAACAGGAAACCCCGCGCGGATTATTATTATTATTATTATTTTTTTTTTTTTTTTTTTTTTCGTGGGAAACTGGAGAAATCTTACATAAGACGACGACGAGGGTCCGCACTCGTCGTCAGTGCCGGATTCTTACCGGCTAAAACTCCAAACCCAACGCGTTCACCTGCCCAGCCCGGAACTGTTTTTCACATTACTTCAAGCTGGGAGGCGTGTCTTGTGACATGCGTCATCCGTTCCTTATTCTATCCTCCCACGTTGAGACTGCCACTTATCGTGAAGCGGCCTTTCGGGCGGTATCGAGCGCGCGCCTAAAGGTGGCACAGGCTCCGGACCCCGCCACGTGAGACACTCCCTCAGCATCCTTTGATGGACAAAGAAAGCATTTGGGAGCGCTCTTGCAATTCTTAAGGTTGTGTCCAGGCTCGCCGCACTTGTAGCACGACGAGGACCTGTCCACTCCCTTACAATTCCGTTTCGTGTGGCCGAAGTCTAGGCACCGATAGCACCTCTCGACCAAGACTCGATCCCGAACGCGATAGCTTACGAAGCCGACGCAGAGATGCCGCATCGACTTCAGCCTGTCAGCGCTCTCGTGATCCAGCTTCACGATGTCTGTATTCTGTTGATTGCGGTTGGGACCCAAAAGCTTCACCTCTCGGCTCTGAGGCGGAGACGCGAGAACTTTATCTAGGGCCGCTACCACTTCGTCCCTCGTTGTGAGAGCGTCCAGGTCTCTGATCTCCAGGGTCACCCTTCGATCTCGGATCCTAACTTCTCCCATCCCTTCAGTAGCCATACGGACTTTCTCAGCGAATGCTGTTGCGTCCGTCTTCTTGCCCAGCCGGAGCAGGACATCTCCCCGCCCTGTAGGCCGTACGCTCAGAACCTGGGCGCCGCTGTCGTCCGGGTTGACTTCCTTTCGGAGCTTCCCCAAGACTTCAGCAAACGTACGGTCCCTCGCGACAGTTACCACCAGGGTGGATACCGGCGCCATCTGGCGCTTTCTCCTATCAAGAGGCGCCTGTCCCGACTTGACTGTCGGCTTTTTCCCCGCCACTGACGCGGACTTGGATTGCTCCTTGTCCGTGCCACGTGGTGGTACCTCCTTCCGAGGCTTCTTCTTCTTGCGGCTCTTAGAGACCTCGGGGGGGCTTTGGGGGCCCTCTCTACTTCTCTTTTGAGCCTGCATTCTAGATGTAGCCGTAAAGACGGCTTTAGCTATTATGCCTCTTCTCTTAGGCCGCCGACGATTCTCGTGACCAACTCGATAATCCTCGACTTGGCACTTGTAATCGTCGACTGCCGAAAACATCTTTTTGGTTTTCCCGTAGAACTCTTGTACAAGAGTGTCTACGGTCTTCAGCCCTGTCTTGACGACCATGGAGATGTTAGGCTGCTTTGCACAAGCGGCCAACATAGCCTGGAGTTCGCTCTTTAGATGGTCGTAAGAGGAGTCGATGTCCTCCTGCGTCTTCTCTACCTTCTCGTATTCCTTGCGGAATATTTCGATCTCCTCTTGAGATTCCTTACTATAGGCATAGATGCCACTGATGGCACTACCAAGGCTGGTAACGCTGCCGCTTCTTAACCTGTTTGCGGATGCAACACTCAACATCTGTAACGACGGCTGCTGTTGGGGGTTTTCTTTCGAGGGCCCCACCTCTGACGTGTTCGTAGAACGAAGCGCTTGGTGGCCTCCCCCAAAATCCATGAGGCCAGCGCCGGCCACCGGGGCTTTCACCCGATCGGAACCGACGACGGGATTCACTCCTAGTTTGGAGTTGCCCGCTTGGGGTAGTATGTTTTCATCTCGCTTGCTCATACTTCTGGTTGTACTGTTTGGTCCACGGAGATTATTTTATGTCACCTCTACCCTTCACGCTAGAGTGACGAGCATTCCCCCATCCGCCACCCGGGGGACGCGCCGCATACGGGGACAGGACACCCCGCGCGGATTATTATTATTATTATTATTATTATTATTATTATTATTATTATTTTTTTTTTTTTTTTTTTTTTTTCGTGGGAAACTGGAGAAATCTTACATAAGACGACGACGAGGGTCCGCACTCGTCGCCAGTGCCGGATTCTTACCGGCTAAAACTCCAAACCCAACGCTTTCACCTGCCCAGCCCGGAACTGTTTTTCACATTACTTCAAGCTGGGAGGCGTGTCTTGTGACATGCGTCAATTCGGTCGGTCCTGTTTCTTCTTTCCTCCCTCGATGAGACTGCCACTTATCGTGAAGCGGCCTTTCTGGCGGTATCGAGCGCGCGCCTAAAGGTGGCACAGGCTCCGGACCCCGCCATGTGAGATACTCCTTGAGCACCCTTTGAAGGACAAAGGAAACATTGGGGAGCACTCTTGCAATTCTTAAGGTTGTGTCCAGGCTTGCCGCACTTGTAGCACGACGAGGACCTGTCCACTCCCTTACAATTCCGTTTCGTGTGGCCGAAGTCTAGGCACCGATAGCACCTCTCGACCAAGACTCGATCCCGAACGCGACAGCTTACGAAGCCGACGCAGAGATGCCGCATCGACTTCAGCTTGTCAGCGCTCTCGTGATCCAGCTTCACGATGGCTGTCTTCTGTTGACTGCGGTTTAGGCCCAAAAGCGTCACCTCTCGGCCCTCAGGCGAAGAAGTAAGCACTTTATTTAGGGCTGCCACCACTTCGTCCCTCGTTGTGAGAGCGTCCAGGTCTCTGATCTCAAGGGTAACCCTTCGATCTCGGACTCGAACTTCTCCCATTCCTTGGGTAGCAGTACGCACTTTCTCCGCGAATACTGCCGCATCGGTTTTTTTGCCTAGCCGAAGCAGGACGTCCCCCCGCCCTGTGGGCCGCACACTTAGAACCTGCGCGCCACTGTCGTCCGGATTCACTTCCTTTCGGAGCTTCCCCAGAACTTCAGCAAACGTTCGGTTCCTCGCGATTGTGACCACCAGGGTGGATACCGGCGCCTTCTGGCGCTTTCTCCTGTCAAGAGGCGCCTGTCCCGACTTAACCGTCGGCTTCTTCTTTTCCACCACAGGCTTGGACTTGGATTGCTCCTTGTCCTTACCAGGTGGTGGCACCTCCTTGCGAGGTTTCTTCTTCTTACGGGTTTTAGAGGCCTCGGGTGGGCTTTGAGGGCCCTCCCTACTCCTCTTTTGAGCCTGTATCTTGGCTGTAGCCGCGATGACGGCTTTAGCAATGATGCCTCTTCTCTTAGGCCGCCGACGATTCTCGTGGCCAACTCGATAATCCTCGACTTGGCACTTGTAATCATCGACTGCTAAAGACATCTTCTTCGTTTTCCCGTAGAGCTCTTGTACAAGAGCGTCTACTGTTTTCAACCCTGTTTTGACAACCATGGAAATGTTTGGCTGCTTTGCACAAGCTGCCAACATTGCCTGAAGTTCTTTTTTCAGATGGTCGTAAGTGGAGTCGATCTCCTCCTGCGCCTTCTCCACCTTCTCGTATTCCTTACGGAACACTTCTATCTCCTCTTGAGATTCTCTGCTATAGGCAGAGATGCCGCTGATGGCGCTACCAATGCTGGTAACGCTACCGCTTCGTAACCTGCTTGCAGAAGGAAGACTCAGCATCTGGGATAGCGGCTGCTGTTGGGGGTTTTCTTTCGAGGACCCCGCCTCTGACGTGATGTTAGAACTAAGCGGTTTGTGGCCTCCCCCAAAATCCATGAGGCCAGCGCCGGCCACCGGGGCTTTCACCCGATCGGAACCGACGACGGGATTCACTCCTAGTTTGGAGTTGCCCGCTTGGGGTAGTATGTTTTCATCTCGCTTGCTCATACTTCTGGTTGTACTGTTTGGTCCACGGAGATTATTTTATTTCACCTCTACCCTTCACGCTAGATTGACGAGCATTCCCCCATCCGCCACCCGGGGGACGCGCCGCATACGGGGACAGGACACCCCGCGCGGATTATTATTATTATTATTATTATTATTATTATTATTATTATTACATAAGTAAAATTTGTAAGCTTCCCAAATAATAAGAAATCAATTTATGATTTGGGGAGTCACGTTTTAAGTGATTACACCCTCCAGATAAGTTCAAAAATCGAGCTTTTAAAGCGTTTCAGACATATTTTGATCCGAAAATATATCTAAAACACTTTAAAATGTCGATTTTAACATTATCTGAAGGCTGTTATCATTTAAAACGTGACTCCCCATACTCACAAATTGGCGCCTCCATAATACACAATATTATTTAACAAAAAGATAACAAAATACCTGTTTCTTCTGTTTCTATTGGAAGCATTGGTATCGGAGACATAACTAATTGGGAACGTTGTGGTGAACCAGATCCGAAACTTCGTGACGAACGATTCATGATAATAGCTGTTAACATATTCATAAAATTTATTTATTATATGTATAATAGTGTGCACATAGCGAATAGTAATAATAATTTACTCACGTTGTTTTTTTACTTTTGCGTTAATTAATTGTTCGTCTCCATCTATATTTGAAACAGAAAAGTTATATGGGGTAAGTAATTTTGCGTCTTTAATGTATAAAGACTTATTTAAACAATTACATAACAATTTCGTTTTGTTTATTAATTTTATTATTTACCAGAAGATGACGAAAATCCTGGACCAAATTTTTTTTTTGTTTTCAATCTTTTTCCTCGGCCACAATCCTCAGATTGTAATACATGATCTGTTTCTGCCTCTGTTGATTGTACATCAGCATTCATTTGTACTTTTGATGCTTCTGCGAAAGCTGTAAAAATAATTAATCAATTTGACCATTTAACACTCATAAATACATATAAAATATGATTCAAAAAGAAAAATTCTCTTTTAAAGTTGTATAATTCATTAATTAGCCATTGTATAAAATTTTTAATATTCAAAATTTCGGTAAATAATTTGCTATTTTTAGAATAAAAAATTGCTCAATGCTCAAAAATCACGAATAATTAAAAATAACCAAATTTTTGTACCACACTAATTTTTAAAATTAGTATTGCATGAAAACTTTTCAAAAATCAAAGTTAAAATTACGCGTAGTGTTGTCATTACAAAATGTAAGGAAAAAAATTATATTCGAGACTACGTCTTTTTCAAATTTCTCTTAGAGCATAAATAAAATACAAGTCATTCTAACTTTTGAAATTCGAAAAATTAAGTATATATATATGGGCTATTTCACGTCAAGTGGTACGATGAAAATTTTAAATCGCTCCAAAATTTGAGAACAGGCTGGAAATATCTTCAAGAAGATCGAAAAAAATTTTTAAATGTTAAAAATAATTTGCCTAAGAGTTATTCCACCATGAAAAATGGAAATTTTTCAATTTTTTAGAAAAATTTCTATTTTCAAAGCCATTTATCTCAAAATCTATTAATTTTTTTGAAAAAACATTACAAACAACTTTTGTTCAAAATAATCTTTAGAATTTATCTACCTGGGTTACAATTCTTAATTTTAAAATCTCGAAGTGATAGGGCACTCGAAAATATTGAATATCAAAAAAAGGCGACCACGCCACAATCGATTTTGATCTAACACCGCTCAAAAGATCACATTTTTTGAGAGCTTTAGAATGGCGGTGGTTAGATTATTGGCCAAGACCGCTGTTGTAGGTTATGCCCTATAATACATGAAAATTAGTGATTTTATGATGTTTATGAGGCATAATTTATAAACATCATAAAATCACTAATTTCCATGTATTATAGGGCATAACCTACAACAGCGGTCTTGGCCAATAATCTAACCGCCGCCATTCGAAAGCTCTCAAAAAATGTGATCTTTTGAGCGGTGTTAGATCAAAATCGATTGTGGCGTGGTGGCCTTTTTTTGATATTCAATATTTTCGAGTGCCCTATCACTTTGAGATTTTAAAATTAAGAATTGTAACCCAGGTAGATAAATTCTAAAGATTATTTTGAACAAAAGTTGCTTGTAATGTTTTTTCAAAAAAATTAATAGATTTTGAGATAAATGGCTTTGAAAATAGAAATTTTTCTAAAAAATTGAAAAATTTCCATTTTTCATGGTGGAATAACTCTTAGGCAAATTATTTTTAACATTTAAAAATTTTTTTCTATCTTCTTGAAGATATTTCCAGCCTGTTCTCAAATTTTGGAGCGATTTAAAATTTTCATCGTACCACTTGACGTGAAATAGCCCATATGTATATATATACTTAATTTTTCGAATGCCCATTCAGAAAACGTTAAATTTTTCAAATTTCAAAGGTTAGAATGACTTGTATTCTATTTATACTCTAAGAGAAATTTATATATACACATACACACACACACACACACACACACACACACACACATAACCTCCTTGCTCTTTAAGAAGTATATGATACCTTGTCGAAAGAGTAAATGTGTTGAATTACTCTTTTGGAAATTGTCGTATCTTTTTCATCTTTGGAAAAGTAGAAAATGTATGTTTTACTCTTTTGCAAAAGAGTAAATGTGATAGATTATCCTTTTATGAAATATTGTTTTTTGTTTCCTCTTGAAAAGGTATAAAATGTCGATATTACTCTTTTGCAAAAGAGTAAATGAGGTAAAATATCCTTTTAAGAAATATTGTTTTTTTGTTTCCTCTTTAAAAAGTATAAAATGTCGATTGTACGCTTTTGCAAAAGAGTAAAAGCATTAATTAATCTGTTTAAAGAGTAATTCCCTAAAATTACTCGTTGTAAGGAATAAATTATGCTTTATGCTCTTTTACGAACAGTAAATCGAAAGTTTTACTCTTTAAACTTCCATATTTTACTCTTTTGGGCTTAGAGTGTACATTTTCCTGTTAAATCATATTAAATAACTTTTCATAAATGAGCAGAAAAATTCTTACAAAATGGACCTCTATATTTTTTTACTGGGTATTTTGTCCAATCGAGTTCCGGTGTTTTTTTCCACATATCCTTTGTTAGTATGGGAAAAGACGGCCAACTAAGTGCATCCTTAGTATCAACCATCCACGTGATTGGAACCATACTGACATATTCGTCAAACCAACATACACAGTACTGCGTAGAATCTGCCATCTGGTACGAAATGTTTATTAATAATTTAAATAAATTCTAATTACATTTCTCAATAATTATGTCATAAACAAGCACATTTATAAAACAATTACTAGAATAAAGAGAGATTTACATTTTTGGTGCTATTTGTAATATAAACAAAATTTGTAAATGGAACAGTTTTTTTTCCTTAGGGGGATGTAATACTCAATGTTACCTACCGAGTAATATGAGATAATTATACTTAATTAATTAAGGTAAAGGACCTAGTGATTGGACGTGTACTGGTAATTAGACAGAATTATTAATACCTATTATATAAAAATCCAAATTTAATTAAATAACTTTTAGTTTTCCATAGTTTTTTCTCGACTACAAGTACACCGAGAAAAGTAATTCGTTTGGGAGAAACATCTTTCTTAACTTTTAAGAAATGTGGATTTAAATAATAATAAAGTTAATAATTATAATTAATAATAAAGTTTTCTATCAGTTGAATTGCTAAGGTGCACAATTGTGATTTTGATATGAATTGAGTGCACCAGTCAGTTTTGGCCATTGATATTTATTGAAAATTTAATATCATAAAATTTAATATCATAATAAGAATAAATAAATTAAGACTAAATGCGAAGAATAACGGAGAGTTTTTCGTTGCTACAGTGAGTCGCGAGTGTCCTCCGTGGTTAGGTAAACCTTTGTACAACCTACGTGATTCTTCAAAGCGATATATATAACGTACTATTTAATTAGAAATTTACTAATTGCGACTAAAGTTTTTAATCTTAATTCTATTTAAAATAATTATTTTCTTTAAGTCATATTCTCTAAGTGTTAAAAATTATATACTTCATATGAGATAATGAAAATTATTCTTTTAGAAAAAGAAGTTTGTAATCGTGAAGGAATATTTCTAAGGAATTGACATTTCCTACAAATTAAATAAAAATTTACGCTATGAAATTCATGGTTTCTTTGAATGAAAGAATTATTTTTCTCATTGTAATTTTCTTTAAATAAATGAGAAATTTTGGTGTTCGATCACTACATCATTTCGGTAAGGTTAAGTGTCCAATTACTGGGTCTTTTACTTTAATACATATTTTAAATAAAAGGAATTGATGACATCATCCCTACCATACTTGTGTAATCTATTTATCTGCAAAATGTCAGAGATATTTTAATTTGTATTAAAATAGCATTGGAAGGAAATTTTGCACATAGTCGATATACTACTACGCGTATACCGAGGGCAATGACTTCTTGCTTTTTCATTTATTCAAGTATTTAGTGATTAATTAAGAAAATATCTATGCCATTACTAGGGCGGTAACAAATTGTCTATTACATCCCATTAATTTTAGTTATTTATGTTACGGAGAGAAACTTTTAGAAATGTTTTCAGCAACTTTAAATAAAAAAATTTTTTATTCAAACGTAAAAATCTTTTTTTTTTTTGACAACTTAGCTAATAATGAAGAATACAAATTAATTATTATCCATTCGGTATGTTACCTATATTTTACTGATGATGAAGTAGTGGTACGGTATAAAATTTATTTTCATGTCTAAGCAAACAAACTTTGTTGCATATTTTATCAACTATTATAATTTTTGGCTCTGTCAAATTGCTTACTTCTGCTATCCCTAAAATTGTAGATTTTAGGGGATAATGTAAAATGTTATCCTTTTTCAAAAATATTCGACCAATAATAACATTTCTCTCTTTGTTTATGCATATGTGATTTATTAGTACTATTTCATTATCTTGAGTTACGCAACAATTATTTGGTCTACTATCAGTTAATTCAAAATCTTGAAATTTCAGTGATCGGTGAGCTGAATGGCAATCTGCTGGTAATAGTTTATTGATTGGACGAGACATTTTTGGTGATGTTTCTTTTAGTTTTGATTTTACTTTTTTCATCACTTTATTTTTTTCACTTAGACGTCTATGGATTTGTTGCAAAGGTTGGTGTTTTTTCCTAATCATTCTTTTAACATCTTGCATATTATTTTCATATGGAAAAGCGCTAAAACTGTCTAATTCACCATATGTCATCGCATCGTCCGCGATATGAATCAAATTATGGACGTTCCAGCCTGACCATTTTTTATGGTACAATGTAGGTAATTGTTTAACAAACCATTTTAACAAGTTTTTTGCATAAGTATTCCATTTTTTTTTCTGACACATACTGGGGCTACATAAAATACGAATTGCGCAGTTTAAAGCGTTTAAGTGTTCTAGGTTTTTGTAAAATTACGAAGCTAGCATATAATAAGAATAATCGATATGTAGTAGCTTTCCAATTTTTTAAGTCAATCAATGGTTGTGGTTTTCTTGCAAATTCTTTAGGTAGCCATGAAGACAATGCAACAAAACAACTCGAAATTTGATCGAGATTAACAATATTTAGAAAAGGCTTTTCTCTTGGATTTATCCAAATACGAAGTAATAATTTCGTCACCCCAAGAAGGGTTAGGTGCATATAATCTAAAGGTACCTGTTGCACCATGTCGAAATTAGTAATTTGTTCAAATGCAGATTGTGTAACATGATGTTCTGGATGCAAACGCGATCGAAAAGTAAAATCAGTTCTTAGTGGTGCATCAATATTTAAGTGAACTACACGTCCTATCCATTCGCCTTTGTCTATACATTTCCTACAACCATAATAACCGTTAAATTGAATAGTACCTATGGCAAAACTAGCTGCTGGGCTATCGCAAATTAAGCATCTGATTGAAACTTTATATTCTTTTCCATTGTAAATAAACCCGTTGCGTTGCAGCTGAAGATACTCATTTATAAATGATTTTAAATATACGGGAGAAGATTCTGGTTTTTCTCTACCTTTATATACTCCAAATATAAATACATATTTATTAAAAGCTTCAAAAATTTTAGCAGAAATTATCCATAACGAAGTAGGAGGTGACTTTGTAATTGGTAGTCCATCAATATGTAAATCCAGTAAAATATCGCGTTTAATGTTTCCTGCATACATGGATAAAGAATCCTCCAGCCCTTTCTCAATTCCATAGTGAAAATATTCACCCGGCGGGCAAGGAATGATATTTGTTTTTCTTGGTGTTTGTCGCAATGTACGAACATCTTTTGGTAAGTAAGTTAATCCCGCATCTTGCAAAATTTCTAAAAGTTCATTAACTTTATTATCGCACCAATTAGCTTCAATAAGTAACAAACTTAATCGACATTTTATGTTTTCTTCATCTTTTTCTTGCCTAACATAATCTTCATACTCAGCATCATAATTTTCATCCATTTCATCCTCATCATGGTCGTCAAATTCCGTGTCTGTATCTTCATATATTCCATTAAAAAAATCATGATCTAATTGGGTTGGGTCACATTCTGGAGCAAGTTCATAAAACTCTGAAGCTAAGAGTAGCGTTGATTCGTCATTATTCATTGATAAAAAGTCCAAATTTTCATCTTCAATATGATGATTTTTCTTACTATCAACTGTTGATCTTGCTTGGGACTCTATTTCATTTTCTACATGAGACTGTGCCGATAGTAAATTTATCTCCCTTAACTTTTCAGCACATACAGCTGCGATTCGGCGTCTTTTTTGTCTCTCGGACAGTTCGTCAAAATACTTTCTGGTAGCCATATTCTATGAATGATAAATATATTATAGAGTATTAAATACATTTTAATAGTATCTTATTATAGTTGTTAAAATGTATTTTTGGGAACGAAATGTGCAAAACGCTTAGTTACAGCACGTTATACCGAAAAATAATATTCGTTTCCCGTGTGAAAAATTTCCGGCTTTATAAATTTGTTTATATTTTTAGATTTGTAAATTTTTAACTATTTATTAACAAATAAGTCAAATATATAACATTTAAATCTGTTACATAACGAGTTATTTAAACTTTTTACTTTTATAAAAAGGACATTAATTCCTAAAGACACAATCGTGCTTGCATGTATGAAAAAGAAAACGGATGAAATGAAGTAATGTATCAAATCATTAATATGTAGAATATACGTCCATGTTCAGGTATATGAGTCTAAAGATTACAGCGCTTAAGGGCAGGTCGGATATTGATATTGCAGTTCTGCACATTATTTTAAAAATTGGAAATTTTCGAAAATTTTCTGAGCTTAGCGCCCTAGTCAGTGATGTAAAGAACTGCGCACTGCTAAGAAGATGTGAAAAAAATTAAATTTTTCGGAGAATAGTGCAGAACAGGAATGTCGACAACTGTGCATAAGGGATAGGCGTACGACCTCGTTTTAAAGCAGCACAAAAAAAAATTTTTTTCTTCATACCTCGATCGAATCAAAGTTCTTTTTTTACATGGTTTCAAAAACTAGTAATTATCCATTAATAATTAAATAATTACTTTCAAAAATTGTAATTACATTAAGAGTCGTTTATAATGACATTGGAAAATTGAAATTGCACTCAAAACCATTTATAATTAAATTGAAAAATTATAATAACACTCAAAAAAAAATTTGTAATTACACTCAAAATTAAAAGTAACTGTAAATTGCTTATAAAAAGTTAAATTTAGAGTTATTTGAGTATATATGGGTGATTTCACGTCAAGTGTGCAGGTCAAAATTTTAAAATGTTCCAAAGATTATGTATAGGCTGCAAATTGCTTCAAAAAGTAAGTAAAAATTTTTAGATAAAACAATGAATATGCATTAAAGTTATAGCAGTTGAAAAAAATGACTTTTCTTGCTTTTTTCCATTTTTGACCAACTTTGAACTTAAATATCTCAAAATGGGTTGATTTTTTCTAGTATATATTAAATGGAGAAAAGTTTGTAAATACTGATTAGAATTAGTTGCCACTTCAACAATTACCTAATTTGCAACTATGGGATTAGCTATCCAGAGCCTAATATATAAGTTTTGAGTTTGGCGTATTCGTCACAAACCTATATGACTGATCTTGGGTCAGTAGAATCTCTATACTTTTATCTTTTCAACAAAATATGACCTGAGATGGGATCTTGATTTGAATCAAAGTTATATACATAACAAATCATAGAAGTGAAAAAAAAACAAAAAAAACATTATTTTGGCAGGTGACGTTAGATTTCACCTTCTTAAGGGTTTTTAAGCTGTTTAAATGAAAAAAATTCTTAAATGGTTTAAGTCCTACATTTTTTAGCTTACATGAAACGTGGTATAAGTTAATAAGTGTCTCCTAATACTCAGGAACTGATATAACAAAGTTTTTTTATATTCTTTGACTTATAGGTACCTAATAATTTTAATTATTTTAATAAACAGTTATATTTTTTCTGTCTTTTATTGATTTGGTTGATACTTTGATAGTAAATGAGTTAAAAAATTAAAAATTGAAATTGCGTAGGTAGGCCTGTAATTTTAAAAAGTTAGAAACACTTTGATTCGATAGTTTTAGAGTAACAATTTTAATCGGTTTTTATGATATACATTTTTATTACTAACTTATTATTGGAGGGTCTTCATAATGACTGACATTGTAAATTTCCAATATCTTTATAAAATTAGTTTTCATTAAATAATAAGAATTTCTTCATATGCTTATGGTTCATTAATACTTTCTTACATATGGATATTAACATTCATCTATATTATTTTTAAACAATACATTATAATAAATAAATAAATAGCATATTATTACGTTTCTTTAGTTAATATTACAACTTTAAAATTTTATTCAAAATACACTTACAACATTAAAAAATATCGAATTAATGTCGAGTGTAATATGTCTTTATATAACTTCAAAACTTACAACATTTTTAGTGAAGATTATTAGTGATTTATTTAATTTACGGTAATAATTACTAAGTAATTAGTAGATCGTTTTTGTCGAAAGAAATACAAAATAATTAAGGGTGCAAAGTTGCTACAAATAAAATTATAAGATATTGAAATTTAAATTATCATGACGGTCATATTTGTAGCTATTAAAGGTGACTCAAACGAGGCAGTAAAATATATAGCGTTTAATATAAAAAGTTTTATTATTGATTTATTAAGTACACTGAGAAAAAGTTTTGATTAAAAATTAGAATAGTCTATAGTGAAAAATCCACAGACTAACAAACTAAAGAAAATTACAATAGTTATTAGAAAAATTACTATAGTCTATAGGAAAATTTACTCAAATTCTTGTATTATTTATTATAAATAGTTTGTAAATTTTAAAACGAAACTATACTAATTTTCCATTAGAGCATAAATTTATGACAATTTTACTAGAAATTATAGTAATTTTTCATGTGGATATTGTCGTTTTTAATATAATTCTTTCTGCATCCTTTTATGTAAAATATTTGCGAATTTGCTTAGTGAGATTCTTCTATACAAGGTGAGCGGATGTTCGATCTAGGGCATTAATTATATTATAACAAAGACGACAATGACAGATATGGAAATACAATCATTCCCTGCCATTTAAAAAAAAAGGCTTTCTCAAAGTTATTTTTTTTCAAATTTTCTTAAAATTCTATTTTATTTACACTATATTATTTTCATCTTTTTATTGAAGAGATAAATTGTGTGTTGGAAAAACAATTTTTTTTAAATACATTATGACAGATGTAACATCTAGGAAAATGACAGATTCGACTTACTAGGAAAATTGAAAAAAATCTCTTCAAAAGTGTTCCGCACAAACTCTTTCCAAAATTAAAGGTTCTTTATTCCATTCTTATTTTTGTTCGCATAAATCACATAAACTTACTGTTTCTTTTAAAGCTAATTTATTTTCTGTTGTTACTTTATGTTCTTCTCTAAGAAGTAGATGAAAAAAAATATTTTTACCATCACATGCTTTATTATTACAGTGTAAACTCAATACATGATTTTGTTTTTACTTGATAATTTTAATTTTGTAGAAAGCACTAAATTTTTTTCCATCATAAAACAAAAACACTTATACTTATTTTTTATACTTAAATTAATAAATGATTTGTGATTGTTTTTTAATTTTTCCTGGTATAATGATATGTATTATATTTATTATAATATTTATTTACTATATTTGCTACATAACATATATTTAAAATATATCATTATATAATTGTTACTGTATATCCTAAAAATAATAAATTTATAATATTAAATTATTAATTATCCATAACCATCTAAAGAAATTTTTATTATCTATCGAAAACTAATAATTCTATATAAAGACATTGTTGATAATTACTATTTGCTTTTTTGTTCATCAATTGACATTTCGAAGGCCCACTATAGTGAATCAGTAATAAAAATTTATGTCATAAAACCCAATTAAAATTGTTGGTTTAAAATTATCGAATCAAAGTTTATAGAGTAGAAAATGATTTGGATCTATCTCTGTTGCAGCATAGTTGAATAATACTTTGTGGAACTATTTATTATACTTTTTTAAACTGAATAATACTGAATTTAGAAATTTAAATAAATATTTTCTGTAGTACTAATTTTTCTTTAGTTAATTGACTATAAAGAGACTGGAATCTATTTTAAAAAAATTCATTTTTCAGGTTCTTAACTCCTACAAATGTCATTTTGGAAAAAAAATTTAATACAAGAGATACAGAAGTTAAGTTAATAAGATAATTACCATTTACATTCAAAAAATGTACAAAAAAAGTGAAAAAAATTCACAGTCTATTTTAACTTTGAAATATATTTGCTCTAAATTAGATGAAGATATATTTATCAATATTATTTATTATTTTTAAACAATTTTAAATAATTTTTTATAATACTTTTATAAGTAACTTTTATAACTATCTTTAACATAAAAATTTAATCTAGGGACTTTAATATAAATAGATTTCAAATAAAATTGTTTATTGATCTATTTGAATAAAATTTTACAGGCCTAATACATCAAATTGGACAGCATCGGTATTTTTAACACAAACAAGAGTAATTAACTATATTCAGATGATTTTAAGAAATTAAAATATTTGAGGTTAAGTAACGTTTACCTCAGGTATGGCATCCTCTTAAGGATATATTAGTTAACAAATTACTTTTCCTATATAATCCTGCTTTGAATATTGGCTACTGTGCTACTTGTACATCTTATAGATTTTTAACCTTTTTGAAATATATAAAAATAGACTACATTAATGTCTGCACTTTAATTTACAAGGTATTTACGTAACATTTTCAGCAAAAAATAATTGAATATGTTCCCAATGTTGCATTTTGATCTTTTTCTCTTTTGTCCTAATCGTTTCTTCTTTTCCGATTATAATCCACAAGGTTTGGAATAAACTATATTATACTTTTTTCTCTCTTTGTATTTTTAAAAATTCGAAACAAACTACTATCCTTTTACTACTAACCTTTTCCCTCTTTGTATTTTAACTATATAAGTATAATACACTGATTTTTACTTTTTTATGTCTTTACTCACTTGTGTTAAATTATTACACGTTTTTTTTGTGTTAAATTATTCGATTTTCTAATAACAAATAATTTTATTATGAATACATTAAAATTTTATTTTAAAAAAATTAAACATAGATAGACTAATGCATATGAAGGTGAGAATTGTGATTGTTTTTTCTTAACCTTTATAAATATTTGTAAAAAAACATTTATTGAACCCTTGATTTTTTTTTTATTAGACATATCTGTGGTTTACGATTAGGCAAAATTATGGAAATTTATATAATGATACCTTAACATTTTATCGTATTAAATAATGAATATAAAATGTCAATTCTAATTAATAGTTGTAATTAAAATTTTATTGAAAATATCCTCCATTATGATATTATAATACTATAGTATTAATCAATGTAACCGAATTAATGTGTAAAAATAAAACTAGTCATCTTGAAATCTATATTTATTAATTATTAAAAATATTAAATATTAAGTAACTTACCATTTATTTATTTGAAAAAGTCAATATTCAGAATTTCTCCATAGATGCAACCAAACACGTGTCCATGCGGTTAATAACTTTTTCGTGAGGTTATGGTTTCATTCGGATCTCGTAGCAGGTATACCAGATACGTAAGTGTTTCAAACTTTTCTCTTCATATTTTTAATAATAATTAAAAATAAAAGTTAAGTGCAGTATGATATTACAAAAGGCACTCAACTATTATTTTTAATGATTATTAAAAATTTGAAGACAAGATTTTGAAACACTATGTGCAGATCTGCATACCTAGTTAAGCGGGCACTTATTACTACGAATCGCAATTCACGCAGTAACGTCAACGAAGATAGACCTGTATAGAATGCCAGGTCCCCAAGGAAATGTGTCGCCTTGTTATGTAGTACTTCGGGTCCCCAACAGCTAGGCGACGCTAGTGTCGATTTGTGGCACGATCCCAGGCACCGCAAACCCATCTATAAAACCGATCCAACAGTGTCTCATTTGCTCCACCTCCTTGCGCTATGATTGGCTACTCGGAGTTTACCCCAAAATATATCCCGAATACCCCCTCCAAGCCCCTAGCGGGGGGCACAGTTTAAATATAATTTTTAAACTTATTCAATCAATTTGTTACAGTAGTCGTGAGCGCTAAACGCTCGCGCTACCCCGTGGACAGTAGCGAATTGAAAGTTCGGGGTTCAAACCCGCTGCGGATTAAATTTTTTTTTTTTAATAATTAATTGAAATTGAATATGCATTAAGCACATATTTTTTAAATAAAAAATTATATAGTTAAATAAGCTTTTAGTTTATATTAACATTCTCAACTCTTATTCCTTTTTTTAAGGGGACGTCGGACTCGAAAATAGTAATTTTTAATTTTTTTAGACTTTTAATTCTGTATTTTAATTCTGATTATTGCGTTGAAAATTTATGCCTTTTTAGAGCATTAATTATCCATCAAAAATTGTTTATTGAATTGTTATAAACAAACTTATTTTATCTTCAAAAAATCAAAACATCATGCCTCGCTTTTTAAACTACTCATAAATAATTCTTTAGTAGGTATATAATAATTCTTAATATCCCTTTAAACTATTCCTTCCTAATTTAATAAAATACTGTTACAATGCTATTAAAGTACTGACAATTAAATTAAAAATTTTTTTTAAATATTATCGATATATTTTCAACTAAAATATATTATAGTCAAAATTTAAAATAAAATACATTACACTTATTATTTTATTTTGAGAAAAATTTTTATAATTGAGCAAGTGTACAACTGAAAGCAGGGTACAAATTATATTTACATTTTACAATAAAATAAAAATTTTAAATATATTTTAATTGAAAGTCGGTAAAAATTAAAAATTTTTTTTAATTGTATTGATCATTACTTTAATAACATTGTAACAGTATTTTATTAAATTAGGAAGGAATAGTTTAAAGGGATATTAAGAATTATTATATACCTACTAAAGAATTATTCATGAGTAGTTTAAAAAGCGAGGCATGACGTTTCGATTTTTTGAAGATAAAATAAGTTTGTTTATAACAATACAATAAACAATTTTCGATGGATAATTAATGCTCTAAAAAGGCATGAATTTTCAACGCAATAATCAGAATTAAAATACAGATTTAAAAGTCTAAAAAAATTAAAAATTACTATTTTCTAGTCCGACGTCCCCTTAAAAAAAGGTATAAGAGTTGAGAATGTTAATATAAACTAAAAGCTTATTTAACTATATAATTTTTTATTTAAAAAATATGTGCTTAATGCATATTCAATTTCAATTAATTATTAAAAAAAAAAAAAATTTAATCCGCAGCGGGTTTGAACCCCGAACTTTCAATTCGCTACTGTCCACGGGGTATCCGCGAGCGTTTAGCGCTCACGACTACTGTAACAAATTGATTAAATAAGTTTAAAAATTATATTTAAACTGTGCCCCCCGCTAGGGGCTTGGAGGGGGTATTCGGGATATATTTTGGGGTAAACTCCGAGTAGCCAATCATAGCGCAAGGAGGTGGAGCAAATAAGACTGTTGGATCGGTTTTATAGATGGGTTTGCGGTGCCTGGGATCGTGCCACAAATCGACGCTAGCGTCGCCTAGCTGTTGGGGACCCGAGAAGTACTACATAATAAAGCGACACATTTCCTTGGGGACCTGGCATTCTATACAGGTCTATCTTCGTTGGTAACGTATACTCTCGGCATGGCCAACCGCTAACTGCTTTATCGATAATCGATATATGGTTCGATTTTAAATTCATTATGTTCATTATAAATAAAATATTTATAAGTACTATATACTGTACTACTTTTTTAAAATTATTATTTTCTTTTTGTAGATTGTGTAAAGAAATGTCTAAGACAGTTAATAATAAAATTCGAGTTTCGAGATCGAGATAAGAGATTTATTTCGATTCGAACGTTTTCTCTACTTTAATAAATTAAATAAATATATATATATATGGGTGGTTCTCTGAGACATCGAAGATGAAAAAAATAAATATTGCTATAACTGTGGGAATATGTTTTAGAGGTATCCAGTAGTTCTCCTGAATTTTTTCAGATTTTTTCTGGGCCATTATTTTAAGTTACAGAGAGTCAAAGTTGACATTTTAGCACTTTTTTGCATTATATGCCCATTTTCATGAATTTTTAGCTCCCAGGGGATGCATTTTTCACTAAAAACATAAGTATGACTTTTTTTGTAAAATTTTCCGAACTTTTCATTAAAAATACTTTTCAAGACATAAATGTATGCTGTCACACTCTTGTAAGCCATTTAAACCTTAAATAGTGAAAATCAGCAATTCTGCTCCGGACTCTGGTAACCTAATACTGTCTAAAAGATATCTTTTTATAGTCAAAAACTGCCTAAAAATTTCCAGAGTGGGTCTAAATCATTATGGTCAAATATCCGGGAAAAGTGCCCGAAATATTATTAGAAATGTATATTTGTTGTCTTATAACGATGAATCTATTACCATGATCATTGCAAAAAAATTTATGCACTTACCTTGGAGTGGTAGAAAAGTATCTCCACTTGTTTCAATAATCCATCTAATCTCCTGTAAGCTGCTAAAAATACAAATATTATTATACAAATGTAAAAAATTAATTTTTAAACATTTATAATGCTGGATTTTTAGTTTTACATCCCTTACAAGAATTACAATACTAATTTGAAGGATTACTATAAATATATAAACATCATTATTACAATAACTGAATATACGTATTTAATACAAAAAATATATAAATAAATCAGATCTATAATTATAATGAGTAATATGATAACGTGACAGTGACAAGTTTGTGAAATTCATACAATGTATTGTTGAATAATAATAATAATAATAATAATAATGTTGATACTTTTATAGTAATCCTTCAGATTAGTATTATAATTCTTGTAATGGATGTAAAACTAAAAATCCAGCATTATAAATGTTTAAAAAATAATTTTTTATAATTTTATAATAATATTTGTATTTTTAGCAGCTTACAGGGGATTAGATGGATACTGAAACAAGTGAAGATACTTTTCTACCACTCCAAGGTAAGTGCACAAATTTTTTTGCAATGATCATGCTAATAGATTCATCGTTATAAGGCAACAAATATACATTTCTATTAATATTTCGGGCTCTTTTCCCGGATATTTTGACCATAAGTGATCTTAATGATTTAGACCCACTCTGGAAATTTTTAGGCAGTTTCTGACTATAAAAAGACATCTTTTAGACAGTATTAGGTTACCAGAGTCCGGAGCAGAATTGCTGATTTTCGCTATTTAATGTTTAAATGGCTTACAAGAGTGTGGCAGCATACATTTATGTCTTTAAAAGTATTTTTAATGAAAAGTTCGGAAAATTTTACAAAAAATAAGTCATACTTATGTTTTTAGTGAAAAATGCATCCCCTGGGAGCTAAAAATTCATGAAAATGGGCATATAATGCAAAAAAGTGTTAAAATGTCAACTTTGACTCTCTGTAACTTAAAATGATGGCCCAGAAAAAATCTGAAAAAATTCAGGAGAACTACTGGATACCTCTAAAACATATTCTCACAGTTATAGCAATATTTATTTTTTTCATCTTCGATGTCACAGTAACCACCCATATATAAATTATTTTCATTGTTAAAAAGTCTTTAATTAAATTTTTTTAACAAAGTTAATTAAATTACTATATTCTTTCTACAAATATTCTTCAGTTATTTATATAACTCATTTATATAAATGTATTAAAACACTCATTTTACATATTTTTAGATTACTTATTTAATACCGTCTAATGACTGCATCACGAATTGTTATAATTTTGAAAAAGAATGCTTTTGTACTACTATTTAAAAACTTGTTGAGTACTAAAAGATTTTTTTTATGCAGGTATAAAAACACTTTTAGTCTAAATACTCTTAGATTACTTATTTAATACTTTTGGATTTCTTATTGAATACTTTGTTGGTGCTCATAACTTGAACCGGTTTTTTTCTTAATTAAAAAAGAATACTTTAGAAATACTTTTTTAAAACTTATTAAGTGCTAAAAGAATTTTTTTTTCCGGACATTCAAGTATACTTAAAGAATACTTTAGTTCTGAAAGTGTGCTTACATTGTATTCGATCGCCCAACGGGAAATGGAATAGTGTAGTAAAATAATAAAGAATAATATCCCTGTTGAAAAGACCTTATAAAATCCGATAAAATAATGGCACATTGAATCGGGGTGCCGATAAAAATTTTATAGTAATATATCGGGCGATTTCTTTTTTATCGGTACCTATAATGAAATCCTCACAGCTACGAATCACAAGTTCCGAAATTTAGTTTTTATAAGTTTTACCTGGTAAAAGATATATCAGTTTCTATGAGACTAATAAATTTATAGGCTTTTATAGAGATATGCTCATTTAATAATTTATAGAAATCTATTTACTTTACCAATATGAATTCAGAATCGGCATATATCGTAATAAATTGATTGAAAAATTATAAGCCTGTATAGATGTTTTACTACATGAATTACACAAGTGCATCCAAGAAAATATTGATCGGGTTCTATAATAAAAAAAATGAATATAAAAAGATTATAGTTCATACACAATTCCCGATAAAAAATTTAATAAGCTCTTATCATGGAAATACTGTATATGTTTATATCTTTTTTTGCTTTCTAATAGTAGGTTTATAATTCGAGTCTATAAGGAATTCCGGGTGCAAAAGACTCATACCATACTATACAATAAATGCTTATAGTATTTTATAAGATAAACCTCACAAAAGAAAAAAACATTTTATAGTACAATATGATGATCAACAAAATAAATGGGCGGTTAGTTTACCGGATCGTATGAGCTTTGACATCCATAAATACAATCTTAATCAAATCGCTAATCGCGTTCAACCAGGCAATTCCGTATTTATTATTTATACCAAATAGGCATGTATGGGGTTTTCGAGTATTTGACGTATTCGTGTGCATTGAATTAATAAGGTTCTATAAGGCTTTTCACTATATTGTGCACTAACAGCTATCGGTCTCTACCGTTAAATTCCATAATATTAAACCAACCAATACAGTTCTTTTATAAGGTTTTACGAGGATCGACGCATGTATTGGGCATACGACTTATCCGTTACTACCGCCTGCGCCAGTAATAACAAATCTTAATCAAATTGCTAATCCCATTCTACCAGGCAATTCCGTATTTATTATTTATAACAAATAGGCATGTATTCGGTTTTCGAAAGTTTGACGTCTTTATAAGGTTTTACGAGGTTCGACGCATGTAAGGGACAGACGGCCTATCGGGTTGTATCGGCTGCGCCAACAATAATACGAATTACATAAGTATACTTAATTTATTAATGCTGCAGCGATACTCGTGTGACACTTTCATGTATTCTTAGTTTTGTAACCTTAGTTATAAATGTTTTTCATTGTTATTCTTCATGCATATAAAGATAGAAGTTTCTATGATATACTACTAATAAACATGAAAGAAATATTAAATTTACTTTATATAAACTTATCCAATATAATAATTCTTTTCTTTTCAGGCATCAAATCGAACTCAATTACATGTTAATTTTCAGTATATTTTCAAATACAAAGAATATTCTTCCTCCAAGGACAAAACAGATCTGGAAAACAAATAATTTTAATTCAATTTGAATGTGCTCTAAATTATAAAACTAATTAATAGCAATAATTAATAGCTCTGAGTGTGTAATATTTTACATATACTCATATACATATATATATATATATTTATTTATATATATATATGAGTATAAGTAAAGTAAACTGTATCATATATATATATATATATATATGATACAGTTGCATGTAATCTTAATCTTGAATTATTTAGTTATAAATATTTTTTATTGTTAATCTTCATGCAAGTAAAGGTAAAAGTTTTCTATTATAAAGCTACTAATGAAAATCAAAGAATTATTAAATTTATTTTATATAAACTTATCCAATATAATAATTCTTATACGATTCACTGATTCAAGTAAACTCTGTAAAATAATTCAGAATGTGTAACGGCATTTATATGTATTCTTTCATTAGTATACTCTTGTATAAAAGTTTATTCTTCATTATTTTTTAAAAATAAAAAAAATATTAACAGAACTTTTAGAACAAATATTTCAATATTCAATGTTCCTATATATTTAACTACTTTAGTAATGGTTATAGAAATAACTGTCAGACTCGAGTGACACTTGCAGGTATTCTTAATTTTGTGCGCTTTAATTATAAATATTTTTCAATGTTATTCTTCATGAAAGTAAAGATAGTGGTTTTCTACAGTGAGCTAGTAATAAACACCAACCCAGACGGAAATTTATTTTTCCAGAAAGAGCTAAGAAAAGCTAATAAATTTTATAATCAATTTATAATATGCAGATTTTGGACTCTGTTAATAGTTAGTTAGAATTTATAACTTTTATTAGCTCTTCTTAGCTTTTGCTAGATTTTATTAGCTTTTAGGTTTTTTTCAAAAGTAAAAGAAATGTGCGAGTTTAAAATCTAATAACTACTAATAACTTTTTTAAATTATTATATACAGTAAATAAGTATTTAGAATTTTTATGAATATTTACCAATAGCAATATTTTATTAATAGCTTTTGTTTTTTTGCATACATCACTTAGAGACAGCTAAAAACAGTTAAATATAGAAAAATGCAACAGTTACTATTAGTGTCATTTTATCGTTCTTCACGATATTTTCGAAATACAAAAATCTAATAAAACCTAATAAAGCTTAGAAATATTTACGAAATTTTAAAAATAACTAATAAAATCTTACATACATTAGCAAATTTTTTAAACTATTACTACAATCCAAAATCCGCACTTTATAAAGTGTTATGAAAATCTAATAAAAGCTAATAACTTTTATTAAGTATTTATAAACATTATTCGCATATGATTATTTCCGCTAGGGAATGAAATATTAAATTTAATTTTCAATAAACCCTAGTAGAAATGAAAGCATTTATGAAACGTTTTTTTGACCAAAAATTGGCCATTTGGTAAAAAATGGCCAATAATTCTACAATTAATGGCCAAAAAATATTTTCAATTAACCTTAAAATGCTCAATTTCCACTAGGGAAGTAATCCAATTTTGTTAATCTTTTATATGATTCGATGATTCATGTTAACATTTAAAATAATTCAGAATTTGTTACGGAATTGGTATGTATTCTTTATTTAGCATTCTCTTGTAATAAAGTTTATACTTCATTATTTTTCTAATATGAAAACATATTAACCTATTTTTAGAAAACGTCTTCGTGTTCTTAGTAACACCAAAGCCACTTGAGAAATACAAATTTCGCGCCAAAAATGTAATCGACTATTCCGTGTTTATTGCAATACTAAACCGCTCATTTATGTGACAATACTGATTAAACCCTATAAACGAACCACATAGGTTGCTTGACAATATTAGAATATACCGGTAGATTTGGATAAATAATGCTCGACTTTATAGTGAAATGTTTATTCAACCTGATAAATTGCAATCATGAAAAATCATTAATTATTTGAAATCCAGATACATGCCTATTCGTTGTAAATAGAAAATACAGCAGTACCTCATATAAAATACGATAAACGATTCAATAGCGCTTGCTTGTACGACAGGCGCCCACGTGAAAAAAATTTATAAAGTTTTTATAAAAATTGTATAAAATGAATTGACGATAGAGAAAAAAGCCAACTTCAGTTTGACATCTAACCAACTTCAGTTTGATGTCTTATTCCCGTTTTAAAAGTTTGCTGTCGTATTTTACTTAATCAAGCAGTTTACCACTAAATTCGTCGCGGAAGTCGTACTTTTAACCTAGATATATGTGGTGCGTCAATTGACAACATGGAATATTATCGATTTTGACAATTAAAAATTCAGTCTCGGTGTGGGGAGAGCCGGAATATTGAGACCTGAAGATTCAACTCCGTCTACACTTTTGATCAGATAAGTCCTCCTTTCTCTTGATTTTTAAAAACTTAGCGATTGAGTACATTAGATACTTTGTGTTTTTGTAATATTTCTGTTGCAGGTTAGACGATTTTAAAGGTACGATCAACAGCTTCTCCGTGCGTAGAAGCGTCGGTACGAGTCACCCATTGCCACCGCTGCCAGCTGATGAATTTTGCAGTCCTGTTTTTAAGGTTTATATATGTTTATTCCCAAAACTTTAACATTTAAGTTTTGCAAAATTTTTCACAATTTTCACAAACTTTTCCCAAGTTGCGCAATACGTTTCCCAAAGTTCACAGACTTTTCCCATCCTATAAAATACCGTAAAAAAATTTTAAAACTTATTTCGAACGTTTTTAATTACTTTATTATTTATCTTTTTCTATTTTAAAATGTTTCAATTTATATTGAGCCTAAAGTGACCGCGTTTTTGTATGTAAATTCCTTTAAAATGTGCTTTAAAGTGTGGTATTTATTTAAAAATTTAATAAAAATATATTTTTTATGAAAGTCAATCTTTTTATAAAAATTTTATAAAGTTTTTATAAGACCAATTTTTTATACAAATTGTATACAATCCATTTTATACAATTTTTATAAAAACTTTATAAATTTTTTTTACGTGGGCGAAACCGATAAGATCCTGTAATCAAACCGCTCATTTATGTGACAATACTGATTAAACCCTATAAACGAACCACATAGGTTGCTTGACAATATTAGAATATACCGGTAGATTCGGATAAATAATGCTCGACTTCATAGTGAAATTTCCTATTCAACCCGATAAATTGCAATCATGAAAAATCATTAATTATTTAAAATCCAGATACATGCCTATTCGTTGTAAATAGAAAATACAGCAATACCTCATAAAATACGATAAACGATTCAATAGCGGTTGCTTCTACGACAAGCGTAACCGATAAGATCCTGTAATCAAACCGCTCATTTATGTGATAATACTGATTAAACCCTATAAACGAACCACATAGGTTGCTTGACAATATTAGAATATACCGGTAGATTTGGATAAATAATGCTCGACTTTATAGTGAAATGTCCTATTCAACCTGATAAATTGCAATCATGAAAAATCATTAATTATTTGAAATCCAGATACATGCCTATTCGTTGTAAATAGAAAATACAGCAATACCTCATAAAATGCAATAAGCGATTCAATAGCGGTTACTTTTTGACTGGCAAAGCCAGGTACGATGCGTTAGGCAAGCCGCCCATTTCATGCGTCGATCGTCATAAATCCCTATAAAGGTACCAGGTAAGTTGTTACATAATATTGAAATATGCTGGTAAGGTCATATAGCCGTTAATAACCACGCCATTAACTGTTAAAATCCCGATAGAAATCCACTTGTTAAGAATATATCATTTTGTATTACCTGAAATAGAACTATAGATAATTCATTCATGTACGGGTTTTTCATTATAAAATACTATAAGCTTTAGAGTGAAAAAGCATTGATATATAAGTACGTAAAAGGTGGCAATTCCTTATAATGCCCGGTAAATATAAATACAAAATATTTAAATATAAATGTGTACCCGATATACTCCGATAAACTATTTTATGCTCTTTTATGTTACACGTTTATTCCTATAAAACCTTATGAACAAATTTATTTTTATCGCATTTTATGAGGTGTTTATTATGAAACCTATAGTTATAAGCTTATTCTTTCCGATTCGTATTAAATAATGTATAGCATTTTATCGCAAACTCCGGGTGCAAAAGCCACATGAAGTACGATAAAAAAATTTTTTTTATAGTTTTATATGAGGTTTTTTCAACAGGGATGGTAGTAAGTTTTCGACTTTTCGTTATTATATACGCAATTTTAAAGTAAAAACGAGTGAGCAGGTATACAAAGATTCCTGAATTTTTCGTAATTTTTATACGTTTGAAACATTTTCAAAATTGTGATCGATTGGTAAAAAATAAAAATTTTGTTTTTTGTTATTATTTATGCAATTTCCAGTAGATACGAGTAAACTGGTATACAATCACCTTATATATTTTTATTATACTAAAAAATGTTTAAAATGGCGGCCTCCTATGGGAATTCAAATATTCAAACTTATACCACATCTATTTAATGTCATTTACATTATTTCTTATAATGTAAATATACTAATGTATATATTATATATATATGGGTGAAAATAATACTTTTTTACATAATAGTGTGCATATGGGGTCTTTTGAATTGACTATGATTGAAGTATGTGTTAAAGCTATAAAAGATAATAATAGACTACCAAAAACTTGAGTCTTTGAAAAAAATGTCTGCAGAGATACAGCTTACTTAATGTTGTAAAAACACGGTTTTTGAACTTTTTTAACTATTTTTCAGCTTTATTACGGTGGCGAACCATTTATAGCGGAATCCAAAAATAAATATACAGGCATTTTTAGCTAATTTATTGCTTCAATAAGCAATAATTTCTAGCTGCATCCGGCATTGTAATACCGGTTCCGCCGACTTTTAAGTTGGCAGAAACTTTTTATAACTTGCGAAGAAATCCGGCGCCATAATTTTTATCCTGATATCATGAGCTTTCTTTATTGCAAAGTAAAGATTTCGTTTCAGAAAGACCGCTAATTATATATTATACACATACTTTTTTTCATTTCCATCTAAATTAATCAATACATTAATTAGTGATAATTTGCAGTGTAAGTTTTTGAGTACACTTTTCCGGTATATGTCAACATCCAATATACAAATTTAAAAAAAGTATTTTTATCTAAAAAATATCATTAAAAACGAGGTAGCAACCGAATACGCATACGTATATATATATATATAGGTGAAGAACGTCATCTTCGCTAATCTATATGACTTTAAAAATACGTATCTTTAAAGTTTTATAACAGATTAGGATGTTGGATCTCGCAAATAAAAGGTTTTTATAATACAAAAAAATGAACCTATTTCGATTACAAAATATTAGAAGGAATAAATTTTGTGGTTGTTTAAAGCCAATCAAAAAATTTAAAAAATTAAAAAAAGCATGATTTATTAATGCATAGAACTATATTAAAAGTTAAGAATAAAACGAAACGAGTAAAAGTTATTAACGCTTAGAACATTCAAAACTATAATTTTGTTTTTATATTAAAATGGCTGAAAATGTTCAAAAAGACCGTTTTTCTACAACTTCAATTAGCTGTTTCTCCGTACAAAAATTTTTTCGATAATTAAAATTTAGGGAAAAGTCTTGTTTTCTATATAGTTTTAAAACATATTTTAATTACATCCAAATTGAAAGGCCCCTTGCACGCACTTTTGTATAAGAAATATTATTTTGACCTGTAAATATATAATTTAACGTTTTATTTGATTTATAGTGGCGATACATCACCAAAACAAAAATTTAGCTAAGTTGCAAGTACAAATAAGTAATATTAATGGTGGTAGTATTTCGAATGTTTCAACACCGAATGACAATTTTAATATTGTGATGGAAATGCAATCGCACTTCAAATTGAAGACTGTTCAACAAATGAATCTTCTAGATTCGAAAATTATTAAAATTAGTAATAAAATAAAAAAAAAATAAAGTGCATTTTTTAGAATTCACGATAGGTAGTTCAATTTACGTTTCAGACTTAATATACGTCAAGAAATTTACGAGAAACTGTTATGATACTTTTTTACAATTTTATACAATTATTATTAGGCACGAGTGTTATACAGGAGTGACTTATATATAATTATATACTCGTCTTAATTTATTGAAAATATCAATCAGTAGATAAATTATCAATAATTATTAATTTATGAAATGCAATTTTTCAGAATTGTTTATTTAATTTTTATTTATTTAAACTCCAGAGTTACATAAATTTACATAAAATTACATAAACTCATACAACGATTCGTACTACGACCCCACAGAGGAAAATAAGATTCCTATACGCAGGTCCGGAAAAAACAAAACAAAAACAAGAGTTGGTTTGTTTTGCTGTGTTCTCTACAGCACAAAATCCAGCCATACTTACAAAATTAAACTAAAAACTGAAAACATTCATTCAAACATTATGAATCCCAGTTCGACTTCAAGACTGGAAAACGCTGCAAGCATTCACTCACACTTTCTTACAAACTTTTTACGCTATTAGGATTTAATTTAATTTCCTAACTCACAATATTTTAAACATATTTTAATCTTCGGGTTATTTAACAATTATAAATATATAATCTATCTATTAATTCCTAATAGTGAAATCGTAAAATTGCAAAATCGTCTTTAAATACTTTTGAACTTATTTAGTACATAAGCAACAATCCAAAAAAGAAATCTAAAAGGGATTTCAAAGAGTTCTTAAAATATCTGCGAATGTCCTCGGACATTTGTCAATTCTAAATGAATTCCTTTAAAGTTCTTTTTCAATTCTTTTTTCGGGTTATGCTTATGGGGAATTCAATTAACTGTATTTTTAACTGAAAACAAAATATTTTCCTTGTATAGGTAAGATTATATTGCACATTGATGATTCTAAGTTGTTGTTTTATTTGATATTGTGTAATATTTAATTATTTTATTTTTACCATATTTTTACCATATTCTTACAAGCATAGATCTTGTAGTTGTGAAAGTCTTTACAGTTGCATTCTTATTTCTAGCAAAAACTATTCTTTCGCAGCTATTAAGCCTTGCTGGACATGTAAATCCCACAGCACAAGTAACTCTCTAGTGTTAAAACTAGTATATTAATTATATATGTAAAGATTTATAATTGTTTATAAATGTTTAAAGCTGTTTATAAAATTTCACAACTGAATCTAAAAATTAAGCATTATCTTGACAGAGCTGTACAAAATTACATTATTATTTATCTTTAATCCTATAAATATAATAAATTATATATAACCATATATAATTATTCATAAATACTATTACTAACTGTGAATAACTATTATTTACATTAAAAATTTCATAAACAAATCACAATTATACAAAAAATGAATTCTTCAGGCCCTTTCTTATGTTACAAACTATTCATATGAATTTTTTTCAGATTTTTTAATTTAATAAATAATTCTTAAGGGGATGCTAAAGTCCAACCCCCCTTTCAGTTATCCGACTGTGTTCGTATTTCAAAGTTTTTATAAAAACGGCAAAACTAATTAATATCTCCTTCGGACAGATCGATAATTTAATAATTTCTAAGCTACAGTCATTTTGAGATTAGGTTTCAGCGCGTGTATAAGCCTTCGTATTTCAAAGTTTTTGGAAAAAATATTTGTATAAACGATTTAATCTTAAACGGAAAATGTTCATTGAATCGAGCTCTATGACACTCTACTATTCGTTTTTTACCTTCATCGATTTACAATAGTTTTATTGCGATAAAATGATTAATCTTTTGACAATATAAATTATCCTTAAAATATAATTTCTTGGCTCTCAACATTAACACTATGATTCTTCGTATTGAAATGTATATAGAAACTGAAAATTATATACTTTACAAGGTACTAATCGGCATGTTATAAAATTGTAGTTAAAATACCTTGAAACTATTGGTGGCACCTCCAACGACATTGTTAGAAACATGTTACGAACATGCATAATAAATGAATTGGCAACGCATTACAGTTATCAAGGTAAAAAAATCTTTCGTTTGTTGATACAAAACTTCACAAACTAATTCGAGGTAAATTTTACTCCATAAAATAATTATTTACCAATTTCTACTAAAACATTTCTCGCTAATTATAAAATATTTAAATTTTTATAGTAACAGCCATCAAAGTAGCTGGATATGATCGAAATAAGGTTAAAATTGAATCCCAAATTTGGCTAAAAAATGCAACGCAGAGGCTGCACAAAGAACAGTAATGTTATAAATATATAACTGCTATAGTATCATAGCATTATTGAATTTAAGTAGGGCCGTTGTACATTGCTTATCATTAACTAGAAAGTGTTTAGCAGTGTTATGTAGCTTTGGCCAAGTAGGTTTCGCAATTTTTCACAACGATAATTACATGCCTAACTCTGCTACTATCAAACTTTATCATAAACGCCACTTATCACTTTTTAACACTCCGTGCAAGAAACACGGCTTTTAATCTGTAAGATAATCGTGTTTGCTTACAATATGTGTTAAAAAATATTACGATATATGTGCACGGTACAGGTAACCCGCACTCACCTTTTTTGTCGACATATAAAATCGGCTCGTAAGGTGCATCACCTGTTTCACCCTTGCATCGTAATGTACTACTATAAATTTTAATCTAAAAAAAATTATTATGATACTTAAATTTAAAAAAAAGAAAAATATATGCCACTTGAACCAAAGGCGAGGCAATACTTTAACTCTCTAGAGTCTAGACACGTGATATACTATTTATTATAAACATTTAGAGCCATTTTAATCTAAATAGTCCATTAATGTTCAAAAAGTTTTAATATACTTTATATACCTGCTTATACATTGGTGCTAAATTATATAAGTATACATATGTATATACAAATAAAAATATAACTGTTACAAACTTTACCAAAAATATTGTCCAATTATGAAAACAGTATACACCTTCTAACTTTGTTGCATACTTCTGCATCCTTTAGTACATTTTAAGTTTCTCTGGGAATTGTATGTTCTTATGTCAAAATCTGATATGACTTTTCAATTGGAACACTGTTAAGAAATCAAGTCGTCAATCAAAATGGTGAATCACTAGTGATAACCCCCCCCCCCCCTAGCAGGTAAGCTCAAAAATCAAGGTTTTAAGAGTTTCATGGTATATTTTCGATTTTAATAAAACTTTTCGAATTTTAAACACTTCTCGCGCGACATCTAAAATACGTGTTCTCATGTGAGATCTAAAATATGTCTGAAACGCTTTAAAACCTTGATTTTTGAGCTTACCTGGGGGGTGTTATCATTAAAACAGTTACTCACAATATTGGCAAATTCATTTTCTATCTTTTGGAAAGTGTAAATAGCATTACAGTTGAAAAGTCACATGAGATTTTGGCATGAGATCACACTTTCGATCTCACATGAGAACTCACGTGACATTTTCTATTAGGGAAATATAAATTAGATATAATGGATAGTACATGAATTTCTGTTACCATAAATACAATACAAATCCATTAATATAATATATGCATTCTATTTCAGAGATAAAGCGAACAAAAATAAGAAGAAACGAAAGAATGACGGTAAACTTGATACAAGAAATAAAAAAAATAAAATAATTGAATCATATTCTTCAAGTGATTGATTATATTAAAATTTATTTTGTTCACGTTATTTATAATTGTAGTAAATAAAAAATATTGTAATGAAAGCTTCGTAAATAACATATGTATAAGCTTCAATTATTGAATCTTTCAAACCAGTCTGAAATAATTATGGGCTAATTCAAAATATTAAAAATTATCTGACGAAATTAATAATTGAAGAACATTCATACAATATGCGTATGATTGAGTCAAAATAAAAATCAGTAATATCATCTGACATCGGTATGTATCGGTACAATCGTGTGGTAATAATATATCCGATATGCCTCATAACAACGGTATGAAAAAAGTCACATTTTTCTATATGAAAATTGCGCAACAAACGGTATTCTAAATTTATAAACTTGTTTGCTATTTAGCAATCTATAACGAGGAATATCTGGAAATGGTATACTCGCCCTTAACCGATGGTATCTAGAATAGTGGGAAACTTTACAGAAAACGTAAATGCGTTCGTGCAACGCATTATTCACTATCATTTAACAAAAGAAAAATAATCGTAACGCAACCACGATACGCAATTGCCACATTCTCAGTTGCTTGGTTATAAGCTTCAAACCGCGAAAAAAGAACCTAATAAAGACGTAAATTGCATTAATAAACATATGTCCAACGTTTCGCACAATCTCTCATATATCGTAGGCAAGACTGTAAAAAAGCGTTGAAAATGCATTCGGAAAACTTATTCTTTACGAACATTTGATGATAAAAAGAAAATCCTCAGATACTTGGTCAGGCTTCAAGCTTACTTGGTCCAGCGACATCCTCAAATACTTGGTCAAGCTTCAAAACGTCTGTACAACGTTTCTTGTAATCTTTAAATCGGTACTTAACTTTGCAAAAAAACATTTTGAATCTGTTTACAAGACGTATTCGAGTTGATCACGTAGTAGTAGAATGTGAAACGTAACGTAGTCGGCCATCGAACGTAGCAGCGATGTTTACGGACGCTTGATTGAGCTTCAAAACGACTAAAAGACATCTAGAAGACGTTTGCAGCTATGATTTTTGATGGTGGATGTAAAAAAAGTGGCGGACATAGAGACGCCTGCATAACATTTTAAATAGGTTTTTTAGACTATAATTGAAAACGTCTTTTGATTTTACGGAAGACGTCTTTAAGACGCTTGCAAAACGTTTTGTGCTATCAGGGATGTAAAATTTATATTATATTATATTTATATTTTCAGATAATTCATTTAGACAGTCCTTTTGCAAAATCTCAAAGCTCCTCCATATGGACTTTAAATCGTGATTTTATACTAACTTGTAGAAGTAACACGGTAATCAACAATTTAGGAAAATTTCTCAATAACGAAGAAATCACAATTGAAAATATTGGAGAATTTTCAGATATTGAGTCGTGTTTGAAGCTGATATCTAGCAGCGAAACTAAAATAGGTAATTTTTTAAATAATATAAATACATTTACACATAACAGATTGTTCACCCTAATCATTTTTGACCTGTACAAAAGGGGTAAAACAGCATTTTATTCCCCGAAGGTTTTATTCCCCCATTTTATTTTTTATCCACATTTACTTTATTGAACGTTAAAAATTACTTTTTTTCTTTAAATACTTATCTTAGCTTTTTCTTATAAATAAAAAATTAAATTTACTATATTGAATGAAGTACACCAAAAAATCATATAATATTGAAAAAATTAAAAAATTTATAAATAAATTATCAGCCTCATAAATGATTAAGCTGGAAAATTTTATATACACATTAAGAGCAAAAAGGCAATTATTTTCTTAGATGATTTATTCCCATAGCTAAAGCTCGGGCAGTAACTTTTATTTTGTAAATGAAGACGTAATTTACTCTTTCAATGCATAAATAACTAATGTTTCTTCATACTACATTTTTTTATTTCACATTATATTTCATACTTGTATTTTTTTATTTGTTTACAGTTCTAAAGGTCTACTTAAAAATAGAATTTAGAAAGGAATCTGAAAGAAGCTCTAAAAAATTGGTGAAGTCACAGATCGAAAACAAAAACTAACAATCTACATTATGGATTTTGAAAATAAAAATGAAATAAAAAAAGGAGATTTTATTGAAATTAAAGGTATTCTAAAAGACAATGCAAAAGAGTTGTATTTTGAAATTACAAATGATGCTGACATCCAAAAATTGCCTAAAAAGGGATCACCAATCAGGAGTTAGCACTAATATATAAAACCTCAAAAGACTTACGAATAATATTGAAAACGTATTCGAAAATTCTAAGATACATTCAATATTTATATCTTAAATATAAAATCATATAATTTGCGACACGGTATTTTGCGCCAACCGAAAGATCGGCAACAAAATTTCCCGTTCCGCGTCGTAGAATGTAAGTCTACTAATACTTACTGATTTTCCGCCGGGCTGTTATTCCCAGAGGGAATTCCGGTTACTGACGTCACCTTCTTCGGGATAGGAAGGTGTATAATTATTATTGAGTAAATAAATAATAACACCCGATTAAATAATAATCAATCTTTAATAAACCCACTTTCTTTTTACAAAATAATAAATATTTAATTGCTCGCGCGCTAAGTATTTACAACGGGAATACACTCTCGTCGCGACAATATACTCGCCCGCGACACACACACGTGCACTCTCTCTCTCTCTCTATCTCTCTCCCTCTCTCTCACGCGCTCACACTCTCTATCTCTCTCTCTCGCTCACACGCAATACCGGTGAAAGGCGGCGAGTCCACTCCACTGCGCGCACGAATACGTTGCCGTTACCGCAATCGGCAAGCAACAAATAATTCCCGTATTCACTCTCTCTCTCTCTCTCACACACACGCCTATCCGTTTCGACACTTCACTACCCGTACGCGATGCTATTTTCTCTCTCTCTCTCTCTCTTGGTGAGTGAATGGACGCCTCTCTTGGAGCTCCGTCTAAATTCGATTTTTGTTTTATTCTGCGTACTTCCCGGAATATTTTCTTTTCAGGAATTGATCCTCCACTACGGCTCTCAAGCTTACGCTATTTTTCGCCAAATTTATGCAAAAAATGAGCCAGGAGTGATCGATTTCTGAAGGCTCCATTTGCATATTGACAGCCTCCATTTGCACCACATGTACCATAGAGAAGCCGACAACAGAGAAGCTAACAACGGTCATCTCCGATATCCAGTGGGAGTTGCTCTGCATCCACTCTTCGTAACTTCATCTAAAGTCTGTGAAGTGAAAGTGTGCAGTGTGTTTGTAATTATTATTGCGTATAGAGTAGATTAAGTGCACCGCGTTTTAGGTTAGGCTAAATTTGAGGTTATTCGAGCACATGGTCCTTATATTAAATTTGGCAACCGCGCAATTTTAGTCAAGCATCTTGCGCTTAGTTAATTAACGTCGCACGAGGCATCGCCACTAGCGCTTTGTGAATATACGAATAGACCATCATTATTAAGGTGCGTTCTCATGATTAGGGTCTTACCTACATTGTTAAATGAACTGAATGAGTTATGCCAAAATCTGTTTGCGGTCTATGTAACGAGGTAATATCTCTCAATAATAGTCAAACGGACTCATGTTCTAATTGCGGCGGCTTAATTCACTCCAGTTGTGTAAATCCGCTAGAATTATCCAATCAATTAATAAGTTGCTGTGCACCGGTAAATAGACCTCCTTTGCAGACGTCACTTACCCTCTCTCACCAAACCTCCTCTCCCAACATACCCCTTCCATCGTCCACTCCTAGAAATATCCTTGCTTCAGATTTTCATTCTCTCGTAACTGCGAAACGCCCACCCTCCCCGCATACCCCCACCTCTACTCAGGCGTCCAAGATACATCGCATCGACCCGTCTTCGCGTTTATTTTCACGCGACTATCTCCCTCTCCGCTCTAGCTTATCGTGCGTGCAAAAAACACCTGACAGGCCGGATAATTGTGTTAATATGTCGTTTACTGACAACCAAATTAATAATACTGCGCCACCGTATTTTCAAGACTTTGTCAATCTCTTTAACAAGCGCATCGATAGATTAGAGTCAGTAAACAATTATATTAACAATAAGCAAACTATTGTCGATACTTGTGAGTTAAAAATCTCCGGCATCCCGTCTAATTTAAACGCAGCCCCAACCGAGATTGTCGCAGTCGTATTTGCAGCTATGGGTTTTAATGTACTCGCAAATCATGTTATTCATGCCCGTGTATGGAAACAGAAAAACACTCATACTGAAACGACAATACTACCCGGAAGTTTGTAACCGTCAGAAATGCTAGGATAAAGGTCGATATAAAGAATGGAGTGGGGGAAGGCGTATGATGTATGTATATAGTTAATCAAGTGTGTGAGAGTAGGAGCGCCTCTGATTCGCGATATCCCTACTTAATCGACTTCCCCACTTGTCTAATTAATGAAAACCGAGGTAATGTGTATGATGCGATTTGGAGAGTCGGGCAGACTCTGTTCAGAGGTGATACCTAATAGCGGCTTGACACTTTGAACAGAGATTTCACTAATCTATGTACGATTGTCCTGATAGTGAACTCCTGGGGCCGACTTACATATAATTTTATTAACATATATTTCGCGTATGTAAAGTTGGCCTGTCAGTGAACTCCTGGGGCCGACTTACATAAAATAAATAATTTATTATTTATAGGACCTAAATAATAAATTACAAGTTCGACACAAAATTCAAATTCTATGCAGAATACTTGGTCACTCGTAGTGCAATTGTCATCACCTACTGTACGTGATCGCGTTCTCACGAATACTGCGGTACTCAAGATTCATACTGCACAAACACTTTTTAAAGTAGGCGGTGATTCAAAAGTCTTTGTGTCTCCTATATGGCCGCAAGATATTTATATGTTAGAAAGAAAAGCAAGACAAGTTGCATTTGCGAAAAGATATCTTAGACCCGTAGTGCGTAATCTTACTGTATGTGTTCGTGCGAATGTAACCTCACCATTCATACCTATCCGATCTGAAGCGGATCTTGCAAAGTTACCTACTCTTCCTCCCAAGAATGCAGAAATAATGCAGGAGGTCTGAGGATATTCTGGTCAGCTGCGGTCTAATCTTCGTCTGCAGAAAGATTATATTTCTATTGCGCACATTAATATTAATCGACTAAAAACAAATTTAACTAAAAGCTGTTATGACATCATAGGTATTACAGAAACCTTTCTCACCGAAAACGATGATAATGCGTTAGTCTCGCTTGAAGGATTTACATTTTTTCGTATTGATCGCATAGGGAAGAGTGGAGGTGGTGTTGGCGTTTACGTTCGCGATAACTACCCTGTAGAAATTATTTGTCATTCCAACTCTGTATTTGAAAATAAACCAGAATATCTCGTATTACAAATAACTATTGGTGGAAAGAAAATTTTATTTGCTGTCATCTACAGGCGTCCCCACTCCGCTTATCCTATTGAATTCTTCTTGGCAATGTCCGAGATTATCATAACCTATTCTCACATTATCATCACGGGTGATTTAAACATAAACATGGCTATTGACAATAATGAATCAACGTATCTTCGGAATGAAATTGAATCGCATAGTCTTTTTTTAGTACCTTCAGACTGCACGCATCATGCGGTTTATCGTAATAATGTTAACCTCTCTCACACCTGGTTGGATCTATTTATCGTTAATAATAGTGTTGATATTAAAGATTATAGGAAAACTGATGCTCCCTTTGCAGCGGGTCACGACTTAATCGAGCTTGATTTGAACATTGTTGATGAAAGTAACACAACTGTAAATACTTATAAAACTAGGCGTTTAAATCATATAAATGAAGCCCTTTTGAAGAATGAGCTTCAGTTAAATCTTTCTGCAGTTGCGACTGACCTTAAATTAGCACCTTTACTCGACTTAGATTTTAATGTGGATTTTAGGAATTTATTTGTAAGCACATCCGACGCAAATGTTTATCCCGACTGTTCTGAATTCGAATCTAATTTAGATTGTCTTGTTCATAATTATGAGCAGATCATCACAAAGTCATTTGACAAAGTTGCTCCTGTCAGGGTTTCTTGCTCGCAAAAAAGTATGAAACCCTGGGTTAATAATGAGATAAGACGATTGATGCGTGAACGTAACAAGGCTTATAAAGAATCTCTCAGACTTGGTCGTTTCTCGAACGCTTACTTAAATTTTAAAAAGTTAAGAAGCCAAATCAGCAACACTCTCGATACAGCCAAGAACAAATTCATAGGCGACAGAATCAACGAAGCACCAGATCCAAAATCAAGATGGAAAATACTGAACAATCTTAAGTTATCTGGCTCGAAACTTCCAACACCTCTTCTGAAATTTTCGCCAGACGAACTAAATAACTATTACACAGCCTTATCTGTTGACGTGCCACCCCTTATTAGGCATGATATTGCTTTTCTTCTACCTTCGTCTGATATTTGTCACCCAAGCAATAACTTCGACTTCACTGTCATAGGAAACGATGATATTTTTAAGGTATTAAACGGTGCTTCTTCTAAGTCTTCAGGTTTCGATCAGATTTCTCTTCCTATGTTAAAGAAGGCGTCGACAACTATTGTCTCTTTACTAGTGGTTATTTTCAATTATTCGCTTTGTACAGCCACTTTTCCTTCTAATTGGAAAAAAGCTGTTCTGTCGCCTTTGGCCAAAACCAATACCCTTCACTCACCCTGTGATACGCGTCCTATTGCTCTTCTTTCTGAAACTTCAAAATTGTTGGAAAAATTAGTTCATTTGCAACTCTCTACATACCTGTACTCGAACAACTTAATCGATAATCATCAATCAGGTTTCAGAAAGGATCATAGCACCCAGACGACGTTGTTGGGAGTAGTGGAGGATGTGCGCATGGCGATCGATCGTAGACAGGTTACCATTTTAGTGCTGTTTGACTTTTCAAAAGCTTTTGATCGTCTTCCTCACTTGCTTTTACTTATCAAGTTAAAAAATCTTGGTTGTTCAAACAGGGTTATCACCTGGTTTTTTAACTATTTAAACGGGAGATATCAATCTGTTATCGGGAAAAATGACCAACTTTCATCCTGGCTTCCTACACTCCTCGGAGTACCTCAAGGCAGTGGTCTTGGTCCACTCCTGTTCACCACGTTTATCAATGATCTACCTACGGTATTACATCACTCTAAATATAAGATTTTTGCTGACGATACCCAAATATATTTGCATTGTCACCCAAATGACTTAGGAAAATCCATTTCTTACATTCAACAAGATGTAGATGAAATTGCATGTTGGGCATCAATCAATGGATTAGAACTTAATGGTAAGAAAACAAAGGTAATGATCCTTGGTAGCGAGAATTTTATTAGTAGAATTAATTACAATGACTTACCTAAGATAACACTCATGGGATCTGAACTGCCCTACTCATTTGAGGTTCCCAACCTAGGCCTCTGCCTTACTCCCACACTAAATTGGGATAAGCATGTTCGTCATTTAAGTCGTAAAATAAATGGCCTCCTACACTCCTTGCGATTTCATAGACATGCGCTCTCAAGAAATCTACGTAAACTCTTAGTTGAAAGTCTCATTTTTCCGCACTTATACTATGTTTCTGCGGTTTTTCAAGATATGGATGATACTCGTTGTCTAAAGGTTCAAAGACTGCAAAATGCCTGTGTTCGCTTTGTTCATGGTTCTATTCCTTGGCGTGCCCACGTCACCCCTTATCGTCTTGAATTAGGCTGGCTTTCTGCGAGTAAAAGACGTGACTACCTCCTAACCTCACTCGCATACTCTATAATTGTCCACGATAACCCATCTTACCTATCCAGACACTTTTCACTTATTGGTCGAGATGTAAACCAACGCATGTCCACTCGTCACCCGCTCCGCTCTTTATCATACACAGTCCCGAAAACAGAAGCGATGAATCGTTCTTTCACAGTCACTGCATCTAAGATAATAAACTCCTTACCTCGACCTGAATTCACAGTGGACAGCATCCGAATGTTTAGGTCTTCCCTCCTGAAGGAACTTAGACTTCGAGATGAATGTGAATGGAATGAACGAGTAGTACGTGAGGGGATTTCTGCTTAAACTAGTTTATCTATAGGGTATTCGTAATCTATTCACCTAGCTTTTGTAATTTCCTTGTAGAATTACTTATACTTACATCACTTATAATATTATATTCTCTATTGAACCGGGAATCTTTATGCTCTATTTGCGTATTCGAATATGATAACTTAAATATTAAGCTGCGGAAATCATGTGCGTTAGTCTTAGCTTTAGTCCTAGTTCTAGTCTTTGAATATCTGATGTTACTTCTTAGTCATAATTTGCGAAAAATGTATAACTTAAGCTGAAATTCAATCTGTTATTTTGCAACTTATAAGTCAATTGTTAACTTCTACTGTACTTAACTAACCCTGTACTTCAATTGTAAGTAAAGCGATTATACACTTCCTCTGTACTTCTTCTCAGCCTTATAGGGTTGTACCCCAATGGCTGCAATAAATAAATATCAATATCAATATCAATATCTCTCTCTCTCTCTCTCTCTCTCTCTCACACGCTATCTCTCGCGGCGGCAATTTGCCTTGGCACCACCTCGGGGAAAACGACCGAGTTGTAACGAGTTGACCGGCCTAACTCGCGATCGAGCACGCTGGGAATAAAGGTTATGCTTACCCTGGACTCGGCCTGGGAAAACGGCGGCTTTTCCTGGTGCTCCCTGAAAGCTGGTTCGACACAGATGTCCACGGGGAGGTCCACTCGACCCGTGACTTCCTCGGCTGGACTCGTACGGTCGTCCCTCTCTCTCGCTCTCACACTCGCCGGCCGATCTGCTGGCTCGACCCGGAAGGCCTTCCTCAACCCCAAGGAAGGACGACGGTGGACACGGCTGATTTGCATACTTCCCGACACACGCGACACGGTGACCTGGGAAAATGGCTGGAGATCCAAAGTACACGACGAAGCGATGGAGCGAGGGTTCTGCCATGGCATGCAAGTACAGACTGACTATTGAGCGCCGATTATCGGCGCCGCGGTTTCGCCGCCGCACCGATCGCTCAATCTAACACCTCGCCCTATTGGTCCCCGAAATCGGTCGGACCAATAGTGGAGAACCTATCCTCGCCACTTCGCCTCCTCTACGGGGAAGGCGACCGTTAAACATTTTTCCGAGAGTTGTTTTTCTCTCGGATTGATTTAACCGTCGAACCTTTCCCCAAATTTCGCGCCACAGCTCGCGACAATTAATATTGTCGCAAATTATATAAATATAATTTAAATTTAATTTCTTTTTTCAGAAAAAGAGACATTATAAATTAGAAGAAGAAGAAATAAAAAACAAAATAAATACACAGTAACAAATAATATTTAAAATGTACAAATAACTGTAAAATTGATTATTTTGAATAAATTATAAATTATTATTATAATTATAAAATATACAATTCGATTATTGCGCGCATTGCGAACACTAGTAGCATCATAATTATGTATATTGCAGATAAATTCATTAATACTTTTATTTGTTCGATATCTCGATATTATTTTAACTTACATGTAAGAATATTAATACTTTATAGTTGGCAAAATAGCAATTAAAAAATTAATTTAATGTAATTAAAAGCATGAAAATTCAAAAACTATTAAAATAGAGTTTACTAAAAATTTATAATACTTAGGTTTATTTTTTTTTAATTTAAGTAAAAAGAAAAAATTTTTCTAAATTGCAGTATAATATAAAATACTGATTACAAACAAAAAATGCGATAAAAATTAAAATACATATTTTATTTCATTACAAAAAGTATATAAATTATTTGTTTATTAAAAAAATAAAACACACTTTTATTTATATTAAGCAATAGAAGAAACAAAAAAGACAAAGCAGAGAAGTTAGCTGTAGGAAGCCAAGCTTACAAGTCTATTAAAACTGAGAAACACATACGAAAGCTTTTTGGAATTAGTTAAAGAAGTTAGAATGTTTGCTTTGGTATATTGAATTAATTCAAAAACTATTAATGTTTTTCTCATGCTCATATAAACGAAAAATGTAAAAACGGTCAAAGCCTTGCCAAGTGGGGGAAAAATGGAATGAAGTAGAGGTCCTAAAAATAATCGGTGAGTCATGATTTTTAATTCATTTTATTTATTTATTTTTTTCATTTATTTGTTTATCGTCGCATCGACTACAAGGTTATTAGCGACTTCAATATCTTACACTTTAGTTACAATGAGTTAATAATCATTTCGTTAATGGTTTATAATGTGTAATACTGGTAATATACGTACGCACACTTACTTTTAAATACATTTTTATAGATATATATTCGCATAAGGGTTCATATTCATTTACACATTTGGTTAATTACAATATACATACTTATACATACGAGAAAAATTATGTTACAATATTTGGTATAATTTCGAACGTAAATTACAATAGATTTATTAGTTGTGTATCTTTTAAGTACAATATAAGTTCGATTAGATTCGCTTGTGTATTTAGTAGAGATTTGATGTCGTATGGGAGGTTACGATTTTTCTTTTTTTCAGCAAATTTAGTACAAGAGATTAGTAGGTGATTAACTGTCAAGTGTACATTGCAGTTTTCGCAGTTTGGTGGAGGTATTTTGTTGAAAAGGTGTTGGTGTGTAAGTTTAGTATAGCCTATTCTCAGTTTAGTTATTGTCGTGTGTTCCTTTCGGGAAAATTTGGAAAGATTTGTGTGTGAGTAGGTGTCGTCTCTGATGCTGTGTGAGAAGGTAGGTTTATCGGTTTTCCATATTTCATTCCATCTGTTTGTTATTGTATTAAGTAGTAAGTTTTGTGCCATTTTTAGTAAGATTGGCTCTTCATTTAAACCAACAATGACGTTTGTTGTGTCATCTATATTGTTTGATGTAGATGGTATATGTTCTTTATTCGTTTCTTCATGTAGAGATAATACAATTATTTTAGTAGACTTTTCAGTTAATATATACTGTATTTTTTTTGTAATTGTGTTTTTTGTATAGATGTTTTGTATGTCCTTTAGGATATCTTCAGATTTAGTGTAAATGATAATTTTTGATTCTTCTAATTCGTTGATTATATCTATTGCTGTGGAGGTATTAATTTTGTAAGCAGTCGAGAATTTGAATGTTTTATTTGGAAAAGTTACGTAGTAATAAGAACTATTTGTTGTTGCAGTTCCATCGGTAAATACGTGGAAATATTTATTATTCGTTTTTTCTTGAAATATTGGTTTGTTTAGAATATTAATATTTAGAATGTCTATTGGTTGACTGAATTTTGTAGTGGTTATAATCTCAGGTATAACAATATTTAATTCACTTAGAATATTTTCATGCCTTTGTTGAAATGGTTTAGGTAGATTATTGTTGTCATTATTTAATGGAGGTATTACTTGTTCAACAAAAAACTTTTTGGTCACAGGGTTATCGGGAGTTGATATTAATTTACAAGCGTGTTTACAAATAAGTTGCATGCGTCTAAATTGTAGAGGAGTCATGTTGGATTCTGCTAGTATGCTTGATGTCGGGCTTATGAAGTATGCACCAAGAGCTAGTTTTAGTCCTAAATTGTGGAGTGGATCTAAAATTTTAGTGAATTTTGAAGAATCATAAATTATTGATCCATAGTCTAGTTTAGAGAGAATTATTGCCTTGTAAGTATTTAGCAAAACTTGTTTGTCAGCGCCCCAATTTTTAGCAGCGAGGGTTTTTATTATTCTTAGACGCTGGGTAATTTTAATTTTAAGGTTCATTATATGTGTCTTCCATGTTAATTTGTTGTCAAAGGTGAGACCTAGTATTTTTAAGTGATTAGTTTCTTCTAATTTGTGATTGTTAAGTCTTAATATAACTTTAATTTCAGGTTTAAGTTTCTTTGAAAAACAATAAATTTTGATTTGGTGCTCGAGAATTTAAATCCAGAATTTTGAGACCAGAGTTGAAGTTTGTCGAGATTTTTTTTTATTACTTTTAGTGTTGTTTTTAAGTTATTACTGAACAATCGCGCCTGTGATTTACTCATATTTACGTGAATTATTATTACTTCTCTCGCTAAGTCCAAAATAACAATAAGTTGTATTCTATCAATACGTTTGTGTAATTAACGTTTATTATTTGAACGACATCGACTGTACACTTAGAAGTATAATGTTTATTGCATGCTATAATGTACTTTAAGAATAATTCAATGCTTGTAGCCTAATATCGAAATTTTCTACGTGAGTTGTATATTTATAAAATCCATTGTTACTTGAAGTATGGATTTTATAAATATACAACTCACGTAGAAAATTTCGATATTAGGCTACAAGCATTGAATTATTCTTAAAGTACATTATAGCATGCAATAAACATTATACTTCTAAGTGTACAGTCGATGTCGTTCAAATAATAAACGTTAATTACACAAACGTATTGATAGAATACAACTTATTGTTATTTTGGACTTAGCGAGAGAAGTAATAATAATTCACGTAAATATGAGTAAATCACAGGCGCGATTGTTCAGTAATAACTTAAAAACAACACAAAAAATAATACAAAAAATCTCGACAAACTTTAACTCTGGTCTCAAAATTCTGGATTTAAATTCTCAAGTACCAAATCAAAATTTATTATTTTTACAAAGAAACTTAAACCTGAAATTAAAGTTACATTAAGACTTAATAATTACAAATTAGAAGAAACTAATCATTTAAAAATACTAGGCCTCACCTTTGACAACAAATTAACATGGAAGACACATATAATGGACCTTAAAATTAAAATTACCCAACGTCTGAGAATAATAAAAACCCTCGCTGCTAAAAATTGGGGCGCTGTCAAACAAGTTTTGCTAAATACTTATAAGGCAATAATCCTCTCTAAACTAGACTATGAATCAATAATTTATGATTTTTCAAAATTCACTAAAATGTTAGATCCACTCCACACTTTAGGACTAAAACTATTTCTTGGTGCATACTTCATAAGCCCGACATCAAGCATACTAGCAGAATCCAACATGACTCCTCTACAATTTAGACCCATGCAATTTATTTGTAAACACGTTGAACAAGTAATACCTCCATTAAATAATGACAACAATAACCTCCCTAAACCATTTTAACAAAGAATTGAAAATATTCTAAGTGAATTAAATATTGTTATACTTGAGAATATAACCACTACAAAATTCAGTCAACCAATAGACATTCTATATATTAATATTCTAAATAAACCAATATCCCAAGAAGAAACAAATAATAAATGTTTCCACGTATTTACCGATGGAACTGTATCAACAAATAGTTCTTATTACTACGTAACTTTTACAAATAAAACATTCAAATTCTCGACTGCTTACAAAATTAATACCTTTTTTACCACTTTTCTATGGAGGATATGCCATCTCAAATCCCGGCCATCTAAAGGTTAAAGCAATAGATATAATCAACGAATTAGAAGAATAAAAAATTATCATTTACACTAAATCTGTAGACATCTTGAAGGACATGAAAGCATCTATACAAAAAACGCAATTACAAAAAAAATACAGTATAAATTAACTGAAGAATCTACTAAAATAATTTTATTGTCTCTACATGAAGAAACGAATAAAGAACAGATACCACCTACATCAAACAATTTAGATGACACAACAAACGTCATTGTTGGTTTAAATGAAGAGCCAATCTTATTAAAAATGGCACAAAACTTACTACTTAATACAATAACAGATAGATGGAACGAAACATGGAAAACCGATAAACCTACCTTCTTGCACAACATCAGAGACGACACTTACTCACACATGAATCTTTCTAAATTTTCCCGAAAGGAACAAACGACAAAAACTAAACTGAGAATAGACTATACTAAAGTTACACACCAACACCTTCGTAACAAAATACATCCACCAAACTGCGAAAACTGCAATGTACACTTGACAGTTAAACACCTACTAATCTCTTGTACTAAATTTGCCAAAAAAAAGAAAAATCGTAACCTCCCATACGACATCAAATCTCTACTAAATACACAACCGAATCTAATCGAACTTATATTGTACTTAAAAGATACACAACTAATAAATCTATTGTAATTTACGTTCGAAATTATACCAAATATTGTAACATAATTTTTCTCGTATGTATAAGTATGTATATTGTAATTAACCAAATGTGTAAATGAATATGAACCCTTATGCGAATATATATCTATAAAAATGTATTTAAAAGTAAGTGTGCGTACGTATTACCAGTATTACACATTATAAACCATTAACGAAATGATTATTAACTCATTGTAACTAAAGTGTAAGATATTGAAGTCGCTAATAACCTTGTAGTCGATGCGACGATAAACAAATAAATGAAAAAATAAATAAATAAAATGAATTAAAAATCATGACTCACCGATTATTTTTAGGACCTCTACTTCATTCCATTTTTCCCCCACTTGGCAAGGCTTTGACCGTTTTTACATTTTTCGTTTATATGAGCATGAGAAAAACATTAATAGTTTTTGAATTAATTCAATATACCAAAGCAAACATTCTAACTTCTTTAACTAATTCCAAAAAGCTTTCGTATGTGTTTCTCAGTTTTAATAGACTTGTAAGCTTGGCTTCCTACAGCTAACTTCTCTGCTTTGTCTTTTTTGTTTCTTCTATTGCTTAATATAAATAAAAGTGTGTTTTATTTTTTTAATAAACAAATAATTTATATACTTTTTGTAATGAAATAAAATATGTATTTTAATTTTTATCGCATTTTTTGTTTGTAATCAGTATTTTATATTATACTGCAATTTAGAAAAATTTTTTCTTTTTACTTAAATTAAAAAAAAATAAACCTAAGTATTATAAATTTTTAGTAAACTCTATTTTAATAGTTTTTGAATTTTCATGCTTTTAATTACATTAAATTAATTTTTTAATTGCTATTTTGCCAACTATAAAGTATTAATATTCTTACATGTAAGTTAAAATAATATCGAGATATCGAACAAATAAAAGTATTAATGAATTTATCTGCAATATACATAATTATGATGCTACTAGTGTTCGCAATGCGCGCAATAATCGAATTGTATATTTTATAATTATAATAATAATTTATAATTTATTCAAAATAATCAATTTTACAGTTATTTGTACATTTTAAATATTATTTGTTACTGTGTATTTATTTTGTTTTTTATTTCTTCTTCTTCTAATTTATAATGTCTCTTTTTCTGAAAAAAGAAATTAAATTTAAATTATATTTATATAATTTGCGACAATATTAATTGTCGCGAGCTGTGGCGCGAAATTTGGGGAAAGGTTCGACGGTTAAATCAATCCGAGAGAAAAACAACTCTCGGAAAAATGTTTAACGGTCGCCTTCCCCGTAGAGGAGGCGAAGTGGCGAGGATAGGTTCTCCACTATTGGTCCGACCGATTTCGGGGACCAATAGGGCGAGGTGTTAGATTGAGCGATCGGTGCGGCGGCGAAACCGCGGCGCCGATAATCGGCGCTCAATAGTCAGTCTGTACTTGCATGCCATGGCAGAACCCTCGCTCCATCGCTTCGTCGTGTACTTTGGATCTCCAGCCATTTTCCCAGGTCACCGTGTCGCGTGTGTCGGGAAGTATGCAAATCAGCCGTGTCCACCGTCGTCCTTCCTTGGGGTTGAGGAAGGCCTTCCGGGTCGAGCCAGCAGATCGGCCGGCGAGTGTGAGAGCGAGAGAGAGGGACGACCGTACGAGTCCAGCCGAGGAAGTCACGGGTCGAGTGGACCTCCCCGTGGACATCTGTGTCGAACCAGCTTTCAGGGAGCACCAGGAAAAGCCGCCGTTTTCCCAGGCCGAGTCCAGGGTAAGCATAACCTTTATTCCCAGCGTGCTCGATCGCGAGTTAGGCCGGTCAACTCGTTACAACTCGGTCGTTTTCCCCGAGGTGGTGCCAAGGCAAATTGCCGCCGCGAGAGATAGCGTGTGAGAGAGAGAGAGAGAGAGAGAGAGAGATATTGATATTGATATTGATATTTATTTATTGCAGCCATTGGGGTACAACCCTATAAGGCTGAGAAGAAGTACAGAGGAAGTGTATAATCGCTTTACTTACAATTGAAGTACAGGGTTAGTTAAGTACAGTAGAAGTTAACAATTGACTTATAAGTTGCAAAATAACAGATTGAATTTCAGCTTAAGTTATACATTTTTCGCAAATTATGACTAAGAAGTAACATCAGATATTCAAAGACTAGAACTAGGACTAAAGCTAAGACTAACGCACATGATTTCCGCAGCTTAATATTTAAGTTATCATATTCGAATACGCAAATAGAGCATAAAGATTCCCGGTTCAATAGAGAATATAATATTATAAGTGATGTAAGTATAAGTAATTCTACAAGGAAATTACAAAAGCTAGGTGAATAGATTACGAATACCTATAGATAAACTAGTTTAAGCAGAAATCCCCTCACGTACTACTCGTTCATTCCATTCACATTCATCTCGAAGTCTAAGTTCCTTCAGGAGGGAAGACCTAAACATTCGGATGCTGTCCACTGTGAATTCAGGTCGAGGTAAGGAGTTTATTATCTTAGATGCAGTGACTGTGAAAGAACGATTCATCGCTTCTGTTTTCGGGACTGTGTATGATAAAGAGCGGAGCGGGTGACGAGTGGACATGCGTTGGTTTACATCTCGACCAATAAGTGAAAAGTGTCTGGATAGGTAAGATGGGTTATCGTGGACAATTATAGAGTATGCGAGTGAGGTTAGGAGGTAGTCACTTTTACTCGCAGAAAGCCAGCCTAATTCAAGACGATAAGGGGTGACGTGGGCACGCCAAGGAATAGAACCATGAACAAAGCGAACACAGGCATTTTGCAGTCTTTGAACCTTTAGACAACGAGTATCATCCATATCTTGAAAAACCGCAGAAACATAGTATAAGTGCGGAAAAATGAGACTTTCAACTAAGAGTTTACGTAGATTTCTTGAGAGCGCATGTCTATGAAATCGCAAGGAGTGTAGGAGGCCATTTATTTTACGACTTAAATGACGAACATGCTTATCCCAATTTAGTGTGGGAGTAAGGCAGAGGCCTAGGTTGGGAACCTCAAATGAGTAGGGCAGTTCAGATCCCATGAGTGTTATCTTAGGTAAGTCATTGTAATTAATTCTACTAATAAAATTCTCGCTACCAAGGATCATTACCTTGTTTCTTACCATTAAGTTCTAATCCATTGATTGATGCCCAACATGCAATTTCATCTACATCTTGTTGAATGTAAGAAATGGATTTTCCTAAGTCATTTGGGTGACAATGCAAAATATTGGGTATCGTCAGCAAAAATCTTATATTTAGAGTGATGTAATACCGTAGGTAGATCATTGATAAACGTGGTGAACAGGAGTGGACCAAGACCACTGCCTTGAGGTACTCCGAGGAGTGTAGGAAGCCAGGATGAAAGTTGGTCATTTTTCCCGATAACAGATTGATATCTCCCGTTTAAATAGTTAAAAAACCAGGTGATAACCCTGTTTGAACAACCAAGATTTTTTAACTTGATAAGTAAAAGCAAGTGAGGAAGACGATCAAAAGCTTTTGAAAAGTCAAACAGCACTAAAATGGTAACCTGTCTACGATCGATCGCCATGCGCACATCCTCCACTACTCCCAACAACGTCGTCTGGGTGCTATGATCCTTTCTGAAACCTGATTGATGATTATCGATTAAGTTGTTCGAGTACAGGTATGTAGAGAGTTGCAAATGAACTAATTTTTCCAACAATTTTGAAGTTTCAGAAAGAAGAGCAATAGGACGCGTATCACAGGGTGAGTGAAGGGTATTGGTTTTGGCCAAAGGCGACAGAACAGCTTTTTTCCAATTAGAAGGAAAAGTGGCTGTACAAAGCGAATAATTGAAAATAACCACTAGTAAAGAGACAATAGTTGTCGACGCCTTCTTTAACATAGGAAGAGAAATCTGATCGAAACCTGAAGACTTAGAAGAAGCACCGTTTAATACCTTAAAAATATCATCGTTTCCTATGACAGTGAAGTCGAAGTTATTGCTTGGGTGACAAATATCAGACGAAGGTAGAAGAAAAGCAATATCATGCCTAATAAGGGGTGGCACGTCAACAGATAAGGCTGTGTAATAGTTTAGTTCGTCTGGCGAAAATTTCAGAAGAGGTGTTGGAAGTTTCGAGCCAGATAACTTAAGATTGTTCAGTATTTTCCATCTTGATTTTGGATCTGGTGCTTCGTGTTGTCTGTCGCTATGAATTTGTTCTTGGCTGTATCGAGAGTGTTGCTGATTTGGCTTCTTAACTTTTTAAAATTTAAGTAAGCGTTCGAGAAACGACCAAGTCTGAGAGATTCTTTATAAGCCTTGTTACGTTCACGCATCAATCGTCTTATCTCATTATTAACCCAGGGTTTCATACTTTTTTGCGAGCAAGAAACCCTGACAGAGAGCAACTTTACTCGACTTAGATTTTAATGTGGATTTTAGGAATTTATTTGTAAGCACATCCGACGCAAATGTTTATCCCGACTGTTCTGAATTCGAATCTAATTTAGATTGTCTTGTTCATAATTATGAGCAGATCATCACAAAGTCATTTGACAAAGTTGCTCCTGTCAGGGTTTCTTGCTCGCAAAAAAGTATGAAACCCTGGGTTAATAATGAGATAAGACGATTGATGCGTGAACGTAACAAGGCTTATAAAGAATCTCTCAGACTTGGTCGTTTCTCGAACGCTTACTTAAATTTTAAAAAGTTAAGAAGCCAAATCAGCAACACTCTCGATACAGCCAAGAACAAATTCATAGGCGACAGAATCAACGAAGCACCAGATCCAAAATCAAGATGGAAAATACTGAACAATCTTAAGTTATCTGGCTCGAAACTTCCAACACCTCTTCTGAAATTTTCGCCAGACGAACTAAATAACTATTACACAGCCTTATCTGTTGACGTGCCACCCCTTATTAGGCATGATATTGCTTTTCTTCTACCTTCGTCTGATATTTGTCACCCAAGCAATAACTTCGACTTCACTGTCATAGGAAACGATGATATTTTTAAGGTATTAAACGGTGCTTCTTCTAAGTCTTCAGGTTTCGATCAGATTTCTCTTCCTATGTTAAAGAAGGCGTCGACAACTATTGTCTCTTTACTAGTGGTTATTTTCAATTATTCGCTTTGTACAGCCACTTTTCCTTCTAATTGGAAAAAAGCTGTTCTGTCGCCTTTGGCCAAAACCAATACCCTTCACTCACCCTGTGATACGCGTCCTATTGCTCTTCTTTCTGAAACTTCAAAATTGTTGGAAAAATTAGTTCATTTGCAACTCTCTACATACCTGTACTCGAACAACTTAATCGATAATCATCAATCAGGTTTCAGAAAGGATCATAGCACCCAGACGACGTTGTTGGGAGTAGTGGAGGATGTGCGCATGGCGATCGATCGTAGACAGGTTACCATTTTAGTGCTGTTTGACTTTTCAAAAGCTTTTGATCGTCTTCCTCACTTGCTTTTACTTATCAAGTTAAAAAATCTTGGTTGTTCAAACAGGGTTATCACCTGGTTTTTTAACTATTTAAACGGGAGATATCAATCTGTTATCGGGAAAAATGACCAACTTTCATCCTGGCTTCCTACACTCCTCGGAGTACCTCAAGGCAGTGGTCTTGGTCCACTCCTGTTCACCACGTTTATCAATGATCTACCTACGGTATTACATCACTCTAAATATAAGATTTTTGCTGACGATACCCAAATATATTTGCATTGTCACCCAAATGACTTAGGAAAATCCATTTCTTACATTCAACAAGATGTAGATGAAATTGCATGTTGGGCATCAATCAATGGATTAGAACTTAATGGTAAGAAAACAAAGGTAATGATCCTTGGTAGCGAGAATTTTATTAGTAGAATTAATTACAATGACTTACCTAAGATAACACTCATGGGATCTGAACTGCCCTACTCATTTGAGGTTCCCAACCTAGGCCTCTGCCTTACTCCCACACTAAATTGGGATAAGCATGTTCGTCATTTAAGTCGTAAAATAAATGGCCTCCTACACTCCTTGCGATTTCATAGACATGCGCTCTCAAGAAATCTACGTAAACTCTTAGTTGAAAGTCTCATTTTTCCGCACTTATACTATGTTTCTGCGGTTTTTCAAGATATGGATGATACTCGTTGTCTAAAGGTTCAAAGACTGCAAAATGCCTGTGTTCGCTTTGTTCATGGTTCTATTCCTTGGCGTGCCCACGTCACCCCTTATCGTCTTGAATTAGGCTGGCTTTCTGCGAGTAAAAGACGTGACTACCTCCTAACCTCACTCGCATACTCTATAATTGTCCACGATAACCCATCTTACCTATCCAGACACTTTTCACTTATTGGTCGAGATGTAAACCAACGCATGTCCACTCGTCACCCGCTCCGCTCTTTATCATACACAGTCCCGAAAACAGAAGCGATGAATCGTTCTTTCACAGTCACTGCATCTAAGATAATAAACTCCTTACCTCGACCTGAATTCACAGTGGACAGCATCCGAATGTTTAGGTCTTCCCTCCTGAAGGAACTTAGACTTCGAGATGAATGTGAATGGAATGAACGAGTAGTACGTGAGGGGATTTCTGCTTAAACTAGTTTATCTATAGGGTATTCGTAATCTATTCACCTAGCTTTTGTAATTTCCTTGTAGAATTACTTATACTTACATCACTTATAATATTATATTCTCTATTGAACCGGGAATCTTTATGCTCTATTTGCGTATTCGAATATGATAACTTAAATATTAAGCTGCGGAAATCATGTGCGTTAGTCTTAGCTTTAGTCCTAGTTCTAGTCTTTGAATATCTGATGTTACTTCTTAGTCATAATTTGCGAAAAATGTATAACTTAAGCTGAAATTCAATCTGTTATTTTGCAACTTATAAGTCAATTGTTAACTTCTACTGTACTTAACTAACCCTGTACTTCAATTGTAAGTAAAGCGATTATACACTTCCTCTGTACTTCTTCTCAGCCTTATAGGGTTGTACCCCAATGGCTGCAATAAATAAATATCAATATCAATATCAATATCTCTCTCTCTCTCTCTCTCTCTCTCTCACACGCTATCTCTCGCGGCGGCAATTTGCCTTGGCACCACCTCGGGGAAAACGACCGAGTTGTAACGAGTTGACCGGCCTAACTCGCGATCGAGCACGCTGGGAATAAAGGTTATGCTTACCCTGGACTCGGCCTGGGAAAACGGCGGCTTTTCCTGGTGCTCCCTGAAAGCTGGTTCGACACAGATGTCCACGGGGAGGTCCACTCGACCCGTGACTTCCTCGGCTGGACTCGTACGGTCGTCCCTCTCTCTCGCTCTCACACTCGCCGGCCGATCTGCTGGCTCGACCCGGAAGGCCTTCCTCAACCCCAAGGAAGGACGACGGTGGACACGGCTGATTTGCATACTTCCCGACACACGCGACACGGTGACCTGGGAAAATGGCTGGAGATCCAAAGTACACGACGAAGCGATGGAGCGAGGGTTCTGCCATGGCATGCAAGTACAGACTGACTATTGAGCGCCGATTATCGGCGCCGCGGTTTCGCCGCCGCACCGATCGCTCAATCTAACACCTCGCCCTATTGGTCCCCGAAATCGGTCGGACCAATAGTGGAGAACCTATCCTCGCCACTTCGCCTCCTCTACGGGGAAGGCGACCGTTAAACATTTTTCCGAGAGTTGTTTTTCTCTCGGATTGATTTAACCGTCGAACCTTTCCCCAAATTTCGCGCCACAGCTCGCGACAATTAATATTGTCGCAAATTATATAAATATAATTTAAATTTAATTTCTTTTTTCAGAAAAAGAGACATTATAAATTAGAAGAAGAAGAAATAAAAAACAAAATAAATACACAGTAACAAATAATATTTAAAATGTACAAATAACTGTAAAATTGATTATTTTGAATAAATTATAAATTATTATTATAATTATAAAATATACAATTCGATTATTGCGCGCATTGCGAACACTAGTAGCATCATAATTATGTATATTGCAGATAAATTCATTAATACTTTTATTTGTTCGATATCTCGATATTATTTTAACTTACATGTAAGAATATTAATACTTTATAGTTGGCAAAATAGCAATTAAAAAATTAATTTAATGTAATTAAAAGCATGAAAATTCAAAAACTATTAAAATAGAGTTTACTAAAAATTTATAATACTTAGGTTTATTTTTTTTTAATTTAAGTAAAAAGAAAAAATTTTTCTAAATTGCAGTATAATATAAAATACTGATTACAAACAAAAAATGCGATAAAAATTAAAATACATATTTTATTTCATTACAAAAAGTATATAAATTATTTGTTTATTAAAAAAATAAAACACACTTTTATTTATATTAAGCAATAGAAGAAACAAAAAAGACAAAGCAGAGAAGTTAGCTGTAGGAAGCCAAGCTTACAAGTCTATTAAAACTGAGAAACACATACGAAAGCTTTTTGGAATTAGTTAAAGAAGTTAGAATGTTTGCTTTGGTATATTGAATTAATTCAAAAACTATTAATGTTTTTCTCATGCTCATATAAACGAAAAATGTAAAAACGGTCAAAGCCTTGCCAAGTGGGGGAAAAATGGAATGAAGTAGAGGTCCTAAAAATAATCGGTGAGTCATGATTTTTAATTCATTTTATTTATTTATTTTTTTCATTTATTTGTTTATCGTCGCATCGACTACAAGGTTATTAGCGACTTCAATATCTTACACTTTAGTTACAATGAGTTAATAATCATTTCGTTAATGGTTTATAATGTGTAATACTGGTAATATACGTACGCACACTTACTTTTAAATACATTTTTATAGATATATATTCGCATAAGGGTTCATATTCATTTACACATTTGGTTAATTACAATATACATACTTATACATACGAGAAAAATTATGTTACAATATTTGGTATAATTTCGAACGTAAATTACAATAGATTTATTAGTTGTGTATCTTTTAAGTACAATATAAGTTCGATTAGATTCGCTTGTGTATTTAGTAGAGATTTGATGTCGTATGGGAGGTTACGATTTTTCTTTTTTTCAGCAAATTTAGTACAAGAGATTAGTAGGTGATTAACTGTCAAGTGTACATTGCAGTTTTCGCAGTTTGGTGGAGGTATTTTGTTGAAAAGGTGTTGGTGTGTAAGTTTAGTATAGCCTATTCTCAGTTTAGTTATTGTCGTGTGTTCCTTTCGGGAAAATTTGGAAAGATTTGTGTGTGAGTAGGTGTCGTCTCTGATGCTGTGTGAGAAGGTAGGTTTATCGGTTTTCCATATTTCATTCCATCTGTTTGTTATTGTATTAAGTAGTAAGTTTTGTGCCATTTTTAGTAAGATTGGCTCTTCATTTAAACCAACAATGACGTTTGTTGTGTCATCTATATTGTTTGATGTAGATGGTATATGTTCTTTATTCGTTTCTTCATGTAGAGATAATACAATTATTTTAGTAGACTTTTCAGTTAATATATACTGTATTTTTTTTGTAATTGTGTTTTTTGTATAGATGTTTTGTATGTCCTTTAGGATATCTTCAGATTTAGTGTAAATGATAATTTTTGATTCTTCTAATTCGTTGATTATATCTATTGCTGTGGAGGTATTAATTTTGTAAGCAGTCGAGAATTTGAATGTTTTATTTGGAAAAGTTACGTAGTAATAAGAACTATTTGTTGTTGCAGTTCCATCGGTAAATACGTGGAAATATTTATTATTCGTTTTTTCTTGAAATATTGGTTTGTTTAGAATATTAATATTTAGAATGTCTATTGGTTGACTGAATTTTGTAGTGGTTATAATCTCAGGTATAACAATATTTAATTCACTTAGAATATTTTCATGCCTTTGTTGAAATGGTTTAGGTAGATTATTGTTGTCATTATTTAATGGAGGTATTACTTGTTCAACAAAAAACTTTTTGGTCACAGGGTTATCGGGAGTTGATATTAATTTACAAGCGTGTTTACAAATAAGTTGCATGCGTCTAAATTGTAGAGGAGTCATGTTGGATTCTGCTAGTATGCTTGATGTCGGGCTTATGAAGTATGCACCAAGAGCTAGTTTTAGTCCTAAATTGTGGAGTGGATCTAAAATTTTAGTGAATTTTGAAGAATCATAAATTATTGATCCATAGTCTAGTTTAGAGAGAATTATTGCCTTGTAAGTATTTAGCAAAACTTGTTTGTCAGCGCCCCAATTTTTAGCAGCGAGGGTTTTTATTATTCTTAGACGCTGGGTAATTTTAATTTTAAGGTTCATTATATGTGTCTTCCATGTTAATTTGTTGTCAAAGGTGAGACCTAGTATTTTTAAGTGATTAGTTTCTTCTAATTTGTGATTGTTAAGTCTTAATATAACTTTAATTTCAGGTTTAAGTTTCTTTGAAAAACAATAAATTTTGATTTGGTGCTCGAGAATTTAAATCCAGAATTTTGAGACCAGAGTTGAAGTTTGTCGAGATTTTTTTTTATTACTTTTAGTGTTGTTTTTAAGTTATTACTGAACAATCGCGCCTGTGATTTACTCATATTTACGTGAATTATTATTACTTCTCTCGCTAAGTCCAAAATAACAATAAGTTGTATTCTATCAATACGTTTGTGTAATTAACGTTTATTATTTGAACGACATCGACTGTACACTTAGAAGTATAATGTTTATTGCATGCTATAATGTACTTTAAGAATAATTCAATGCTTGTAGCCTAATATCGAAATTTTCTACGTGAGTTGTATATTTATAAAATCCATTGTTACTTCTAACGTTACCGTGCTTAATGATTAATATTTTCTATGCGAATGTTATACTGGTCGATCTATCGAGCAGTACCTTTTGTCTTTTATTGCACCCGAATTCTAGTATACCTATTTACGAACCGATCAACGAGGCTATGCCTTACCATATGTGTTCCGGCTCCTAATGTCTCGGGAAAAACCCACTATTGTAAAATGCACATACTTCGTTTATTGTATCCCAGATGTGAAAATGGTAAAGGGTCGCAGCGAACACCTTTAAGGATACAACGGAAGACAGTCTTGTCCAAGCTCTCGAACCTTACACGTCGAGATCATTATTGTACACGCTTGCATATACGAAATAATATACACTTCTATTCTTACACCTCATTTTGTGCTTGATTTTATTTACGGATATCAGTCGTACTAGATTAATTTTTGGTGCGACGCACCCATACGACGGTGCATAAAATTTTGGTCCTCCGAGCCGGATTTATAAAAACAAAAAAATAATAACCAGTGCATACATACAAGCGAAAAACTGAGTGTCGTGAAGTGCAGTGATTTATATAGTGATTATTGTGTGCTAAACATACGTCAAATCAAGTGACAAAATTACACGTAAACGTTCGTGTTATCCACTAAATTAAACGTCACTAATATACGAAACGATGCGAAATGATGCGAAGTGATACGTTATAAAGCGAAAAGATACGACTAGAATTGGCCAATTCTAAAAACAACCTCATACGTTTACACGAAAACGAGAGCACAAACTATAATTCGTACGATTAAAAAAAATATCACTACTTTACGTACACATATACGAATATACGATTACAAGGGATACCGTATCGACGTACGGTGCTATACGCAAATATACGAATTCAACGCGAACAACATCTTCATCAACATCACGACGATTTGACGTTTAAACGCCAAATAAACGGAATTCGACTTCTGCACACATCATCGAGTGCATCAAAATTATACAATTGGTAAGTGCCTTTTTAGAGTCACCACGAAATATACGAAAATATAGGCATTTTTTATTTGAAAGATTTTTAGTAACTAGTCATACGTATAAAAAGTACATTCGATAAAATTATACTTCAACTTCAAAATGGCACAATGCGAACGTTTAATTGCTTTACAATCACAACGAAATTCGATCAAAGGTCAAATCAATTCTTTAAAACTGTTTTTAGAACAATACGAAACTAACAAAGATGCATATCAATTACAATTGCGTACACAAAAAATAAATAGATTAATCGACAGCCTAAATAAAATACACGACGAAATTGACATTCTTGACAATTCGGAAGCTAGTATAGCGGAAAGATATTTGATAATGAACGCATATTATTACGTCATGAGCGCAGCGCAAAGACATCTTTCTAAAAGCGACATTCGTGAAGCTAATTTGAATACGGAAAGTAAGTTGCACATAGACGAGATTCGTACACCGTCCATCGGTATAAAACGGAAATTAAAACTACCACAAACGCCTATTCCAATTTTTGACGGCAAATACGAGCATTGGCTTAGCTTCAAAGATTCATTTCTTTCTTTAATTCATCAAAACGACGAACTATCGGATGTTGAAAAATTACATTATCTACGGGCTGCATTAAAAGACGAAGCTTTAAAGAAAATTCAGATTTTTTCAATTACGGAGGAAAATTATATACGCGCTTGGGAATTGTTACAAAAAGCATACGAAAATAAGCGCCTCTTAATTTCTAGACATTTATCTTTACTTTTAAATTTACCAAGCCAAGAGAAAGAAAATCGTAAAAGTGTCGAGTCATTAGCCGATGAAGCTCAACAACATGTTCAATGTTTAGCTAGCTTAAATGTTAACTTATCACTGGAAATTGTTGTTCAAATTTTGGAAGAAAAATTACATAAAAATATACGCACGAAGTGGGAAGATACTCTCGAACGAGATAAATTTCCGACTCTCGATCAATTAATCGAGTTTTTATATAAATCAGCAGCTACGTTATCGAAACACGAAAACGATAAAATAACATATGAAAGAAGTTCCAATGGCCCTCCGCACAAAATTCGTAAAATTGAACAAAGTGGTTTTGCCAAAGCCTTTGTAACAACAAAAAATAAATGTCCTGCATATTCTGTAGATTCACATCCGCTACACGTGTGTAATAAATTTCGCGCGATGTCTATCGATCAAAGAATAAAACTCATAAAAGATTCGAAATTGTGTTATAATTGCTTACGAAGTCACAAGGCTAATGAATGTCGTTTTGGAAACTGTCGAATTTGCGATCAAAAACATAATACGTTGTTACATAAGTCAGGAAACGTTAGATCGGGAAACGATAAAAAGAAACGTCAAATAAGTCCTTATGACTATACGAACCCTTGCATTTGGAACATTGTTTATCAGCCATCGCGGAATCAGCATCGTACACTTTAATGCCCAGCGCTGTCGTAAAAGTTTTCGATAAAAAAAGCAGCCATTGAATTGTAGAATACTACTAGACACGTGCTCCACAGCGAATTTCATTACTGAAAACTTAATAAACAAATTGAATTTGCCAAAAACTCGATGCTCTCTTTCAGTCGGTGCTATGAATTCTTTAAACACGACTTCACATTATTTTGCAAGCGTAAGCTTTGAATCCATTAATTCAAACTTTAAAAAGACACTAACTTGCTTCGTGATACCTCAAATTACCGACAACATACCGGACGAACGAATTCGGAGAGAAAACTTTAATATTCCTACTTATTTGAAATAAGCCGACCCACGATTCGATATACCCGCTCCCATCGATCTTTTATTAGGATCCGGACCAACCTTATCAATGCTTTCAATCGGTCAAATTCGAGTAGGAAAAAACGATGATTTAATTTTACAAAAAACTAAACTCGGTTGGGTCGTCGGAGGCAAACTCGATCCTATAAAAACAATTAAATCGCGATGTATGATGACAAACGTTTAATTCGATCTAGAAAAGTTCTGGAACATCGAAGAAGTTCCAAATGCGAAAAGGGCACTTTCGATCGACGAATTATATTGCGAAAATCATTTTAAAAGCAATGTACAACGAAACGAAGAGGGGCGATACGTAGTTGCGCTACCATTTAAAGAATCATCCAAAAAATTGGGCGAATCAAAACAAATCGCTCTAAAACGCTTCACATATTTACAAAAACGATTCGAAAAATATCATAAATTCAAAAACAAATATTCGAAAGTCATAAACGAGTATATCTCGTTAAAACATATGTCTTTATCTAACGAAACAAGTGCGAACGATTTTTACCTTCCACATCATGCCGTTCTGAAAGAAACTAGCAACACAACTAAATTGAGAGTTGTTTTCGATGCGTCTGCAAAATCAACTAAAGGAGTTTCTCTAAACGATAATTTATTGGTCGGTCCAACGATCCAAGACGATTTGTTTACACTTCTTTTACGATTTAGAATACCTATATACGTCGTAATCGCAGATATTGAAAAAATGTACCGACAATTTCTTGTACGAAACGAGGACAAAAAATATCAAAAGGTTTTTTGGTTTCATGACAATACGATTAACGAATTCACACTTAATACTATAACATTCGGTGTATCTTCCGCTCCTTATCTAGCTATAAAATGTTTACATAAATTAGCAGAGGACGAACAAAGTCGATTTCCACTAGCCGCGAACGTACTAAAAAACGACATGTATGTTGATAACATGTTGACCGGTACAAACTCAAAACGCGAAGCTAAAGAATTGTGTAAACAAATGACAAATATTTTAAAAACGGCAGGTATAAATATGCGTCAATGGGCATCCAATCATCCGGATATATTAGAAGGAATAAAAAAGATAGATCTCAATGCTAACTTCGATTCCAATAAAGATAACTCGCTAAAAACTCTCGGTGTTTACTGGAAAGCTAAAACTGATATGTTTGTTTATCAAATTAAATACGTATACGTCGACAAAATTTTAACGAAACGAAAAATACTGTCAGAAATTGCTAAAATATTTGATCCCCTCGGGCTTCTTGGTCCCATCATTTTATACGCGAAGAAAATCATGCAAGAAATTTGGAAATTGAATACCGAGTGGGACGAAACTGTATCTCCCGACATTTACTACGCGTGGAACAATTTTTGTACGCAATTAAACTCTATAGAAAACGTTACGTTCGATAGATCAATTTTCAATCATGCGTCTAAAACAGTCGAACTACACGGATTCTGTGACGCGAGCGAAAAGGGCTACAGAGCTTGTATTTATCTAAGAGTAGAACAGTTCGACGGTATATATAAAACGCTCTTGTTATGCTCAAAGTCGCGAGTAGCTCCCATAAAAACTAGAACATTGCCGCGCTTGGAGTTGAGCGGTGCTCAACTCCTTGCCAACTTATTCGAACAAGTCAAAAATTCAATAAAAATCGTCATTAATCATACTTACTTTTGGTCAGATTCGAGTATTACGCTTAATTGGATCAATACAACCCCAAATTTATTAAAAACATTCGTAGCTAATCGCGTCGCCGACATTCAACTAAAAACGAACTCTAAAGATTGGCATCACATCAAATCTTCCGATAATCCCGCGGATGCTTTATCTAGAGGTCAGCTACCACACGATTTTTTAGAAAATTCATTGTGGATATACGGACCCCAGTGGTTAGTAGAATCAAAAACTCTTTGGCCTAAGTCGACGATCCCCGGCGTAACTGATCAATCGGAAACTAAAAGGATTCAATGTTTTTTAATTAATTCAGATATGAAACATTTATTAAAAATCATAGAAAATCAATCGTCACTAACAAAATTGAAACGAATTTTTGCTTTACTATTTAGAGTCAAAAAGATTAATCGTAAACCGGAATTGACAATCGATTTAACCGAATTAAATCAAGCTGAGAACTCAATAATTCGATTAATACAAAAAACGTCATTTGCCAATGAATTACATTGTCTCGAAAATAAAAAACTGATTAAAGATAATAATATTTTAGCTTCTTTAGATCCTTTTATCGACAAACACGGCATTCTGCGCGTCGGCGGACGAATCAGAAAAGCATTGATTTCCTTTTCAAAACGACATCCGATAATATTGCCTCAAAATAGTCATTTTACCGATTTAATAATCAAAAATTATCATGTTAACAATTTTCACACGGGAATTCAAAATACGTTGTACTCGATACGAGAAAAGTATTGGATAATTAACGGAAAAAATCAAATAAGAAAATATATACGAAGTTGAATTGTTTGTTATCGTTGCAAGCCAAATTTAAACACTTATAAAATAGGAAATCTTCCTAGTATGAGAATACGTCAATCACGTCCCTTTAATCACGTAGGTGTAGACTACGGTGGACCATTCTTTATAAAAGAGAAAAAATATCGAAATACAAAATTCATAAAATGTTACGTCGCTATATTTATCTGCATGACAGTCAAGGCTGTTCACATCGAGATCGTTGAAGATTTGTCTACGAGCGCGTTCCTAGCTGCCTTAAATCGTTTTGTATCACAACGAGGGATACCAGAACACATCTATTCCGATAATGCGACAAACTTTCGAGGCGCGCATTCAGACATAAATAAATTATACGAATTATTTAAATCCAACGAATTTAAAAGGGAATTAGAATCTTTCACGAATAAACGCGAAATAAAATGGCATTTATTCCTCCTTATGCACCCAACTTTGGCGGATTATGGGAAGTTACTGTAAAGCAATTTAAACATCATTTTAAGCGAGTAGCGTACGATAAACGATTTACATTTGTAGAATTTTATACGTTTGCCACTGAAGTTGAAGCTATTTTGAACTCACGGCCTTTAACGCCTATGTCAACTGACATCAATGATTTAAATGCACTTACGCCAGGTCATTTTTTAATCGGTGACTCTTTGAAAGGCCTACCAGAACAAAACTATAGCAAACTTCCAAATAATCGACTTAATGCGTGGGAAACTATTTCGAAAATTAAGCAAGATTTTTGGACTCGATGGCACAAAGAATATTTAAGCGAATTGAATATGCAATATAAATTTAAAAATAAAGAAGCGAAATTGGAAAAAGGACAACTAGTTTTAATCAAAGAAGACAACATTCCACCTATGGAATGGAGTATAGGTAGAATCGACGAACTTCATCCAGGAACTGATAATGTAATACGCACTGTTACAATCAAGACGAAAGACGGGTTGAAAAAACGATCAGCAGCGAAGATCGCTATTCTTCCTATCGAGAACATCGCTGTAGAAGCGAGAGAAATAATATAATTTGACAATCGCGGTTAAACTACATAGAAAAGGTTTTGTACTAAGAAAACTATGTTGATCGCTACTCTCTCAAGGGGGGCAGTTTGAACAATCGCGCCTGTGATTTACTCATATTTACGTGAATTATTATTACTTCTCTCGCTAAGTCCAAAATAACAATAAGGTGTATTCTATCAATACGTTTGTGTAATTAACGCTTATTATTTGAACGACATCGACTGTACACTTAGAAGTATAATGTTTATTGCATGCTATAATGTACTTTAAGAATAATTCAATGCTTGTAGCCTAATATCGAAATTTTCTACGTGAGTTGTATATTTATAAAATCCATTGTTACTTCTAACGTTACCGTGCTTAATGATTAATATTTTCTATGCGAATGTTATACTGGTCGATCTATCGAGCAGTACCTTTTGTCTTTTATTGCACCCGAATTCTAGTATACCTATTTACGAACCGATCAACGAGGCTATGCCTTACCATATGTGTTCCGGCTCCTAATGTCTCGGTAAAAACCCACTATTGTAAAATGCACATACTTCATTTATTGTATCCCAGATGTGAAAATGGTAAAGGGTCGCAGCGAACACCTTTAAGGATACAACGGAAGACAGTCTTGTCCAAGCTCTCGAACCTTACACGTCGAGATCATTTTTATACACGCTTGCATATACGAAATAATATACACTTCTATTCTTACACCTCATTTTGTGTTTGAATTTATTTACGGATATCGGTCGTACTAGATTAATTTTTGGTGCGACGCACCCATACGACGGTGCAATTACCTTGGTAAAAGAGCGTTAAATCATCTGCAAATAAACAGCATTTAGTTGGAGGATCTATTGCCTTTACTACGTCATTTATTCCTAATAAGAATAGAGTAACGCTCAGGACAGAACCTTGAGGTACTCCGTTTTCTAAAATATTAGTTTTAGAGAGAATGCCGTTAACTTTTGCTTGAATGAGTCTTTTATATAAGAAATTTTTAATAAATTTTAGCACGTGTCCTTTTATTAAGTTATTCTCAAGTACTTGGATTATTCTACTTCTACATGCCATCTCAGAAGCTTTTTCTATGTCCAGGCTTACTGTTATAAGGTGAGCTTTTTTAAAAAAGGAATCAGTTATTGCGTCTTCAACTAAGATTAGATGGTCGTAAGTTGAACGGTCCTGTCTAAATCCACTTTGTTCAGTTACAAAGGTTCCTTTATTTTCAAGAAATGCTCTAAGTCTTCTATTGATCATTTTTTCTAGTAATTTACATAAATTGCTAGTTAGTGATATAGGTCTATAGTTGCAGGGTCTAGAGTTGTCTTTGTCTGGTTTTGGTACAGGTACTATTATAGCTAGTTTCCATTGGTCGGGGAAGATTTCTTCAAGCCACACGATGTTTAGCATTTTTTCTACGTGGTTAATTGCTGTTAAGGGTAAATTTCTTAGTAATATATTAGGGTACAAGTCTGGTCCTGGGCTAGAGTTTTTACATTGATCTAATGTTTGTATGATTTCTTCTATTTTTATGGGCATGTTTATAGCATTTTGTTTTTTATCTGATTTGTCTTGCATATTTATTTGTTTTGTTTTGAGTCTGTTTTGGAGGATGGTTTTATCGTAATTTTTGTTGCTGGAGTTGATAGCAAATGTATCCGAAAATAAGTTTCCTATTTCGTAAGGGTCAAGAACGATTTCATTATTAATTTTTTTTAAAGCAGGAATAAAATTGTATTTACTTTTTCCTTGAATCTTTTGAATTTTTTTCCATATAATATGTCAGGGTGTGTATATGTTTAAGGTTCTAACAAAATCGAGCCAGTATTTAGTTTTTGTTTCTCTTAAGGTCCGTTTGAGGATCGCCCTTTTTTTGTTAATTCTATTTTGTTAGAAAGTGTATTGTGCTTCTTATGTATGTTAAAAGCATGTTTAGATTGTTTAGCTGCATTGGTGCATGTTTCATTCCACCAAGGTTTGTAGTTGAATTTTTTTTTGTATTTTTATTACAGGAATGGCTGTATCAGCTGCATGGATAATTAAGGCATTAAAGTTTTCAATCATTTGATTTACGTTTGTTCTATATTTTATAATTGGGATTTCTAAGGCCGATAGATTTTTTTCTATTTCTTCACGGTATCTAGTCCAATTTGCTTTTTTGTAGTTATATATTTTTCGTTTGTAGAAGTATGGATTGTTATCATTATTATTATAGGTATTATAATTTATTATAATTGGAAAGTGGTCGCTGTCACATAATTCTTCGTTTACAGTAAATGATAATTCTTCAGCAATTGAAGTGGAGCAGATTGTAAGATCAATTGCACTTGTAGTACCATTCGACATATTAAAGTGAGTGTGCTGGGCATTATTTTTTTTTTTTTTTTTTTTTTTTCGTGGGAAACTGGAGAAATCTTACATAAGACGACGACGAGGGTCCGCACTCGTCGCCAGTGCCGGATTCTTACCGGCTAAAACTCCAAACCCAACGCTTTCACCTGCCCAGCCCGGAACTGTTTTTCACATTACTTCAAGCTGGGAGGCGTGTCTTGTGACATGCGTCAATTCGGTCGGTCCTGTTTCTTCTTTCCTCCCTCGATGAGACTGCCACTTATCGTGAAGCGGCCTTTCTGGCGGTATCGAGCGCGCGCCTAAAGGTGGCACAGGCTCCGGACCCCGCCACGTGAGACACTCCCTCAGCATCCTTTGATGGACAAAGAAAGCATTTGGGAGCGCTCTGGCAATTCTTAAGGTTGTGTCCAGGCTCGCCGCACTTGTTGGCCGAAGTCTAGGCACCGATAGCACCTCTCGACCAAGACTCGATCCCGAACGCGACAGCTTACGAAACCGACGCAGAGATGCCGCATCGACTTCAGCTTGTCAGCGCTCTCGTGATCCAGCTTCACGATGGCTGTCTTCTGTTGACTGCGGTTTAGGCCCAAAAGCGTCACCTCTCGGCCCTCAGGCGAAGAAGTAAGCACTTTATTTAGGGCTGCCACCACTTCGTCCCTCGTTGTGAGAGCGTCCAGGTCTCTGATCTCAAGGGTAACCCTTCGATCTCGGACTCGAACTTCTCCCATTCCTTGGGTAGCAGTACGCACTTTCTCCGCGAATACTGCCGCATCGGTTTTTTTGCCTAGCCGAAGCAGGACGTCCCCCCGCCCTGTGGGCCGCACACTTAGAACCTGCGCGCCACTGTCGTCCGGATTCACTTCCTTTCGGAGCTTCCCCAGAACTTCAGCAAACGTTCGGTTCCTCGCGATTGTGACCACCAGGGTGGATACCGGCGCCTTCTGGCGCTTTCTCCTGTCAAGAGGCGCCTGTCCCGACTTAACCGTCGGCTTCTTCTTTTCCACCACAGGCTTGGACTTGGATTGCTCCTTGTCCTTACCAGGTGGTGGCACCTCCTTGCGAGGTTTCTTCTTCTTACGGGTTTTAGAGGCCTCGGGTGGGCTTTGAGGGCCCTCCCTACTCCTCTTTTGAGCCTGTATCTTGGCTGTAGCCGCGATGACGGCTTTAGCAATGATGCCTCTTCTCTTAGGCCGCCGACGATTCTCGTGGCCAACTCGATAATCCTCGACTTGGCACTTGTAATCATCGACTGCTAAAGACATCTTCTTCGTTTTCCCGTAGAGCTCTTGTACAAGAGCGTCTACGGTTTTCAACCCTGTTTTGACGACCATGGAAATGTTCGGCTGCTTTGCACAAGCTGCCAACATTGCCTGAAGTTCTTTTTTCAGATGGTCGTAAGTGGAGTCGATCTCCTCCTGCGCCTTCTCCACCTTCTCGTATTCCTTACGGAACACTTCTATCTCCTCTTGAGATTCTCTGCTATAGGCAGAGATGCCGCTGATGGCGCTACCAATGCTGGTAACGCTGCCGCTTCGTAACCTGCTTGCAGAAGGAAGACTCAGCATCTGGGATAGCGGCTGCTGTTGGGGGTTTTCTTTCGAGGACCCCGCCTCTGACGTGATGTTAGAACTAAGCGGTTTGTGGCCTCCCCCAAAATCCATGAGGCCAGCGCCGGCCACCGGGGCTTTCACCCGATCGGAACCGACGACGGGATTCACTCCTAGTTTGGAGTTGCCCGCTTGGGGTAGTATGTTTTCATCTCGCTTGCTCATACTTCTGGTTGTACTGTTTGGTCCACGGAGATTATTTTATGTCACCTCTACCCTTCACGCTAGAGTGACGAGCATTCCCCCATCCGCCACCCGGGGGACGCGCCGCATACGGGGACAGGACACCCCGCGCGGGCTGGGCATTATTTAGTATAATTAATTCTGTATCATTTAAAAATTGTTCGATAATTTGTCCTCTTGGATCTGTGTTACTTGAGCCCCAGAGTGTATTGTGTGAATTAAAATCACCTACAAAAATAAATGGCTTAGTGAGTTGTGATTTTAATTCATTTAGGTCTCTTAATTTTAGTGTTTGGAATATATATATTACAGATAGTGATTCTTTTTGGGAGGTATACTTCAACTGCAACTGCTTCTAGTTTAGTGTTTATATTTATTTGTTGACAGAAAATATCATTTTTAATAAAAATCGCTACGCCTCACTGGCTTTAAGTGTTATTCGATTTTTGTAGAAGCTTTTAAATTGGTTTATTTTGGCACAAAAATCGTTTTTAAAGTGCGTTTCTTGTATACATAATACTTTTGCATTTCATTCTGTTAATAATTGTTGAAGGTTTACTAATCTTTTGAAAAATCCGTTTAATTTCCATTGGATGAGATTGAGTCCCATATTATATTATTTGATTTTCAGTAAAGTCTTCTTTGTTTTCTTGCTGGGAGATTTCAATTTTGTTTATAATTTTAGTAAATTTAGATTTCATTGATCGTGTCGACAATTTAGGATATAATTCTTTCATCATGGAGACTAAATCTTTTGTATCGGAACAGTATTCATATGCAATTTTTGGATCATACTTGTTTGATATAGCTTTATCAAGAAAATTAGTAAATTTGGGGTAATCTAAAGAAATGAATGGTTGGAGTTTTCAAATAGTTCAATTAGTGGTGAGATATTCTTTTCGACTATATCATCTACTGTATTTAAATTCTTTTCATTTCCATTTGGTTTGCTTTTTTTAATGGAGTCTTTTTATTTTTTGTCTGTGTTTGATTGATATTATTTTTCATGTCAGATAGTGATTCGAGGCTAGATTCTGAGTCTGTGCGGGTTTTTAAATTCGATGAGTGATCTGTTGATGAGGTCGAGAGTGATAGTGGTCTTTTGAAACTTTGTTTATTCATTTCTTCATGCATTTTATTTTCAGGTAAGTTTTCAATTTCAGTTGTGGCTTCTAGAAATCTCTTAAATGAGTGTTCGGTAGTGGGGTTTCCATTTGTATTGGAAGTAACTGGAGAGGGTTTAATAATATTTATTTGTTCTTGTCCAAGATTGGAATTTCTTAGGTTCGGAAAGTTTGACTTGTAATTTTCAGTTAGAGTAGCAGAAGAGTTCATTTCATCGCCTTCGTCTATTTGAGTGTTTACGTTCATGGGACATTGTTTTGCTACGTGGCCTGACTCTTTGCAAACAAAACAAGTCATGGTGTCAGTTGATATAAATATACGAAATTTTGTGTTTTCATAATTTATTTGAAACGATTCCGGTATTTTTTCAAAATCTTCTGGTTTTACATATACCTGTCGACGGAAACTAATTATGTGGGCACAACCGGGTATAGAGACTCCTGCTCTGACGTATGAGACTTTTGATTCTAGGTTTATTTTAAATGATTTTAGTGTATTTTCTAGAATTTCGTGAGGAATAGATGGTCTAACATTTGAAAGGATGATTCTTTTAGCACGTGAAATTAATGGACGAAAAACTAGATTTTTATCTCCTAATGTAATGCTTTTACGTTTATCGACTAGTTCGTCTGCAATTTTTTTTTTGAGGCAAAGTAGATACAAATTCTATTATTTGATATTCTTGATATTGCTTTGATGTTTTCCCGTGTTATTAATTTCAATAATTGACTTACATAGTCGTCCACTGTAAAATTTTCGATTGAGTCTATTACTGTTGCTTGATCGTCCTTGGGGAAGTTGTCGGTTGAGATGACTGCATTTGCATAACTTTTCTCTTGATTTTGCTGATTTTGGTTTAAGTTTGAGTCACCAGGGGTGAGGTGCAATGGCACCTCATCCTTCGATGCCATTTCCATCGACTGCACCTAAGTGCGTCGTCAAATAGTATTTCGCACTGTTCTATAAGTTAATAAAGTAATTTCTATGGATTAAACACTATTCACTAGACACTAGGCATTAAGCGCTAGAAAACCCGCGACCTTTGACTTCTACTGTATATAAACACGTCTTCACTCAGTGAGAGACAACAGTAGACTGATTCATTTTATTAATTATAAAAAAATTATGTAATTTTAAAAATTAAGGAGGTTTTATTGAGATTTGAAATTTCTGTCAATATTTTAATCATTATATTAATCTAACAGGTTTTAAAATCTTAAATTTTAAATTGAAAATATTTACTAGCTATAGACTGAAAAAACTCAAATATTGATATTATGTACTGACTATGTTACGATAATTTTTCATTTAAACATTTTTATAGAAAAAAAAGAATTGATTGATATCCTCCGATTTATTGTTATAAAAGCGTAAAAGTATAAGCAAAAAGTAAGAAACGAAGATTCAATGGCTATGCGAGACGTCATAAGGAAGAATAATGAAGCAATTTTGCAGAAAAAATTAATTTCTAAATCTCTGAGCATTGACTTTTCCGTCAATATGTTCAGGTAACTTAACTAGGACTATTTTACATATATGGGTTGTTCTCTGTGACATCGAAGATGAAAAAAATAAATATTGCTATAACTGTGGGAATATGTTTTAGAGGTATCCAGTAGTTCTCCTGAATTTTTTCAGATTTTTTCTGGGCCATTATTTTAAGTTACAGAGAGATTTGTATTTTTAGCAGCTTACAGGGGATTAGATGGATACTGAAACAAGTGGAGATACTTTTCTACCATTCCAAGGTAAGTGCATAAATTTTTTTGCAATGATCATGCTACTAGATTCATCGTTATAAGGCAACAAATATACATTTCTATTAATATTTCGGGCACTTTTCCCGGATATTTTGACCATAAGTGATCTTAATGATTTAGACCCACTCTAGAAAATTTTAGGCAATTTCTGACTATAAAAAGACATCTTTTAGACAGTATTAGGTTACCAAAGTCCGGAGCAGAATTGCTAATTTTCACTATTTAAGGTTTAAATGGCTTACAAGAGTGTGACAGCATACATTTATGTCTTTAAAAGTATTTTTAATGAAAAGTTCGGAAAATTTTACAAAAAAAGTCATACTTATGTTTTTAGTGAAAAATGCATCCCCTGGGAGCTAAAAATTCATGAAAATGGGCATATAATGCAAAAAAGTGCTAAAATGTCAACTTTGACTCTCTGTAACTTAAAATAATGGCCCAGAAAAAATCTGAAAAAATTCAGGAGAACTACTGGATACCTCTAAAACATATTCCCACAGTTATAGCAATATTTATTTTTTTCATCTTCGATGTCACAGAGAACCACCCATATATATATATAAGGGGGGCATACTTCGCGCGCAAACCCCCTATTTTTAATTACGAAAAAGGTTTTTCGTAATTAATTTATTTATAATAATGTTTTAAATTGTATTATTTTTTCACTACCATGGACACCTTAGAAGTTAAACAGATTTACATAACAGTGCATTCGGTTTTATACCCAAAATTTAATTTTTTTTATATATAAAAATTTCTTCTTTTTTTAACTTTCTCAATATTGAATATGATAATTTCCCAACAGGTTATGGGAATGACGTGCATTGTAAACAATATATAAATTAAAAAAAAGAAAGCTCTGAAAGAAACGATGATCAGATATCAGTAGTAGAAAAGCATAAAAGAGAAGAAATAGTAAAAAAAATTCCTGATAATGATTATAATTAAGTATAGTAAAATTAAAGTAGAACAAGAGAAGATGCAAAGGAATCAAAAGAAAGAAAAAAATAAAGATTTGAAAAGTAAAGGAAGAGAACCAGGAAAAAAGAAAAATAAAATTAAATAAATCCAATTAAATATAATTTTTTTATTTTCTACACAACTTTTATTATATGTTACTTAATATTGTTCAATATTTTAGTATTATAAAATACTGTTGTAATAACTTATTACGTTAACTATATATATTTGTTCCTCAATAAAATTTAATCAATTCATAAAGTGTACATAAAATTGTGTTTTAATAAATGTCAAATTTATGCAAAGTTCATTCACGCTTTATTAAAATTTTTAAATATTTCGCAAAACTTAATATTTACTTTAATGGAAGTTTATACTTTTATACATACTTAATGCAAACAATGTTTTTGTTTATCAAACTTCCAATCAAAATAATCAAATTTAATGCAAGTCGATATAAAGTTACTATAAAGTTTATTCAAAATACAGTTGTGCATTTTCTTAATTTTATATATTTTCTCTATACAATAGAATAAATGAGTCAAGTTTACGTAAAGTTGAGCTTCAATTAAGGTAGTACCCGAACAGCACGAAACGTTTTCTAAACGTTTTTAAAATGTTTTCTATCGAACGTTATAACGTTTCAAAATAAAAGTAAAAAAACCTTTTCAAAACGTTTTAAAAACTTTTTAAAAACGTTTTAATATTGAGAACATAAGAGTATTAAATTATTTTCTCAACGTTTTAAAAACGTTCTAAAATGTTTTAAAAAAGTTAAAAAGAGCTTTTTACGTCTTGACATTAGATGGTACAAAATTTATCTCGCAAATGGCTAAATATTATTCAACATTGATATATAAGATGCATTTATTTTAAATCAAATATATAAATAACAGCAGTATTGATGTAGTACTTTAAGTGTAGGTGTAAAACGAATGTAACTAATGCAAGACAGGTCGCATACTAGGCTATACCATAAATATGGGTATAAAAATGACATTTAATCATTTTTTAAATCTTTTTAAAAACGATTAGTCAACGTTTTCAAAACGTTTTTAAAATGTTTTAAAAACGTTTTTTTACTTTTATTTTGAAATGTTATAACGTTTGATAGAAAACGTTTAAAAACGTTAAAAAACATTCGTATTTTCAGGTATTTATGTACAGTTCATCTAAACTTTATCAAAATATTTTTTAATTTTTTATTTTAAAATAATTCGACAAAACTTTATATTTACTTTAGCTAAAGTTTTTATAAACATTGGCTAAATTTAAAAAGTTTTTTTTTCAATTTTTGGATAGTCTTGTTGCGTATGTTAATATTAACTTTGACCAAAATTAAACTTTATGTATAGTTAATATAAAGTTTTTTAGTTTTACGCCCGCTTTCCTCATAAAATTATGTTATCGATCATGTTCAAAATGTCACATGGGATTCTTCGTAAAATTTCTCGATTATTTTTGCAAGTCCCTCTCCAAGCAATCATACCATGAATCATAACACTGTCAAATAAAGCATATTATAGCAGTGTTGGAAAATTGGAGACCAGGTGTTTAGTTGTGTTTATTACGCGGATTCAATGTTTTTGTCTGTTTTCTTTTTATAATTAAAAATTATTTCCAACTATTTAGTGTTTTCAACTATATTAATTTTTTTAATTTTTATTCTACTTATATTAAAATAATTTTTTCATTTGTTAGTAGATTTAATAGCTTTAATTTTTCTTATTATGTTTTTATAAATCACCTGCGGATTTGAATAAGTTTGTTTTATTATTTGGTTACATAAATGTACATTTAAAGCTTACTACTAACTTTTGATTAAAATTACTTTTAATTTTGCAGTATGTTATATTTGTTAGCATTATTTTTATCAAGCTTTTGAAAAGTTTAAATAAATTGTATCATAATTAAATTTAAAAATGAAATGTATATTTGTAATCTCAGTAACAGGTTATACTACTAAAAAATTTGCAAATTGCAAAAAATCAGTAATATTGCACACTTGTCACTACGGCAGAAGATTAAAGGGATGAACGCTGTACGATAAATACATAAAAGCAACTGAAGTAACGCCCACTAATCTGACCCTTCTTCTCTCCGTATAATTTAATCCAAACTATCATCCGTTTTTATGGCAAATGAAACTATTGGAAAAATGTAGTAGTAAGATAAATAGTATATAAAACTACGTGAAAGTGTTAGTTTTCAGTTATAAATCTGTAACATTAAAATAAGTAATTAATCACTCACTCATTCTGTATAAACTTTGTATGAATAAGGACGCCTGTCGCTAGCCAGGACATTGCGGCTTTTGTCGATTTAATAATTACAAAGGTAAAAGTACACATCTTCTGACGTAAAACAGTTACAATATAGAGCATCAAAATGAATGAACTTTTTTTCCATTAAAAATAGAACATTTTCAAATGTGATTTACAATCGTATTGTAATCTTTCCCGAGTGAAAATGTAAGATATATAAAAATGTACGAAAGTGTGCAAAAGTGTATACAGAGTTGAGCAAAAATTATTCGAATACGAATAACGAATAAAATGAAACGAATAATTATCTAAATATTTTCTACGAATAAATTTATTTAACTAAAATCTTATTCGAATAGTTATTCGTTATTTATATCTATTTATTTGTAATTCGGCTATTCGATTATTTATTTATTCGTAATTCTATATTCGATATTCAAATATTCGTTTCTAAAATAGATATTTATCTTTTCGTATCAGAATTTTATTGAGATATTTTATTTACATATTTTACTTAAATACTTAGATAATAATGTACATTTCGTTAGTGCGTAAAATGAAGTTTTTCGCCTCGAGTGCAATCTGCAAATAATCTGAAAATATTAAATTAAAAATCTGAAAACATTCATAAGGGCAGCTTAAAACAAAAGCGAGGGCATGGCGTTTCGATTAAAAAAAAATGATTTTTTTCAATAATAATTAAATAAACAATTTTTGGTCGGTAAGTATTAGTCAAAAAAAGCATAAATTTTCAACGTAAATATCATAATTAAGTTATAAACTGAAGGGATGGCATTCAGGATTTTTTAAAAAATTTATTCTTTTGTTTATAAAAAAATATAAAAAATAGCCGTTTTTTGAGTCCGACACCCTCTTAAAATTGTATTTTCATCCATGGTATCAAAAAATATTGTTATTACAAGTGTGAAAGCTGATACTTGACTCATGCGTGTGTTACCTACGTACCACTGTTCTGATAAACTCGCACTCGTTTGAAAACCAACGCTTTCACACTTGTATTGAAAATGACTATTATGGGCGCTTATTCTTATACACCTATTTAATATTTGTTTGAATTTTGAACAATCATCTAGATAATATGACGAATAACGAATATTGCAGATAGTAGATATCGCGAATAACGAATATCCCGAATAATGAATAGAAGGAAAAACGAATAACGGTTTCTATTAAATACGAATAACGCAAATAACGAATAATACGAATAAGAATAAAATTTTATTTAGATGAATAAATAGATAATTTTTAATTCGAATAATGCTCAACTCTGAGTGTATATAATTGTATATTTTTGTGATAATTGGTCACGATCTTTTAACAATATTACACATTTATTTACACTTATGTACACTTTTATAAAAAGACATTTTTTTTAATATAGCCACATAAATTTACAAAAATGGACAGTTATACACACTTATACACACTTGCGAAATAAAAGTGTATTTTTCATTTGACATACGAATATATACTAAAATATACTTTTATATACATTTATACACACTTTCTTGATTAATCTTTTTACTACTAATACTTCATATTTATTTATTGTTAATTAGTTATAAATAAACAAATTTGGCCAAAATTTTGAAACTACCATTTCGTTACATCCAACGGACTCTTGAACAGCGACTTGCACATCATGAAGGTTAGACAGGGTCTGACCGAATGTTTTGTTCTTTGGTTGTCAAGTCGATTTTCAACTTTTTTTATTAGCAACCGAAAAAGAAAGTTGAAAATCGACTTGACAACCAAAGAACAAAACATTCGGTCAGACCCTGTCTAACCTTCATGATGTGCAAGTCGCTGTTGAAGAGTCCGTTGGATGTAACGAAATGGTAGTTTGAAAATTTTGGCCAAATCGCGATGAAGGAAAAGTTGTTGACATTTTTTCAAGTTCGTTGGTGTCAGTGGCAGCAGCAATTCTTGGTTGCGTTAATCTCCTCATCATCAATGGTTCTGATGTCCATAGCCTCTACAGTTTTTCTCGTTCACAGGGCAGTGCTGCAACTGTTTCCAAATGCCTAATATATTTTCTGTTTTTAATCTTCCAGATTTTTTATTTATACAAAAATAAGAAAGAAAGAAATTTCTTTACTCTTTGTATAAAATTTTTATCAAATTGTATAGACTATTTTTTTTACAGATTGTATACAGATTTTATACATATTGTATACAACCAATATTGTATACTATTTGTATAAAATAAATTGTATACATTTTGTATACAATCTGTATACTATTTGTTTACGTGGGTAAACATAATACAATAGATTCTGTACATAAATGTAAAAAATTATATAAAACTGTAAAAAAATGTACAAAAGTGTGTATAAATGATGCACAGATCTTGTAAAATATTCTAATTTACCTGTCCAATTATCACAAAAGTATACGGTTTTTTACACTATTATACATATTTGTATATATTTAAACATTTATGTACATTTATATACACTTTAAAATTTCCACTCGGGTTGTCTAAGGAATAGTAAAACGTAGTAGGTATATTTGTATTACATTAAGAACAAGACAACAAGAGTTATATTAATACTGTCTGTTGTGATGTATACGTAATAATAATATAAAATTGCTTATAAAAAATTTTTTATCTGCGAATACTACATAAAATATATAAAAAGAAGGAACCTACAAATGGACATACGCGTATTAAGGGGATGCAATACTCAATTAGTTACCTACCGAGCCATATGAGACAATTATATTTAATTAACTAATACATATTTTGAATAAAAGGAAATGATGACATCATTGCCCTGTGTACTTGTATAATCTATTTTTCTGCAAAAAGTCAAACAGATATTTTAATTCGTATTAAAATGGTATTGGAAGGAAATTTTCACATAGCGGATATTAGGTTATAAAATTTCCTTCCAATCATTCTCGTTAATTATTGCGCGTACATACTTTGTGCTTTGCTGAATTGCAGAAGATACCAATACGGAAGGCAATGATGTCTTGGTTTTACATTTATTCACGTATTTAATGATTAATTAACAAAATGCGTGTGCCATTACTCGGTCGGTAAAAATTGACTATTACATCCCGTTAAGTGAGAAACCTTGCTCACTTTAAAAGCTCACCCGAGATAAGTGAATTGCAACCAGATATGTCGCTAGACCTGAGTTCAATGCGTATGATACATCTATTCGTTTTCTATGTGTTTAAAGCTGTATTAAGAAAACTTACTAAAAATAAAAAATTAGTTAAAAAAATGACTTTGAAAAAAAGCGCTAAAAATTATGAAATAATTCACAAATAAAGAAAGTTAGTTGGTAGAATTTATCGATTTCTCCAAGTCAAAGATGTGAAAAAAACACAGGACCTTTATTTTTCTTTCAACGTTTCGATGGCTTTGACTGGGAGAGACCGACGAATTCTACCAACTAATATCAAAATCACCGAATGATAAAGTCTTCATTAATATAAACCCGCGTAAAAATCGGATATGGGCAAAATTTTGGAACAATGTTGGAATTTAATATTGCCAAAGTGTGAGCTCTATGTTGGGGAAACTATTCGAAAGATATTGGCAACATTTTGCTAAGTCACGCTATACAACATGTTGTCAATAGTTTATCCAATGGTTTCCCAACAGAATTACCAATGTGTGGCCCATACGTGGGAAACGTTTTGCTCATACTTACTATTAGAAGCTACTAAACTTTATTTTTATTATTTTACTTACAGTAATTAAATACTAGCTAAAATCCTCACTCGCTCACGCTCGCTCACTGAAAAATCATTATATAATAGATAATATTAAATTAAACTAAAAAATATTTTATTATTTAACTACATTCAATTATTATTTATTAAATTGTACCCATATAGATTTATTATCATATTGTTACGGATGCGCTGAGAGAAGAGCGGTGAACATCACCGTACGAGGTAACGCGACGATGCTTGCCTCAGCGTCGCGTATTCGAAACCTTCGTCCGGTGGTCCGCCGCTCTCACGGCCCGAAAAGTGCAAGCTTGCACTAGCACCTGGCCGTGAGTTGCTCCTCGCAGACGCGCACCGAGTTAGTAGACAGAGAGTCGCGGCCTAGCGCATCCACGCGAAAACCTACATCAGGTACGCAAGAGGCGACCCATTCCGTAACATACTTTCTGGCATCCTTTGTGGCCCTTGCGTGTGTGGATACCAAGTTTGAAGTTAAGGCAGTTATTTATTTATCTTTGTAATTTCAAATATTACAAAAAAAAAAGAATTTGTTTCTGTGTGTGTAGTGGTGCAGTGCGTCGTTGTGACACATATATACATAATAGATAATCACACTTAAATGCAAAGCAACAGAATTTTGCATCCAGCATAAAACTACCAAAAAAAAGAAACCATAAGAATAAATCTACACACCACGCTCTTAATTTCATCAAACAGGCCAGGCTCGAAATACTCATCAAAATTATTGCTATACACTTTATCGAAGTAGCGTATAATTCAAATAAAAAAAAACCAGCAAAAACAGAATAAACAAAAATCTTATCAAAACTGGAAAACATAGAAAATCTACAAGAAATTTAATTAGCAAATCAATATAAATTATAAATACAATAAAATACAAACCAGGAAAATAAAAAGGAAAAATCACATCATCTCCCGAGGATTTTCGACGACAACTTCGAAGACGGAAGAATGCGAAGCAGTGCCGTATACTTAATTTTCATAACAATATTGTAAGTTTTGTTCACTATATCGTTGCTTGTTTTGGGATTGCATTTATATTAATTACGAGTGCCAAAAGAAATTTTATATATATTTTCAACAATTTTTTTTAATATGCAATAAGTAACTTGTACTTAAAATAAAAAGATTATATTTCACTTAATACAGCATTTTAACATTCCACAAAATCTACTATATTCTTTATCTCTTCAATTTGTAAGTTATATAAACTTCAGTATCTTAACGATCACTATCAATTATTATCAACTACTATCATCAACATTGGCAATTTACATATATTCTAAAAACCTTACATATTTTACCAAAAAGTAAATTATTCGAATTTTACCACACTTGCTTATAAATTGCAAAATATATATTGCTCTTAAAAATAAAAATAAATAAATAAATGAAAAGTGTAAAACGAACAAATTATTAGATTTTATAAATTTTCATTTTTAAAGCTATTACGAATGTTCTATAATAAATAGCGAATATTACTAAAATATTATTAATTAATAAAATTGATTATATCTTACAATTTTGTAAATATAATCAAATTTTTAAGCTTCGTTATATTTTGCAAATATTTAAACAACTTATTTTAAACATCACAATCTTAATTCTTTTAAACTGCATATATATTCTTGCATATTTTAATAAACTTTTTACATTTAACAAAGACAAAGAAGCTATAATATATTACAGCTCTTATCAAATTTACCTATTTTATAAAAATGCAAGAATACTTTCTTTTATTATGAAAAAAAAAACAATTAAATAAAATACTTTTGTATTAAACTATATAAAAATACAGATCAATTATATTTCAATCTATATTATATCCCAACTCTAGAAAATATAACGAAATTTATCGAATTTTATTTATTTTTATTTCCTTTTAACATTAAATAAATTATTTTACAATTCGATTATTCACAACCTATTTAACCTCATATCTTCAGTCGAGATACATATATATATGTAACGCAAAATTATATCAGCATATAATTAACGTTCTGTTTCTGCACTTTCTAACAGTTAATAATATTTAAAGTTTAAACTTCGTTAATATTTATTAAAATTATATTTACTTCGTCATCAATTACTCTATATAAACATTTTGGTTTTCATCCCGTCTCTCGCTAATTAAAAATCAAAATATTACAAGTAACCCATTACACGCGTTGAAATTTGTGATTTATTAAATAATTAATTGTACCATCCGAAATGTCGTTATCTGGATTTTTTAACCGTAAAAACGAAAAAGACAGTCAACTTTTTTTTATTACCCATTGACACACATCCAAACGAAACAATGTTAATAGAGTTACTTGAGTCCTCCGAAATAAAAAATACAAAAAAAGCTTTTTCGAAAATGTCCTCGATGCAGCAGGCAGCCTTTTTAACCGAATTGGTCGAAACAACTCCGGAATGTTTCGCATCCCTCCTACAAAACATTTCCCCTCCAGACGCATATATCGAGGAACACAACAAAAATAAAAATAACGAAACCACAAACTCAAGAAGTACACCCACCGCGAACCCTAATTATATCTTAAACGACATTCGGCCGCCGATGGTGCAGGACGATAAGGAATTAAATCCACACGCTAACAATTTTGGTGAAGTTACTCCCAACGTTAGCACGGGTATTACAATTGGCAACGCATTTTCATTTAATAATAATCAAAATTTATCGACGGAGACGCAGACACCATGGATCGACTACGTAGAAGTACGCAACAAAATAAAAACATTAGAAAACCAAGTTCAAATGTTATCAGCACAGCTGAGGCCACCCGAAGACATACATGAATCGCTAGGAAACTGCATTCCGTCTAGGGTACAAAACCAGCCCGAATTCACACGGAAACACACATACAATTCCGCACAAACTCAAACACATCTTTCACATAACTTAGTGAAACAGAGAGTACCCGAATGCAGATTAAGGCACGACGAATCATCACTTATTGATCTGGACGACGAACCCTCACTCTTGGAACTAAGCAACGAGACATGTAATCCGCCTAACCAACACTTCATTGGACGTTTGTCGTTTGTTCAAGCACTGAATTTAATCCCACGATCTGACGGAAATCCCGACAATTTAAATCTTTTCCGCTCTTCAATCCAGCGAATGCTGAACACTTTTGGTCGAGAATGCGAACCGTATATTATCCTTGCTCTAGCTGATAAGCTCACGGGCGGAGCAGCCGACAGCTATCGAGCACGACTATGTAGCTTCAACTCAGTCGAAGAATTATTAAACGAACTAACTATGCAATACAACAACATAGGCATTGCCGATGAAGTAGCAGCTCAGTTGAAATTGATAAGCCAACACCCAGGAGAATCTGCAGGAGATTACGGACAGCGAGTACAAAAATTACATACTCGACTTATAACTATTTATGACGCAGCTCCACATCTAAACCGTATTGATCGCGACCTTCGGAAACGAAGTACGAACCGAGAAGCATTAGAACAGTTTTTATTCGGATTGTCGCATCCATTAGACTATCAGGTCCGAAGCGAACATCCTCAAAGCCTCAACGAAGCAATAAGGATTGCAGTAGAGTTCGAAAGTAAACAAAAAGCGAGAAGATCAGCAGTTTTAAATACTTCACCGTCAGAAATCCCAATATCAGGGCAAGCAGGTATAAAAACATTAAATACAAACGCTGACGTGCAATTACAACCTACCACTGACACCGTACAGATATTTAGAACGTTATTACAAGCGATTCAGGCCGAATCATGTACCTACTGTAAAGGTCATTCTGAGAATGACTGTAGGAACAAAAGATACGATAGCAGATTTTGTGATTACTGCAAGAAAAATGGTCATATTTTGGGTGACTGCCGTACATTACAAAACCATATCCGTACTGGGAAAATAACAAACAACAGCAGTAACAATTATAGAAATAATAATTTTAACAGTAATCAAACCTATAACAACAATAAATCTCGTGGACAATTTAATCGTAACAATAACAACACCTATAAAAATAAACAATACCAAAATAATAACAAAGTTTCACAACAGGACCATGCACGAGCAAGAAATCGAACATAAACAATGTGATCAGCAAGATACGCCAGCGCTCAATCCAGCAGCACAACCATTCTCCACCAAATCTTTAAACCAGCAGATCGCTCGCCGCAATCCTCAGGCGCCGAGCGACCTTACTTAGACAATAAGTTAATATCACAGTCTCCGAAAGTAGTAGACATAAAATTCTTACGAACAGGGCGCATTCCGCCAATAGTAATAATTGAAAGTCCAGCTTTTAAAAAAGTCAAAGCAAGATTCTTTGTAGACTCTGGTGCAGACATTTCAGTCATCAAGCAAGAGTACCTGCAGCCCAACGTCATTATAGAAACGCAAGAAATACTCGAGATTAAAGGAGTTACCTCTGGGGCTTCACACACCTTAGGCAGAGCGAACGTGCCTCTGCAAGGGTTAAAATGCAACATGCATATTGTTCCAAACACATTCCCCATAAACACAGCGGGATTGCTAGGTTGGGACTTAATAAATGACTTTTCTGGCAAAATCAATGCCGCGGAGAAATGCCTATATCTAAACGGCACCGCCATTCCATTTGAAACGAATGAGAAAGTCATTCTGCCACCTCGAGTAAGAAAAGTTATATCCGCACACGTTATAACTAACGAGAATAATGTCGGATGGGTTACGCTGATGAACCTTAAACTTGGGGTACTATTTGGAAATTTCGTCGCACAAAACCGCGGCGGCGAACTTATTGCGGAATGCAACAACACTAATTACGAAACGGTAGAAATCGACACACCGTTTGTTGAGCTACATGCTTGCGAAACTGTAAATACCTGGAGTACAAATTTAGCCGGTGAGGACGGTGACATAGACTTTCAAGAAGATAATGCTATATGTCTACGGAGACTTTTCTATAACAAGCAAACCAAAAAACATAATGAAATAGAGCAATTAAATACGCGTCTTCAAAGAAACGAAAAATTACGCAAGGACCGCGTCGACAAAATTATGGCTCTCGCTGCTTTCAGTGGATGTACTAACGAGGAAATTGCCAGCATAAGAAGTATAGTTGAAGACTTTTCTGGGGTCTTCGGTCTCGAAGGCGAACCTCTGCACTCAACTCATCTAATAAAACATAAAATTGAACTTACATCTAACAGTCCCATACAAAACAAACGTTACAGATATCCACCAATTTTAAAGGAGGTCGAAGTACAGAAACTCCTCGACCAAGGCATTGTCGAGCCATCAAGGTCAAACTACTCCTCTCCCATGTGGATAGTTCCAAAACGATCAGATGAAAAAGGTAATAAAAAATGGCGCCTTGTGACGGACTTCAGGCAGCTGAACGAAGTCACAGTTGGCAGTTGTCATCCCCTGCCATTCACAAGCGACATTTTAGAACATCTCGGAGCATCCAATTATATCACGATAATGGATCTCAAACAGGGTTATTTCCAGATCGAAATGGACCCAGAATCAGCACAATTTACTGCATTTTCCGCTCCAGTTGGGAAAAATGGCCATCAACATCTACAGTACAACCGTATGGCCATGGGACTAAAAGAAGCCACCGCAACGTTCACCAGAGCAATGGCGTTAGTCATGGCCGGGCTTCAAGGTGAAGAGATTGAAATATACCTCGATGATTTAATGGTATTTGGCGAGACACTCGAAGAGCACAACAAACGACTCAGACGAGTACTTAAACGGTTACTCGAGGCTAATCTAACCGTTGAGCCGAAGAAGTGCCAATTCTTACAACACGAAGCCTCGGTTCTGGGACATATCGTTGGAAATGGGACGATTAAAACCGATCCTACAAAACTCGACTCAGTACACAAGTATCCTAGACCAACAAATACTAAGAAAATAAAACAATGGCTTGGATTTGTAGGGTACTACAGGCGATTTATCCCTAACTTTGCAAAAATAGCAAGACCACTGTCCAAACTGCTGCGACAAGGCACTAAGTTTGTCTGGAATACAGAACAACAAGTTGCTGAAAACACCCGATTTATCACAACCTTTTATAGTCACCATCGACGCCTCCGACTATGCTATTGGTGCCGTACTAAGTCAAGGCAAACTTGGTCAGGATCACCCATGTGCTTATGCGTCGAGATGTCTACGCAGAAGCGAATTACGCTATCCAACGTACGATAAAGAACTGTTGGCCATCGTATTCGCAAAAGACCAATTTATGCACTACCTACATGGAAGAAAATTTACCGTCGTGACTGACCACGAACCACTCAAGCACTTCCACACGACAAAGAAATTAGACTTACGATTTGGTCGTTTAAAAGCCGCCCTTCGTGATTATACATTTGATATAATTTATCGACCAGGTTTGCGAAATGTAAACGCAGATGCACTTTCGCGTAACCCTGTTGTCCCAGATGGCGAAGAGAACCCAGAACGATCACGTGCCGAACTTTATGAGCTTGCGACCAAAGAAGAACGAGACAGTAAGAGCATAATTTCTGATGGTCCCCCCGCAGAAATCCTTGTTGCTCGCGCCACCAGAAAGATAGGAATCGATTGCACAAAAAAAATCAAAATCCCGAAAACCAATTCAGAAAGCTCACAGTATGGTCACACTCATAAACGTCAATGCATCAACGAAAAACCTCTTTACAGAAATGGAGAATTCCTAGCCGTAAGAAATATTGATGATGACTTCTATCTTTGCCAATGCTCTCACTCAATTTACGAAGCGGACTCAACAGCTCAAATTCGCTGGTTGACCCAAACTGATAAAAGAAAAAGCGAAATATATTCTCTGGACTACGCCGACATAATAGAACTTAACTGTATTCTAACAAACGTAACATTAGAACATATAAATAGTAATAAATACCGGCTACCACCCAATGAAAAGGACCGAATCCAAGTCATCCTACAGAAATCAATAAAACTTAGTAATGTGAAAACAAAAGATGCAAATGCGTACGAAGAGGATATGGAAGTGAATACATCTCACATATCGCAGCATTCTAAAAAGACCGACACAAAATCAGCTCAAACCGAACTATATGAACCGGAAATAACAGATGACGACAGCTCATGCTCCGAATCATCTTCCTCCCAATCCGATGACAGCTAAAAACCCTAACAGAAATTCTAATCACTCGTCACCAATTTTCAACATATTACCCGAAATAAAAAAGAAACTAAATGCGAAACTTACAGTCGATATTCGCGAAAATGTAATAAATGGTAAAGATGGTATACAAGTGAACATATGGGAAACTGACGAGAACACATGTATCGACCAACCTCCAGATCCCATACTTACAAACTACCTCAGCAACAATTCACTAACAAATCACAGCATCTGCAAAAGCAACACCGAAAATGACAACGAAACCTCAAAATCAACTACAGGCAACGTCGTGCAGCCACAGGCTCACGACTCCTTCTTCGACGAAGGACCAGAAGCCTCAGATTTAATAGAAGATTTCGACAACATTCCCCGAAATGCCGATAGAGCAAGTGACCCGTCGATATGCTCTCGGTCTTGGAGCTCAACGGATCTGGCCTTTCATGCATATAGACAAGCGGAATGTTGTGTAGAAAACTCGGTTACCCTCTATCGTAGCGATAACATTCCATCACACCCACCCGGAAATTGCCTATTCTATTCGCTAATAAAATTATGCAACTTAGAGATATCAGCTGTAGAGTTAAGACGAAAGTTACTGAACTCAACATCGTTAAGATGGTGTGAATACCCACAAGAAGCAAGAGAAATCCTCGAATCAGATTCAACGTATGGTAATGTGGATTGCGCTTACATATTCGCTTGTGAATATAAGCGTAATATATGCATTCATTACGAACTAGCTGAAAGCAGTTATATATACTGTCACATAAACAGCAACAGTGAATCACCATGGATTCATTTGCATCTAAAAGGGCAACACTTCACACCATACCTACCAGCAGATATTCCACCAATATCTCCTACCAAGCCAACACAAAATACCAGCAATTATTCAGAGTGTGACGTGGTATTCGCGTACCCGATTCAATTAATTAATTAATGTAATTAATAAAAACCGTTGGGCCGCGTTGCCCAATACCGCGCACACAATTATTTATTTATTTATTCGAACTGCGGGCTGTCGCCAGGAACGCGAGTTCGCTGGGACGATCGGTGTGGAGGATTCGGGCAATCCTCCTTGCCTCGACGCGATTTATATAAATTAAAGGATGTCGGCGGGAGCGGGGAGAACACAATGAATACTCAAATAATTAAAATAAAAGTATAAAACATTTATTAAACTAATTTAATTAACAAATGGCCATCCAGGCCTCGTGCCGCGACAATGTTACTTCGCGCGGGCGGAAGTGTCGGGAGTCAACCGGATCGAGATCCTCGCCTGCGGTTGACTCTTCCGATCTCCGCTATTCGGGTACCGGCGTACCCGAATACACTCCCGATGTACACACTCTCATACACTCGGGGGAAAGGGGGGGAACGCACGGTAATATAAGCACAACTTACCGGGGTGCGCCCCGTGGATGGCCCAGCCGATCCTTGTCCCTGTGTCCTCCTGGGCAACGGAGGACCGACGTCGGCTGCGGTGGTGGAAGGCGGCCCTGTGCCGCGGCGAGTGCCTCGCGAACCGCGTCCGCACTCACACCAACACTCCCGTCCTTAACACACACCAGAAATCACTCGCGGCTCACTCACGAGGATGTCCGGATACCCGATGGCTTTTGCGCCTCACGCGCCTTATTAGCCAGAAAAACTCTCGATCGGTCCGGATTTATTTCGTCCGCCTCGAGCGGCGGATCGGGACATACTGCTTAGGCAATCGCCTAATTTTCGAAAAAGGGATGAGAGTGGGGAACACACACACACTCGCGCTCTCATCCCTACGTACCATTGCGCGCGTAATTGTACACTTCGATCGACGTAAACAAATGTCGTCGGTTGGCCTTGACATACCAAAGGCTCCGACGACTTACATTTAACAGGATTTAAATGCTTCGTTTGCCGCGAAAAGATTGTGTGACGATTTCCGTCACAAGAGGAATACGAAAACCAGCCACAATCTTACTCACAATCAACTGGTGCTCCAAATACGCTTGATAGTTCACATATATCGAACAGCAGCAAAAGTGATCGAGTAGATAAAAATTGTAGCACCGAAGCACTTGAGCGCTATAAGGCGATCAGCGCTCGACCGCCACGGGAAAAACCTCCATGGAAGATGAAATCATAAAAGTAAACAATAAAACACACAATGTCGTAATACAAAACAGTAAAATAACAAAAACGGTTCATGCGGATAAACTTAGAAGAGCAATAGATGTAATAGTTGACAATACAACGATTTAGATCATTTTTTTTATTTTTACCGCGGCTATCGGACGCGGTAAAACAAAAAAAATGATGAAATCAGTCCAACACCCTCTTAGATAACAATAAAATAAAACAAAATCACCAAAAACAAAAAATAACGCTTAATGTCACATCTTTCATAATAGCGGCAAACATATCAATGTCGTACGTCGCGCAAGCACATAGCACGTTACTATCACAAAGCACGAGTCAGTCCCTCGATCCACCCGGAACAGACACCAATTCACTAAGCGGAAGCACTGACCTTCGGGCCATTATCGAAAAAGCAAAAGAATTATCACGTTTTAAATCGGTCACGCGCAAAATTGAGAACCAAAATGTTTTATCAATCTCTGGTTACATAATAATAGGAACAATAATTTTGGCACTCGTGGGTTTTGAATGCTTTCTTTTGAACGGGCAGCGACGTAGACAACAGAACATTAGGCGACGAAACGAAGACATCCCTCTTAATCTCGCAATGCAAGAATTAGCGGGAAATTGAAGAGCAGCTCTCACTCCAGCGCAAACCATGCAGTTGACAACGTTACCATACGTCCAACAAAATATATCATGAATATGAACTTTTATGAAATAATTAAGTGAACATTAATTATATTTTATATATTATCGTTTTATATATCATCAATAACCTTATTGTTTATCAACATTATGTAATATTTACTATATCGCCACATACACATGTATACACAACACAAATAAACATTTAATTGTAAGCAGCACTGCGGCTGCATCATATAAACACGTACCCATACACATCACAAACTCACATATCCACACACCACTCCACATACAATAGTTAGCGAGGACGCTAACTCCGCGGCTTCGGACGTGTTACGGATGCGCTGAGAGAAGAGCGGTGAACATCACCGTACGAGGTAACGCGACGATGCTTGCCTCAGCGTCGCGTATTCGAAACCTTCGTCCGGTGGTCCGCCGCTCTCACGGCCCGAAAAGTGCAAGCTTGCACTAGCACCTGGCCGTGAGTTGCTCCTCGCAGACGCGCACCGAGTTAGTAGACAGAGAGTCGCGGCCTAGCGTATCCACGCGAAAACCTACATCAGGTACGCAAGAGGCGACCCATTCCGTAACAATATGTATAATAATTAATGAATTTATTATTATTATACGATGAATTAAAATGATAATATTAAAAAAATAGAAATTATCTATAAAAATAATTATTTTTGTATGAAATAGAGTTTAATTATTATTGCAATAGCACTTTTCATAAAGGAATTATTATTGATTTTTTATTGTCATGTGATATGTATACATCCTTTGCAAATAATTGTTTTATTTATTTAGCAGTACTTATTAATTTGTGTGTTATTGGTAATTTGGTAATAACACTTTTTATACACTGAGCAAAATATTATAATAAATATTAAAATAATCTATATTAAAAATGACACTATATTGTATAGGAAAAGTGTGACATCTCAGCAATATAATAATTTTTGCCATGTTATATAGTAAAATTTAGATATAATATCTTTTAATATCCACTATCGTAATTTTTTATATTCAATATAGTAATTTTTATTATATAAGTAAGCAAATTTTATTATTCAATCTGGTATTTTTTAAATGCGAATTTAAGGAAGTAAAAATGAATTATATTTTGTTTTTAATTAATTCGAAATAGAATGTATATATTGGGGGAATTCCTTTTGTCAATTAAGTACTACAGAAACATTTAATATTTGGAGATTTAATTATATACTATTCCTACGCAGTTGATCGCAATTTTTATTCACTCGCATATATTTATTCATTACACTTATTAGTCACAAACTTAAATATTATTTCAATCGCTATCATTGCAATACGCTGAACGGAAGATACATTTTCGCATAATAACTAAATATCTTGTTGTTTCTTATATACTAGTTGACACATTTTTGAGCATTTGCGAGAAGAACTGGAAAAATAGAAAATTTTATACACGCCACCTATTGGATGAATGGAGTAATTAGAATAGCCTTAAATTAAAAAGTCGTCTCAAAACAATTGAATACTGAAAAAGAAATGAACGTATACGCGTATATAAAGTATTTCTACAATATTTACTCTACAAATTTTAATATATCTAGTATATACATTTCACTATATATGATGTAAGAACTTTTTTTATTTTGATATTAAAATTTGCTATTTACGTAAGATTGATTATAACATTACATATTAAATATTGATCATACATATATAATTAAAATTTATTTATATATTAGGTAGTCTATGTTATTATGTATTATGGTATTTATAGTATTTATGGTATTTATGTTATTAATATTATTTTATTACTATTTATTATTATTTTAATATTATCTACTGGAACGCACATTACGAAAAAAAAATTAATTTCTTCCTGTAGATGATGTCTAGGTCATTACTATTACCTCCAGGTCATCGCGGCATCATCTACTGAAAAGCTCATAACAAAATTAAAAAAAAAATATTCCCTTCCTGTTGATGATGTCCAGTCCTTCATGATACCTTCAGTTATAACTGATCGAGATAAACAAATAAATAATCGAGTTAAATAATCGAGGTTTTTTTATAAAAAAGTTAAGCATTATTTCTAATTAATCCGTGTGGTTCCGCGATCACTTTCATTAAAAAAAAATTCATTTTTTCGAAAATTCAAGAGAGATAAGAAGAGTTAAAATATAAAAAGTCTGCCTGTACGGACGTACGAACGTACGCTCAGACTTAAACTTTTAAACCATTAAAAAATTAATTAAATACCTATAAAAAATTCAAACACTATGTGTAATTATTCCTTTGGATGCCGCGATCATATTGACTTAAAAAAAATTAATTTTTATAAACTATTTAAAAAAATATAACATAATTTATACTTAAATCGTCATTTATACCGTATAAAATTTTAATATAATGTGGATGCCCTGTCAGATACTTAATACTTAGTGCAGGTCACTAATTTTACCTCCAGGTCATCGGGGCAACATCTACTGGACGGCATAATAAGAAATTAAAAATAAATATTTTCTTCCTGTAGTAGATATTCAGGTCAGTAATTTTACGTCCTGGTCATCGGAGCATCATCTACTGGAAGGTTCATTATAAAAATAAAAAAAAATTTTCTTTCTGTAAATGATGTCCAGGTCTCTAATGTTACCTCCAGGTCGACGGGGTAATATCTACTGAAAGACCTATTACGAAATCAAAAAAAAAATTTTCTTCCTGTAGAAGATGTCCAGGTCCCTACTGTTACCTCCAGGTCGACGGGGCATTATCTACTGGAAGGCATATTACGAAATCATAAAAAAAATTTTCGACCTGTAGAAGATGTCCAGGTCGGTAATGTTACCTCAAGGTCAACAGGGCTTCATCTACTGGAAGGCTTATTATGAAACCAAAAAAAAATTTTCCTGTTGTAGATGATGTGCAGGTCACTAATTTTACCTCCAGGTCATCGGGGCAATATCTACTGGACGGCATATTACGAAATCAAAAAAAAAAAATTTTCGACCTGTAGAAGATGTCCAGGTCGATAATGTTACCTCCAGGTCATCGGGACATCATCTACTGGAACCCATATTACGCAATTAAAAAAAAAATATTCCCTTCCTGTTGATGATGTCCAGTCCTTAGTGTTCAGTTATAACTGATCGAGATAAACAAATAAATAATCGTTTTAAATAATCGAGGTTAAACCACTTAAAAAAGTAATGAATCACCTATAAAAAAGTTAAACACTATTACTAATTAATCCGTGTGGTTCCGCGATCACTTCCATTAAATAAAATTCATTTTTTCGAAAATCCAAGGGATATATAAGAAGAGTTAAAAAATAAAAAGTCAGCAAGAAATAGGGCGACCAATCTACCGTGAAGGCATCCACGAGAAAAGCTTCAGCATCGGGAAACCATGAGATATATTTTTTACATTTGTAATTGTATTTGTTAGCAAATAAGTCAATTTCAGGATTGCCCAGTAATTTGACTATCCGTTCAAACGCTTCATCGCATAGTTCCCACTCTGTATCTAAATTGCTTACCCGAGAAAGGGCGTCCGCTTCGAAATTGTCTTCAGAAGTTATGTATGACGTAAATAAAAATATGTTTGTCTGTTCGGCCCACTGCCAAATGTCTCTGGCGAGCTTATTGTAATGGGAAAAACGAGTTCCACCCATTTTATTAATGTACGAGATAGCCGTAGTATTGTCGACGCGAAAAAGAATTTGTGAATTATTGCGAATGTTAGGCAATCTGTCAAGGGCTAGCTTGACTGTGAGTAACTCCTTATAATTAATATGTAGCCTCTTCTGATCATCGGACCAAAACCCAAACAAACTTGATGTACCATCTGTGGCACCCCATCCTGAATTTGATGCGTCTGTAAAAATGATCATATCAAAATGAGTAGATCTAATGGTACCAACTCTATGATTTATATTGGTAAATAGGGATATCAATAGAAGCCTTAAAATTATAATTGTGCAAAATAAGAGAACTTTTCTTAAAATATTCTAGATTTTTAGTGTACAACTAGCCATAATCTATGGCTGTACAGGTAGAAATTAATTTCCCAATCACATGAGCAAGCAATAGTATCGTACAACGTTTATTTGTTTGAAATTCTAATAACATTCGTAATAAACTGTTTTTCTTCTCTACTGGAAGTCTAATAATAAATTTCTGAGAGTCAATAATAAAACCTAAAAATTTACATTCATGAGAAGGCAACAAAGATGATTTACTGTCATTAATAATAAACCCTAAGGAGGTGAATAATTCGCTTGCGATTCTAACCTGAGATGTGCAAGTCTCTCTATCATTGGCAATAAAAATCATGTCGTCTAAATACACAACTATTAATATGCCTCTAGATCTTAAAATCTCGATTGGTGCTTTCATGATTTTTGTGAACACATAAGGTGCTGTACAAAGACCGAAGGGTAAACATGTAAATTGAAATAATACACCGTTAAATGAAAAACGTAAAAATCTCTTACTAGATTCATGGATGGGAATCGTAAAAAATGCATCTTGAAGGTCTATTGTCTGCATAAAGCAATTCCGAGAAATGAGATTTGTAACTGATCGAAGGTCCTCTATCTTAAAGCGTTCGCAATGAATATATGAATTTAGCTCCTTTAGATTTAAGATAAAAGGGTCCGAACCGTCTTTCTTAGGTATAAGGAAATAAGGGGAGAGAATTTGATCCGGAGAGGAATCGCATCTTTCAACACAACCTTTGACAAGTAGCTTATCGATTGCCATCCTATTTAAATCTTTAAAAGAAATATTACAACACTTATGACCGGATAGAAACGGCTTACTAATGAAGGGAATCTTATATCCTTTGATAACCTTCAAAATGTATTTATTTGAGGTTATGGCAGCCCATTTCTTGAAAAAGAATTGAAGTCTACCTGCCAGTCTTACGTTTACTTTTGTTTGGTTGATGGCCTCTCCCGACTGGTTCCTCGTCTGCTGCTGAAGTGGTGTTGTTTGCTGGCATATTGAGGCTTGTATTGGCTCTTGGAATAGCCCTGATTCAGGCCTGCATACTGCGAGAGGGGCCGTCTCTGCTGCTGGCCTTTGCGAAAAAACGGCCTCTTCTGTGTTAAAGGTTTGTGTTTTATTTCTTCAGAAAGTTTAGTAAGGGCTTTGGACTCCTTTATTTTCTCTGCCAGATTGTTGCCGAAAAGAGAATCGTCGATCTCCGCTTTCTTTATCAACTCAGCCACTTGAGGAGATAAGTTAGGAATATAAATATTCGCTCGACGAGAGATAGAAATTGAATGGTGAGTTTTTATTGATAATTTGGCAGCGTCGTTCAGCAGTTTGACAATCTCCAGTTTGTCGCATTCTTCCTCCATCATCAGAAGGGTAAGTATCTTTCCCAATATCGTAAGCGAAGAACCATCCTTTTTTGTGTGTTTCGTAGCTAAAGAAGCCGCAATCTCTGGGTTTAACTTCTTGGGCTCAAATTCTGGAATGCTAGGTAAGAAAAGAACAGACCCATTATAATTATGCGTAGTTATATGATAATATAACTAACCGCCAGTAATATTAAAATAAAGATATATCATTAATATGATTATTATGATGATAATAATCATTACTCTACCTCGGGTAATCGTTAAGAAGTTGTACTTTTACTTCTTTCTTTAGACCTTTATTGATCAATATTTCCAGATCTTAATCAGTGAGGAGTCGATATCGTGTTTGTTCTCGTCCTCCTCCTTATAATCAATTTCCAAAATATCTAAAACGTCATGGTCCTTGTTATCGAGCTGCACATCATCATCCCCACTCTCGCCTGTAAAAGGACATTTACAATCATAGATCGGTCGATCTTGTAAAATAGAGCATGTTGTACAATAATTATACTCCTCCCTAACGGAGGTTTCACAATTATGATGATAATTGTGGAGACATTAAGTTGAAAAACTAATGTCAATAAGAATTTATACTTAATTGAATAATTCATTTATTTCGTATATTGATAAATATACAAAATAAAAACGTTTCTTGTAGAAAAAAAGGGGGGAGGCGGCGACCAATCACAAGACCTGTACCAAAAACTTCTGAAAACAAAGAAAAAATACTAGAGGGGGGGGGAGGGGTTTCTTTCTTTTTTTTTTTTTTTTTTTTATATATAGGGTCCTATACAATATAAATATATCTCTTTCCTTTTATCCATTTATTTACCTTTATCTATAACATTTTCCTTATTCTCATATGATTTTGGATCGTTATGGGGCGAAGAAGCACGACTATCGTTAGAGCTATCCTCATCCTCGTCAGAAGTGTGAGAACTGCGATTAAATAACGGCGGTAACGACTCCATCTCTTCTTTCATCTTACTAAATTTGGCTTGGAATTCCGTCCACTTTTCATAGTCCCCTGGACCCAGACGGTTCCTGGACATTATAGCACTTTGAAATACGCGTCTCACCTAAGGCTGTTAACACTCGCGCACAACGAAGCGATATGAGACCGACAAGTTGCACGCGAGAGCTGTAGGGGAACCTCCGTCTTTTCGGTTTTTTCGCTTAAGGTTGTGACATCTTGCGGGATGTAGTGGAACTACATGGTAATATCGAGAACTATAGATGGAAGACAATTGATGTTACACGTCATATGTCTCAAACCATACTGAATTTCGTATTGTGAAACAAATTTTTTGTTGATTTAATATTCTCTCTTCGCACAGAATATACGCTGCTAATAATAAACATGAATAATTATCAATAAAATCAGATGCTAGTATACCGTGTAGCGAAGGCAAAGAATAATAAAAAAAACAATTTTTGTATTCGGAAGCTCTCCAGTATTGAAAATGAGTCTTTATAGGTCTATAGGACATCTGACAATAAACAACGGAGGGTTAACAGAACACAATCTATAATAAACGACACTTGCCAATGAAAAATGTTTAGTTGCATATTTTGTATCGAACCACAGCTCTCCAAGTTTTTTTCACAACGCCTTCGAAAACGCAGTGTATAACATCAATAGCTGTAGAATATACGTAATTGTAACAAATTTTGGACATAACTGTCGGGCCTTTGACACCACATACAGGTTTTTGAATTTCAAGAGCTTGTTTTGCATGTTTTACTGATTCTTGATCCGTACGTAAAGTCAAATTTGTTTTAAAAGAGTAAACGTGTCGTCTGTCTACTGTACATCCTTCTTGTTTACAATATTGACAGCCAAAACGTCCATTATATTGAGTCATTGCAAGAAATAAGGATTTTGCAGGTAGATCGCATGTACCGCAAATTATTATTTCTAATTGATTCACTTAAATCTGTCACGTATGCATCAATACCTTTATATATTTCTTTTAAAGATTCTTGTAAAGGATTTAAAAAAATATTAACATATGGTTTGTGCTCTCCAAACCATAAGCCGGCTAACAAAACATTTTCTAATTTGAAGCGATCGTCATAAGGAAATTTTAAAATGACAAGAAAAAAAACCCATATACTGTACTTTGAAGATTTGAAAATTTGTATGCCATCCGTGTACCACATAAAGCAGATATTATTTTTGTTTGAAAGTATTTGAGTTTCTTGTGAAAGTTTTTTGTAAATATAACCTTGTAAATATCGTATGCTATATTTTTAAACAAGTTATTGTTGACCACAGTATTTTTGTAATTTATTTTTGTTGTAAAAGTTGTTAAATGCAGTTAAATATTTCAAAAATTATAATTTATATTAAAAATTGGTTTTCATTGACTGCTATTGGTGCGCGGGCGCGCGTGGGTGTGCATGTACGTATGAGGTAAATTAATAATTACATATAATTTACCGTAATTAAAGCTTTTTAAGTATTCAATATTTATATCAGATTTGCCACGTTTAAAAAGACTTTCGGAAAAATCCTGTATTAAGTTTTCGTCATTATTTTCACCATTTATACAATCATTGTATTTTGAATCTGATTCACAAAGTCTAACGGTTGCATATTTAATTGTATCACTGTCATATTTATTGTATTCCTAATAATTTTTGTAACCTTATTTATAATCACAATTTATGTGTAATATAATAATTGCTAAAAACTACTTACGCTTCTTAATGCGCACTCGCTATTTACTGTTTCTTCATCTTTAACATTAAGCAATTTTGTTTTACTTAATTTTTTTTACCGTTTTTTAAAATCGTTACAGTAATCATTAAAATATTTCGGATGTTTTGACATAACTTTCTCAAAATCTATAACCTCAAAAATAAATAGAATTATTTACATGGTGCAATTTCACGTTTGTGAAAACCGCGATAGTCACATATATACACTGAGAAAAACGCTATAATAAAATTTGCAACGTTTTTAATAAAAATTACTATGTTTTGTAATAATTGGTGAATATATTTGCATTATGAAAGGTTTTATAATATTTCAAATAAACATTATTTACAACATTTTTAATAAGCATAATAAAAAATACTAAAAGATGTAGCAAAATTTATCAATTGAGTTTTATAAAAATTACTATGTTACATAGCAAAAATCATCAAATACAAAAATTATAATTTAGTGAACGAAATTTACTAGGTAACATAGAAAATTTTATTACGCAATGACTTTCATAGTAATACTTGACATATTTTTGTGTAAATGATAATTTTTACATAATAAACAATATCTTAATATATCTTTACTATGTAATGTAGTCAAATTTCTTATTAAAAATAATAAAATTTGTCATGTCAATAATAAAATTGGTACATAGGGAAAATAAACCATATCTACATTAACGGACGTTAAAATGTAAACAGATGAAAGTAGAAATTTATTTTTAATTTGACTCTTTCTTGAAATAATAAAAATTGCCATGTTTTCTAATAAAATTTGCTACGTCAACATAGTAAAATTTGTATATTTCAAATTTTACTACAAAACATAGCAATTTTTATTAAAAATACAATATGTTCACCGATTACGACCCACACAGCATGAAAGATTGCAGCAAGCATGCAGCAAGCTTCCATGAAAGATTCGGAATCTATTAGAAAGCTTTCATGAAATATTGTTGCAAACTGAAAATGTGCGGGGCACATTGACGGCTACAAGCTTCCACGGAATATTGTAGGAATCTTACAAAAAATATTGCGGGAATATTTCTAGGAAGCTTCCTACAAGTTTCCAGGAAGTTATCGGAAAGTTTTCTAAACCCTTCAGGAAAGCTTTCATGAAAACTTTATGCAAGCATCTACAAAAAACCTTCTGCAAGATTTCTTGTTAGGGTGTATAAAGGTTTAAGTAATCTGTCAGAAAGCTTTCATGGAATATTGCTGCAAACTAAAAATGTCCGGAGCACATTGACGGCTACAAGCTTCCACGGAATATTGCAGAAATCATTCAAGAAATATTGTGGAAATATTTCTAGGAAGCTTCCAACAACTTTCCAGTAAGCCAGTGAAAAGATTCTTAAACCTTTCAAGAAGCATTTATGAAAAATTCTTGATAAGATGTATAAACCTTTTAATAAATCTTGCAGAAGTCTTTCAAGAATCCTTACGAAAATCTTTACAAACAATACGTTCAATTTAATAAGCAGTAAAAACGAAATTTTATTATTAAAAAAAATTGTAAAAGATTTTTTATATTTATACATGACATTTTATACATATATTAATTATTTAAAATTTGTTACATAAATATTTAACACAAATCGCAAAGTAAGTTATAACCTACAGCGGGAAACGAACCCCGGACGCACGCATGAAAAGTAAACACTCTAACCACTGCGCTATATCGCAACGCTTGCAAGGCTACTTTTAGAACTTGTATATAATGATCAATCCATTTAAGTGAATATAATTACTAATATTGTAATTATTTAATTATTTAATCAATAGTAAATTAAACTTAAATGTAAATCATAGCATTTAGTAAATAAATATTAATGTTCTTGCATCTCAAATTGTATTAATGTATATAACACTTAAAAATTATTTTTCAATTCAAAAGATTGTCTTATTTATATAGTTATCATTTTATCGTTATATTTAAACAAATATATTCTCTAAAGTATTTACCGTAATATATTATGTCATGGAAAATAGTAACTAATCAGTGAGAGATCGCAAGCTTTCGTGAAAGGCAGCTGATAGATTGCCACAAACTTTCTGACCACACTCAAAAAAGTTTCGTTATGCATTCCCGATGCATTATGCAAAAATGTTTTACGAAAGATTGCGCCAATAAACAGTACCCATACTTTATAGAATGCTTTCGTGCAAGCTTCCAGCAAGATTCCAATGCAATTTTTGTAAAAGGGCAAAATACAATATTTTCCGCAAGCTTGCAAGTTTTCGGAAAACCACACGAAAGACGCAGTGAAACATAAAATTAGTGTTGCGTGAATGATTGATGAAATAGAGCCGTAATTATTGCAAAAATGTAACTGACAATGTTTCGAGAAAGATAGCTAGTCCATGCTAAAAAGAGTTTCGTTACGCAAGGCACAACAAGCTTCCAGAAGCTGATCTTAATAGGTTGCAGCAGCGTGTCAAGGAATATTCCCGATGAATTATGCAAAAATGTTTTACGAAAGATTACGGCAATAAACAGTGCCTGCTTTGTAGAAACCTTATGTAAAAGCTTCAAGAAAGATTCCAATGCAGTTTTTGTGAAAGATAAAAATACAATATATCTGGCAAGCTTCTTGCAAGTTTTCGGAAAAACACACGAAAGACGCAGTAGAACATAAAATTAAGTTTGCATGAAAGCTTCCTGAAATATTGCCGCAAATATTGCTGCAACGTAACTAGCAATCTTTCAAGAGAGACTGCTGGATAGATTGCTGAACCTTTCAAGCCACGGTTAAAAAAGTTTCGATATGCATAGCGCAACAAGCTTTCAAAAGATTATCCTGGAAGATTGCAACAACCTGTAGAGGAATATTCTCATTAAATTATGTAAAAATATTTCACAAAAATGCAGCAATGAACAGTACCTGCTTCGTAGAAAGCTTGCGTAAAAGCTTCCAGCAAGTTTTCGGAAAACCACACGGTAAGTCACAGTGAAACATAAAATTAGACTTGCATCAAAGCTTGCTAAAATATTACCGCAAATATTGCAAAAATGTAACTGCCCAATTAAAAAAAATTAGTATGGTTTATGTACCAAATTAATATGAAATTTTGCGCAAAGTAAGTACAAAATCAGATTCATAATTGTACCAAATCAGTACGAAATAATACTTTATCAAATAAAATGAGGGGTTGGGTGGTAAAAGGGCCTAACTCAATAGTATAGTTTTTGGAAAATTAAAAAAAAACAGTATAACTTTGCATCAGCTTTATAAAACGATGTGATATTGTAAAATGTTATAATAAACACTATTTGTTGTAAAAGTTCCGAGTGCTATTTTTCAGTTAAAGATTTATAATAAAAAAATATTAAATATTTAAAAAATCGAGTTAGGCTCTTTATTGCCGATATCGAATAAATAACAGAAGCTTTATGATGAATAAATCACCTGAAAAACATTTGATTACTTAACATACATTTCTTATTAAATTTTGCTTACCAAACATAACATATAAAAATATTATATTATGATTTTTCATGAGAATGTACAACTTTTTAATTTTAAAACAATTATCTTCTGATACAGTGTGCGTAAAACACATTTTGCGCATTGCTTTTCTTTAAAAAATCTCATTTACGCCCACGGTATAAAAATATATATATGGGGTATTCCACGTGACGTGATCCAGTCAAAAAATAAAATATTTTTTCGGTGGAATATTTCAGAAATGGGTTAAAAAAGATGTAGCTAAATTTTTAGAGCTCTATTTTAATTACGTTTAATGCTGCTAGCAATCAAAAAATTGAAATTTATTGAAATTTTTTATTTTTTAACTATATTTATCGTTTTATAACCCAAATCCTATTGATTTTTTGTTATACATGTTAAATACAAGAAAGTGTGGAAATTTTCTGTAGAATCTGTTAAAAAACTTGAATTGCCCCAATTATATATATAGGTACCTGCTAGACATAAAATAAACCTTAAAATGCAAAAAAATGAATTTTGCCACAATTTTTTTTTCCGAACCAAAAATCTATTTAAACGTTGAAAAAATACCTTTTATTTGGTCTGTAGTTGGAGACTGGCAGACGATACTGGTCCAAGATATGGACACTTTAGTAAATTTGTAGTATTGGTTTTGTCCAACAATGTCCATATCTTGGTTCTAAATTGTCTGCCATTCTCCAGCTTCAGTCCAAATGAATAGTATATTACGAGATAAGGTCAGAAAGTTTGATTTTCTGTCGTGCGTGGTATGACGTTCGAGGCGAAGCCGAGGACGTCATATAACGCACGACAGGATATCAAACTATCTGACCGAATGTCGTATACTATTTTTCTTATTCCGGACACCGAAAGTACGTTCAATAATTAATAATAACTAATAAAATAACCTAGAAGCCTATCACCCCATGTATTTACAGGTATATATAAATGTCTTTGCCTTTCGGTTAGGGCGCTCGGCACGACCTCTGCAGACAACGACCTAGCGCGCTGCGTTCCATTACTATATTTTCCAATTTTGATTTTAAGGCTAGTAATTGGGGTTATTTCTTATGCCCGCCCGATTTTTGCAAAAACGAGGCGAAGCCGAGTTTTTGCTGGTCGGGGCGGGCATAAAGTACACACGCAAATGTTTATTAGGTGCATACTAAAATGAAAAAATATAATCCTTATTTCTGCAATAAACTTTATTTGTACATGTACAGATTAATACAGTCAAAATTATACAACGAGTTTATACATATTTGTTACATTGTTCTAGGAAGTCGGTTAAGTACGTACATATTAACGAATTTGGTTTGCATAATAAGTTGTCGATGTTTAGAGGCAGAATAACATTCATTTGTCGCAATTTGTTTATAAGTAAAGATCTAAGTTGGTCGTGTGCAGGGCATTGCCATAAAACATGATTTAAATCTTCATCATATAATTCGCATTGAGTACATATTGAGTTATTAATAATATTTACTTTTACTAACGAGGCTGCCAAATTATAATGCCCTGCTCTGCATCTGTTTATGGAATTGATAAATTTACGAGATTTTTTTGAATAGTGAAACCAGGTTTTAGTTGAACTATTAAAATACAATTGAAAATATTTGGAACCCTTAAATTTACCTTGATCTAAACAGAATTTATTTGTATTTTCGTATGAAGCAGATCTAAATTTTTGAAAAAAGTCTGTGTATGGAATTATGTGCGTATTTGTAAGCGTATCGATTGTGTAAGATTTAGCGAGAGAGTCGACTATCTCATTACCAGTTATACCAAAATGTGAGGGAGACCATAAAAACATAATTTGTTTGTTTGGGTTTGATGATATAATTGAATTATACAACTCTTTTATTTTTAAAATGTAAAAGTTAGTTTTGACACTTAATTTGACTGAATTCAGGCTCATTAGGGCACTCAAAGAGTCTGAAATAATTGTAAAATTTAGATTATTACTGTTTTGAATTATATTGAGAGCTTCATAGATCGCAATGCACTCGGCAGTGAATATAGACGAGTTTTTGAAGATTGTTGAACCTGTCATGATATTCTTCATTGGATAGTAACAAGCTGAACCAACAGAATTATTTGGAAATTTGCTTCCGTCTGTATAAATGTCGTGTGAGTTAGATTGTTCGAGATAATCGGATAGTAATTTATTGGGATTGTTGGTTTTTTTCAGTTTGCGTCCAAACTCAGTATTTATACTAATGCTTGTTGTTAAAGTTTTGTAATTAAAACAGTAAATACTAAACTTATTGTAAGAAGGTATGTTTAATTGCAAAATTTCAATAATGCAAGAGTTTAAACAACGAAGAGATTTGTGTTTGTGTTTTTTATTAGTATTTGAGGGTATAGAGCGAATAGTTTTGACAATAAAAAGGTTAGAATTGGTCATAACTTTGGTGAGATAGCACTTACACAAGAATTTCGATCGCTCAGTGATAGACTGTAGTTTTGATTCGGCAAGTATAATATTTGTGGGTGTACTTTTTCTGTAGCCCATAGCTGTTCTGAGACATGCATATTGAATTTTTTCAAGGGTATCAGCATATTATTTGTTTTTGGAGAAAAAAATAAAAGAACCATAGTCGAGCATGGATCAAACAAAGCTCTTGTATAAAGTGATCAAAGTAGAGGGGTGTGAACCCCATTTTACTCCACATAAAAATTTTATAATATTGCATCTGTTAAGACATTTTTGTTTTAGCGAATTAATATATGGCGTAAAAGACAGTTTGAAATCAAATAATAGTCCAAGAAAGCGGACTGTATCGCTTGATTTAATTGTATAGTTATCTATAGTTATTTCTGTTTCTCCTGGTAATATGTTTTTGTTATTAAAATGTAATAAGGTACATTTTTCTGCCTGAAAATTCAAACCTAATAAACTAATGTTTGAACTAATAATTTTGACAGCTTTTTGAATTAGTTTTTTTGATGTCTCGACAGATTTGAATTTACAGTAAGCACAAATGTCATCCGCGAATTGTGAGATTGTGACGCTTTTTGGAACACCAACTGTGATATCCTTTACGTAAATGAGGTAGAGGAGTGGGCTAAGTACCCCTCCTTGGGGAACTCCCTTGTAACTGTATCTATATTCTTCCAGTATAGAATCCGTGAAAATCAATCTACTGTGGGATATGAATTTGATATATTTAATTAGAGATTCGGAGCAACCTATAGATGCAAGTTTAGTCATAAGAATATCACAGTTGACATTGTCAGAAGCAGCGCTAATATCAAGAAAAACCGATAAAAGATCTTTTTTTTTAGACAAAGCTTGGTCGGCTTGTAACGTTATATCAGTAAGGTTGTCTGTATACGAGCGACCTTTTCTAAAGCCTGATTGGCTGTTTGGTAAATTATTGTAGTATTCAGCGTACCATTGCAGACGGTGTTTAATAATTGTTTCAAAAAGCTTGCCCAAACTAGAGGTAAGAGAAATCGGTCTGACGCCCCTATTGTTTGGTTTTTCAATAAATATAACAAAAGATTTTTTCCATGACTCCGGGTAACAGTTGTTAAGATACATTTCATTGAAAATGTCAACAAGAAGTAATTTATAATTTAAAGGGAGATTTTTTATTGTTTCGATATCAATGCCGTCAAGACCAGCTGCTGATTCATTTTTTTTAGAATCAAGTACGCTATTAAATTCAGCGAAATCAAAAGGATGGTCAAAAAATAGATTTTCTTCACAAGCAGGTAGAAAGTTAGGGTCTGTTTCACACCAAGGTGGGCAAATTCTGTTAAGAGTTGCGTTTATACTATCTGTATTTTGTAAGTTTTTATGTATATTAGTAGGTTGGATTTTTGTAAAAGTTTTGACGGCAATGCAATTAGTTATGTTATACTCGATACGGTCTGCAATGGTTTTACTAAATATCCACTTTTTATAAGCTGCTTTTCGCAATCTTTTTATCTTATTACATTCGTCATCCCACCATGGTACTGAATTTTTATACTTAGATAGATGAATATTTTTATTTAATGGTGTACTGGTTTTTAAACAATCGGTTATAGTGTCCAAAAGGTATCGTATTTTTCATTGGCAGTGGAGTTCGTAAAATCATCAGAAAGAAAGTGTGAGAATTTTGAACTTAGTTCGTTTGTAAAAATATTCCAATTTGTTCGCAGAGTTTTAATTTTAAAAGATTTTTTTTTATACGCATTTTTTTCTAAGTCGATAAAGCAGTTAACAGGATAGTGGTCAGAGCCCAGAGTTTCATCAAATATTGTAATGTCTATTTTTTGTGCTAGTTTTAATGTAGACAGTACAAGATCAATATTTGATTGAGATCCATCATGTGGGTTTGTGCGAGTGAATGAGTTCGAGTTATGTATAAATAGATTATAATCGTCGATACTGTTAGCTAGCCTGATTCCATTTTTGTCTGATTTTGTGCAATTCCAAATTATGTTGTGAGAATTAAAGTCACCTATTAATAAACTTAAAGGGTTGCTATCAATATTGGCGACTATAGAGTCCCACTCCACTTGGGATAAAGTGAAACCCGGAGCTCTGTAACATACTGTGATATCAATTTGGGGGTTAGTATTGGTGAGGCGTATTTTGCATAATTCTACACTAAAGTGAGGAGTAGAAACCGGAATCTCTAGAAATGCGATGGACTTGCGTACCATTATAAGAATACCGCCTCCCCTTGAGTGACAGCGGTTTTTCTTTAATTGAACAAATCCTGGAGCATATAAGATTTCTTTTTTTAATAAAGGGTTGTCTTCAAAATCGTTTAACCAGGATTCGACGCAGAGAAAGATATCAATGTTTTTTAGCAGTTTGGGTATTTCATATTTTCTTTTATTAATACTACGAGCAATCCAGTAAAGAATGCGCAGTGAGTTCGTGTATATATGAGGATTGAGATCCATAATTAGATATTTATAAGACAATAAAAGAATAGAGTGAGAGTTATAAATCGAAAGGTTACTGATAGTTAGCACTTATCACAACACTGTTTTCACTTTCTGTGTCACTAGTTTTACTCGGACTAGGTTCGGCAATGTCTTCGAAGTTGTTTAGTATAAGTTTGTTCTTAATTCTAGTAAGTTTTCCTTAGACTGATTTGCTAGTTACCACGGGGTGGATTTTAGTAATTAATTTAATAACTTCTGAGATATTATGAGTTAATTTTTGAACTTTAGTGAAAAGATTTGGGTTGTTATATGTGTTTTTATGAAGTTTATAAACTGAGTATGATTAAAAGATAAAGATAATTGGGGATCATCAAACACATTTTCGCAACATTTTAAAGTATTTTCAATCTCCAACATTTTATTATCTAATTTGCTATCTATTTTGGCTTTCTTGACAGTTTTAGTTTGAGCTTTTGAAATCTTAGTAGAGATACCTTTAGTAATAGTGGTTACCGTAGGTAGTGCAAAGGAGCCTGATTTATCGCTACTTGAAATTGAAAGCGCTCGTTTGTGTGAGTTTAGATCCACGTTCGTATTCTCTTGATAATGAGTGTTAGAAGTGCCGCTTTGGACGATAATATTACTGTTTACATTATTGATTGTACATTCCGTTTCTATAACTGTATTATTTTGATCAATGCTAGTCCCTTTGATTGGTTGTTGGGAAGCTTCTTCGGAAATTTGAGAGTCTGTATTAGAGTATACGCAATTTTTCGCAACGTGGCCTTCTTGTTTACATACAAAGCACTAAACTACATCAGTACTAGCGTAAATAAAGTAAATAATGTCTTCATAGTTTAGTTTGAAAATGGGTGGAATTTTTACAATATCATCGTATTTTACATAAACTTGTCTGCGTGAGCTTAAAACATGTTCGTAACCTGAATTTCCAATGCTGGCTTTTAAAATTGTGATAGCAGAATTGCGATTTACTTGGAGTTGATCTAATATTTCTTCAAAAATGTAGTTTGGCACTGCTGGAGATTCGTTAGAGAAAATAACTCTCTTGTAGTTGGCGACAAGTGGTCTGATAAATACTTTTTTTCCTTAATCATGATAAATTCATTGTCTTCAGTAATTCGATCCACTAAGTTTTTATTGGACAGATAAATGCACACACGATTTTTAGATACTTTGGATGAGTATAGAATGTTTTCTGGTTTGAGTAAGCCTCCAATAGCACACGTGTAATCAGACAAAGTCAAATCGTCGACATACATCATTATAAGACCTTGGTTTCTTTTTGGAACTTTGTTTTTTTGTGTAATCACTGCATAACTAGATGAATCAAAACTTTGTAGTGGGAACTGGGGATGTCGTTTAACGGAGATAGGCTTCCACCTCCTGAGGCGGTCTCCATGACTGTTTTTAACACTTGCTAGTAACCGAAAATTTATTTATTTAATCGGACTCACTTAGCTAATGGAATAAGCCAAAGCCCATCCTTGTTCACGAACAATATGTAAATAGTAGGGAGACGAGAGAACAGTGTAAACACGTCTGTTCACGACAATGTCTCGACTTAAACTGAATATTATACTTTTTATTTGAAACATATAAAAGCTATGAAAATTAGAATACCTTTTTTTATTGAAGTGACAAATATTTTTTTTAGCTTAATTGTAATGACATAAAATGTCTTATTGATTTTCTTTGTTGCGTTTACAAGTAATTATATTAAAAGTGCAACCCAGGCGGAAATTTATTTTTCCAGAAAGAGCTAAGAAAAGCTAATAAATTTTATAATCAATTTATAATATGCAGATTTTAGACTCTATTAATAGTTAGTAAGAATTTATAACTTTTATTAGCTCTTCTTAGCTTTTGCTAGATTTTATTAGCTTTTAGGTTTTTTTCAAAAGGAAAAGAAATGTGCGAGCTTAAAAAAGCTTATAACTACTAATAACTTTTTAAAATTATTGTATACAGTAAATAAGTATTTAGAATTTTTATGAATATTTAGCAATAGCAATCTTTTATTAATAACTTTTGTTTTTTTTCATACATCACGTAGAAACAGCTAAAAACAGTTAAATACAGGAAAATGCAACAGTTACTATTATATATTAGTGTCATTTTGTCGTTTTTCACGATATTTTCGAAATACAAAAATCTAATAAAACCTAATAAAGCTTAGAAATATTTACGAAATTTTAAAAATAACTATTAAAATCTTATAAACATTACCAAATTTTTTAAACTATTACTAGAGTCCAAAATCCGCACTTTATAAAGTGTTATGAAAATCTAATAAAAGCTAATAACTTTTATTAAGTATTTATACAAATGCGTATATAAACATTATACGCATTTGATTATTTCCCCTAGGGACTTGAATGGTTAAATAGCATAATAGGTTGAATGCATGAACATGTGCGCGAAAAGTTCTCGCTCCTTTTTTGTTTTTGTTGTTATCTTTTAAGCAGGCAATCGGAAAATTACCTAGCCAATCAGAGCGCGCGTATATCTGTAGCTTACCACAAAAGTGACGCTTTCTGCTGGCTATGGTTGCTATGAAACTATGTACTTTCGGTGTGCGGGATAAGAAAAGGTATATTTTTAGTGTTTAAATAGATTTTTGGTTCGGGAAAAAAAATTGTGACGAAACTCATTTTTTTGCATTTTAAGGTTTATTTTATGTCTTGCAAGTACCTATATATAAAATTGGGGCAATTAAAATTTTTTAACAGATTCTACAGAAAATTTCCAAACTTTCTTGTATTTAACATGTATAACAAAAAATCAATAGGATTTAAGTTATAAAGCGATATATATAGTTAAAAAATAAAAAATTTCATTAAATTTCAATTTTTTCTAAATTTTTTCTAATTTTTTCTCTAAAAATTAAGCTACATCTTTTTTAACCCATTTCTAAAAGTATCCACCAGAAAAAAAAATTTTATTTTTTGACTGAATCACTTCACGTGAAATAGCCCATATATATATGGGTCATTCCAATACTTTTTTGTAAATCGATCCGGGGGGGGGTCAACCAATCGGGCTAAAAATTTAGTATGTTGCTATACTATAAAAAAAAGTAAGTGAGCCAAAATTTTAGCCTTCTAAATCAATTAAGGACGTAGGTATGCGATTTTAAACATTCAAAAATAGGCTATTTTTCATCATTTTTTAACATTTTTCAAAGTAGCACCAAAATTCGAGAAATTAGTATTTTCTTATCCAGTCCAGGGCAAAGTCTTCGTATTACTACAGACTTTTAATCTAGCTATATAGAATACAATTATTTTGTAAACAAAAATTTTGACATAGCTAAATATAAACACTTGTTTTTTTAAATTTTGCACATTTTCTAAGTGCTACCAAATTAACAGTTTTTGATATTTTTAAAAAAACCCAACGCGGTTAGATTTGTATTGGTATAAGCTTTCTTTCTGTTCCAGGTTTACTATATAAAGTTAATTTGGCTTAAAGTTATGCTAATTTAAATTTGACCTAAAATGCAAAAAAACACGTTTTTTGGTATTTTCTAATGCTCACAACGTCGGTCTACCTAAATTTTTTTTTACCAAAATTTGGGTGAAACTCGGTTTTTGTAGGTAGAAAATGATCCCGTAGTTACTGCAATGGATATTTGACTTTGGCACACGTTTATTAACGTTTGAAAATTTTTTTTTTTTGCATTCTTGCGCAAAACTTATCGGATTACTGCAAGGTCTAAAATGTCTTGTATTTTGAGTGTTATCACAGGTAACATCCATACTATAGGTAACTTTTTAAACTAATAGGAATATAGTTTAAAGAAATTTTCATGTTTATTTTTTACCTATTTTTGGCATATTTTTACTATTTTACTCGTTTTTGTACACTTATCATTACATTTTGCTTTTCTAATTGAAATTTACTTTATTAATTTCAATAAAGATTGTTTTATTTAATTCTATTTGTTATTTTAATTATATGATCGGTATTGTCTAATGTAATTTCTTTAACACTTATCGAAGTTTCATCTATTGGTTTAAAGCAATGATATTTTCTTGTGTTTGGTATAGTTTTTGCATCTTTAAATCTGCTTGTTAGCCATTTATTTTTTTGAATGACGCGATTTTCATCAATGTATAAACATCTAGAAGCAAAATGGTAATTTTAGTTTTCTTTACCTAAAGCTGTAGAAATTTGTGTGCAAAAAGCTTGCTCTAAATCTTGCAAATTATCATCTGTACACTTTCTATGAATTTCATATGGATCACAGCAAAATTTAAATTTATTTTTAAAATCAGTTATTTTGGATTTAACCAATTGAAAACAGTTTTTACAAATTTTTTGACCTGGTATTAATTTAATAGAAGTACTTTGAAAGAATTTATCACTAATATCAAAATTGATAGATATTAAATTTAATGTTATATTTTTCTTATGATTATTAAAAGGATTAGCACAATATATCTGTTTACTCTCATAGTAAGTTAAATATTTAGCGAGGTGATGACTGCATATAAATATATTTTCCTTCTGATTAATAGGTGGAATGCGATAATATAAATATTTTTGTTCTTTCTCACTTAGGTTAGATAGTGAAATTAAATCCTTCCTTTTCGTAAATGTTCCAATATGACACTGATCATTTAGTAATTCCCCAATGTTACAATTAGTCTCCATGTTTATGATCCTTAATAGTACACAAAAAGAAAATATAATTAACCTAGTGGTATTTAACAATTCGTTTCGAATACACTAAAGTGAAGAGGTTAGCTTTATATGGTTTACGTGTATTCAACAACACACAGCAGACTAACTTTTCACGCACGAACTAACCGAAATTAAGAGAGAGGTACGGTACACAACCACTGTCCCGCGCGTCATCTGTTTACTGCGTTTCTATTTTGTTTGCATCGATTTCCTCGAAATTTCGACGCAAAAAATTAATTATTATATTATTATTATTATTATTATTATTATTAGTATTATATGTATCCATGATGGTGTGCTTAATATAAAAATGTCTAATAAACAAGGCTTAGGTTAAAATTAATAATTGAGGCTTAAATTAATCCAGGCTGATACCGCATTCCGTTTTCGATTCTTATTCTCTTCATTTCTTTAAACTATATTCCTATTAGTTTTAAAAGTTACCTATAGTATGGATGTTACCTGTGATAACACTCAAAATACAAGACATTTTAGACCTTGCAGTAATCCGATAAGTCTTGCGCAAGAATGCAAAAAAAAAAAATTTTCAAACGTTAATAAACGTGTGCCAAAGTCAAATATCCATTGCAGTAACTACGGGATCATTTTCTACATACAAAAACCGAGTTTCACCCAAATTTTGGTAAAAAAAAATTTAGGTAGACCAACGTTGTGAGCATTAGAAAATACCAAAAAACGTGTTTTTTTGCATTTTAGGTCAAATTTAAATTAGCATAACTTTAAGCCAAATTAACTTTTTATAGTAAACCTGGAACAGAAAGAAAGAAAGCCAATACAAATCTAACCGCGTTGGGTTTTTTTAAAAATATCAAAAACTGTTAATTTGGTAGCACTTAGAAAATGTGCAATATTTAAAAAAACAAGTGTTTATATTTAGCTGTGTCAAAATTTTTGTTTACAAAATAATTGTATTCTATATAGCTAGATTAAAAGTCTGTAGTAATACAAAGACTTTGCCCTGGACTGGATAAGAAAATACTAATTTCTCGAATTTTGGTGCTACTTTGAAAAATGTTAAAAAATGATGAAAAATAGCCTATTTTTGAATGTTTAAAATCGCATACCTACGTCCTTAATTGATTTAGAAGGCTAAAATTTTGGCTCACTTACTTTTTTTTATAGTATAGTAACATACTAAATTTTTAGCTCGATTGGTTGACCCCCCCCCCGGATCGATTTACAAAAAAGTATTGGAATGACCCATATATATGGGCTATTTCACGTCAAGTGGTACGATGAAAATTTTAAATCACTCCAAATTTTGTGAACAGACTGGAAATATCTTCCAGAAGATAGAAAAAAAATTTCAGGTATTAAAAATAATTTGCCTAAGAGTTATTCCACCATGAAAAATGGAAATTTTTCAATTTTTTAGAGAAATTACTATTTTCAAAGCCATTTATCTCAAAATCTATTGATTTTTTTGAAAATACATTATAAACAACTTTTGTTCAAAATAATCTTTAGAACTTATCTACTTGGGTTACAATTCTTAATTTTAAAATCTCAAAGATATAGGTCACTCAAAAATATTTAATATCAAAAAAAGGCGACCACGCCACAATCGATTTTGATCTAACACCGCTCAAAAGATCACATTTTTTGAGAGCTTTCGAATGGCTGTGGTTAGATTATTGGCCAAGACTGCTGCTGTAAGTTATACGCCATAAACCTCATAAAATCACTAATTTTCATGTATTTTAGGGCATAACTTACACCAGCAGTCTTGGCCAATAATCTAACCACAGCCATTCGAAAGCTCTCAAAAAATGTGATCTTTTGAGCGGTGTTAGATCAAAATCAATTGTGGCGTGGTCGCCTTTTTTTGATATTAAATATTTTCAAGTGACCTATATCTTTGAGATTTTAAAATTAAGAATTGTAACCCAAGTAGATAAGTTCTAAAGATTATTTTGAACAAAAGTTGTTTATAATGTATTTTCAAAAAAATCAATAGATTTTGAGATAAATGGCTTTGAAAATAGTAATTTCTCTAAAAAATTGAAAAATTTCCATTTTTCATGGTGGAATAACTCTTAGGCAAATTATTTTTAACACCTAAAATTTTTTTTCTATCTTCTGGAAGATATTTCCAGTCTGTTCACAAAATTTGGAGTGATTTAAAATTTTCATCGTACCACTTGACGTGAAATAGCCCATATATACACGTGCGAAAGATGATTTTTGACTCGCTTCGCTCGAGCGTTAAATTTGCATTAAATCAACACTTTCGCTCTTGTAAGGGAAAAGTACTGTTACATTTTTCATGATAACGAAAATATATTTTTCTATTTTCAATATAATAAATTCAGTTTACAAAGTGTTCATAAATATATATAAATAACTTTGTGAATTGAACTATTTTTCATCAGTCTCTCTTCCAGTTCTTAAATCCTCGTTTTTATTCGCAAAAGAAAAAAATCACATTAAACCAATTTTGCGCAATGTTAAGTTAAATTTTATTAGGTATTATAATTTTATGTTGCTTTTATTCTACTTTATTTTTTTTCTTACTTTTTTTATTTTTGCTATTCTGCGCATTTAATCGATTCAAAGAAGGCTAAGAGGGCATATTTTAGGCCCTTTTTGGGTGTTCTGTATCATTTGAAATACAAAGAAACATTTTCATTTTTTCTTATTTAAAATACGTATAAATGGTGCCTCTTAGATTAATTTTCAATCATAATTTAAGAAGGGACCTAACTCGAGACCTAACTTCACACAACCCCTCAAATACTATTCATGAAATTTATACTAAATTCGTCCTCAGTTTGAACCCAGTTCTTACAAAATCAGTACTACATTATAATGAAATTAGTACTACATAAGAATGAGATTAGTACCAACTTTGTATCATATTGGTACTTTAGTAAGCTTAAATATCATTATAGTGTTTCTAAAATAAATAAAAAAATAAAGAAATAATTTATTTGAAAATAAATTACGGGGTATTGAAAAATACACATTTACAAGTTTATTATTGTATGCAAATACTGAAAAAATAAAAAAAAACAGAGTATTTTTAGTAAAAAAGCATGTTTTTATAGTATTTTTAAAATTAATATTATTCTATAATTTTTTAATTCAATTAATGTTAATTTAAACATTTTTCAAGTACAATATAAAATAAAAAAAGTGATTTTTAAAATTTTTTGTTATGCTAAAACATGGAAAAGAATTATTTTGTTCAAATCTCATTTAAGCTGCAGATCTATGTTCTGTGAGTAAAATAGCATCTTTGTTCGCTCTGAAGTTTTTCTCTATGTCTCTTCCTTTTTTAAATATTTCGATTTTAAAAAAAGCGTGTTTTTTTACTAAAAAATACTTCAACATTGGTAAAAAGTGGGTTAAAAAAACGCTCAACCTCTCATTTTAAAGCTAAAGCAATTACCTTCCAAACTTCGTTGGTTTCTTTGAGCTATCTGTACACTAAATCTACAACGGATCAAAAAGAGACATGTTGTTTAGTGTTTTCATCTCTTTTTAATACTTATAAAAACACAAGTTTGAATTTTTTAACTTTTGCAGTAGCATTTACTGAAAGCTTTTACATGATTTTTCTATAATTACTGCAAAGTGTGGCGCTGCGCCATCTTGTTGGATTACCATTCTTTGTCTGGTTTCTAAATCAGCGTCTGCTAATAGTTCTGGCAGCCTATCTCTTAGCAACTCTAAGTAGGTCTGTTGATCAACATTAGCCTCAAAGAAGTAAGGACCAACCAAATAACCATTTACAATCCCACACCATACCATAAGACTCCAGCAATGTTGGTGATCTACTTCTCTGTGCCAATGAGGATTCTCATGTGACCAATAATGGCAATTGTATCTATTAAGTTGTCCGTCACTTTGAAATATTGCTTCATCGGAAAATAAGACAAAGTTAAAGAAGTCAGGATTATAGTCAATTGCTTGAATGGCCCATTGGCAAAATTCAACTCTCTGTTGCATATGATGTACCTTTAATGCTTGAACCAAAGCAATATGATAAGCATGGTATCGAAGGACTTTTAAAATTATTAAAAACATTCTTCTTGGTAAACCATGTTCCCTTTCAACTTGACGACTGCTAACATGTGGATCGAGATGAATAATAGCAAGAACAGTTACTACACGAGGATCGTTTTCGTTGTACTCGTTATGCCTCCGTTCACGAACAAGATGTCCAGCACGAGCTCTTTCAGTTAAATAGCGTATAGTAATGTCAATAGGGTGTCTTCGACCAGGAAAACGTTCAGCATATAGTCTTGCTGCAGCACGAGCATTATTATGGCATTCTCCCAGAAGCATAATCATGTCCACAATTTCAGTGGGAGGGTAATCAGCCATTTTAAAAATTCAATTTTAACAATTTAAATATGACAGTATTTAACAAGATCGACTAATAAATTTACAGGAAAATCATAAACATCTGAAAAGTAATACAAATTCTGTGTAGTGCACTATGATTAAATTTAAAAAATTTGAAACTACAAAAGTATATAAAAGTGAAAAATTAATGTAACTACATTCGATATTTGTAAAACTTTAAAATAATTTTGATTTTATTTAAAATGAAACAACCAGAAGAAGTATACTTAAATCATTTTAAATAAAGCACTTTTAAAATCTGCGTCTGGGAAATCTGTGCGTGTCCCACAAATATTGAGGTTAGTTATTGCATCAAATGGATGTGTATGGTTTAACACTTTGAGATTGGAGTAAGAGCATATTGCAGAGAATTTTTATTAACATTTAAAAAATCATGACACGTCTGTCATACTAAAAAAATCTAATAATAAGGCTTGTGTTGCAGCGAGACTCTAAGTTGCACTTTTTCTGTTTGACGACACCCTACGGATATAATGATATGCAACTTAACTGAAAGAGCTCGTGTTTAACATCTTGTTCATTAACGCGAATTTAGATTTAACGATTCATTTTCAGGCAAATGAATGTGCCCTCGAACATTTATTTCCTGACTAAATTCGAGAGAGGCAAAGAAACTTTTCCTGATCAAGCACCCCATCCTGAGAGGCAAGGGGACTCACGTTAATCAAGCATCCCAAAGGACACAAAACTTACTACGTCCATGTCAATGATTCTGGGTAACGGTACAAGTAAGTGCACGAAACAACAAAACTTTAGTTCAAGGTGTAATTCAAGGTCACCAGTATTTGACCTCATAAGCACCTTATATTTTTTATTTGACCTTAAAGGTCATCGCCAAGGTCAAAATAAAGGACACCACTGAATTTCACGTTAAAAATTACTTAAATAATGACCTTTACTTTTTCGGCAATACCCAACTTAAGATTTTTCATAGCCATCCGATTATTTCATATTTATGACCTTGATCTGACCTTTGAGGTCATCGAGGTCAGATGACCTGAGAGCATATTCGGACGTAAAATTTCCCGCCCTTTCCGATTCCGGTGTAAAAAATAGGGATTTCCATTTAAAAAACTCAAGTTGACCTTGATTTGACCTTGAAGGTCAGCTTGAAGGTCAAATTCAAGGTCACTATTGTTTGACCCTCTTTGTATTCTACAACTTTTATACAGGTCATTTTTTGATAGGATGCGAACTTAATGAGTTTTTCAGGTGCATAGATTAAAATGGCCCACCGTGTATATACATACACACACAAATAAAAGATTATTTCCATTTTATAATAATTTATATTAAATGCTAAATTGTATATAAAACAATCTAAAATAAAACATAGAACTTTTTCAAAAGATATTTTATTTCAAAATTTATAGTTACATTTAAAATATTATAATGTAAAATATACACTTAACATAAAAACACACTTTGCGTTGGATATTTTTACAAAGCATGCCGCAGGGTAACGAAGCAACCAGTACTTATGTGTACAATAATTGCTGGAAAAGGAGTGATTAATGTTTCTACACATATTATATCAAAAACCATGGTATGTTGCACTTTGTAAGCAAACAATTCGTTGTCAAACCATAAAGTTTCTAGTAATTGACATAAGAAGTATGTTTCTTCATTATTGTTGCTAATTACATATTGAATAATGCCAAAAATAGGTAAATTTACATCTGAATTTATATCAATATTAATTACTACACACAAGCCTTTCCTATATACTTGACCATTTATTTTTGCCCAAGGCAAATTAAAACAATTTTTGAAGTAAGATTCTGAGTATTTATTTTTTAATAACAAATAACCTGGTATTTTACATACAGATTTAATACGTTTTTTTTCTCCATGCGTATTATTAGCTCTTAATCCTTTACCTATATGCAAGTGACAAACATTCTTTGTTACAAAGAGTTAATGTTATATTTTTACGACTACTTGTAGCGGTAGCTATTGCTTTTAGACTTTTATGTCTCGATTCGAATCTATATGTAGCTAAATTTATTATTAGACCTGATTGATTATATACTGTCGAGTAATGTGTAAAATAATGAAATTTTGGTGTAGCAGGCTCTTCAGGAAACGCAGTTAAAAACATTTCATAAAATTCTTCAATATACATTTTTAATATACAACGCAATCTTTTTGAAACCTTCGAGCTAAAATAATGTCAGTCATTTTACGTATGCATATATATAGTTGCCAAACATTATCATCTAGAGGAACAATATCTCCGACTAACATTGAAAAAATAAAAGTAAAAATTTGGTTTCGCTAGCCGACATTTTCATTTGTTTTGCTTTTGCTTCATCACAGTTTATGAGAGGTGGCCTGTCTTTAATATTATTATGAAAATAATCAAAGGATTTTAATCTGTCATTTAATACAATTAGAAAATTCCCTTTCACTGCATATTTTAATTTATAAGAAAAATAATGAACGATAAGTCCCATACATTTTTTTAATACTCCTTCTGGGCCGTCATGTAGACTGCAGTCAACAGCAAAATTTTCAACGGTTTCAAAAAAATTGATGCTATTCCATACAGAGTATTTTTTAACACCTGTCAATTTTGGATTTTTTGCTGCAACATCCTTTTTATAACCAGATGATGTTCTTAAATTTAATTCATCGGTTTTCCACTGCATTTGAAATTTCATTATTTTACAAAATCTACACGAGTAATAGGTACTGAAACTACCTTGAAATCCCAAAATCTGATTGAAGCCAAGATTGTCGCCTAATATTAGGCCTAATGAAAACTAGATGGGCCATTTTTTGTTTCAACTACAATACCTTCACTTGGTAGAAAATTTATTTCTTTTATAATAATATGAAAAACATTACGATTCGAAAAATCAATTCTATCTGTTGAATGAAACAGAGCGGCTACAAATATATTTTCAAGCTGTGATAATACTTCCGGAGGTAAACATGGAACACTGTAATAAACAGCTCCAAGTTTTTGTATACCGGCATGAGAGCCTAAAGGATTGTTTACCTCGAAGTCATCAAAGTAGATAAATAAAGGAAATACAATTTTACCTTTAAAATAATTTTCTTTTTTCTGCCTCCATAATTTTCCCTGCACAAAATTTTCAAGTAAACATTTTTCCGATTCTAATTTATTTGTATAACAATTTACAGTTTCAAAAACACCTGGTAAGTTAAAAAATTTTTTAAGGACGCTCCTCATTAAAATAAATGTTGCAGTTACATTCACCATCTTTTTTATAATGTATTTATCTTTGCTTACATCATCTACCCGAGAACCCACAACATACGTAATTGGTTGAATGTAACAATAATTTTTTTCCAGTGTTTTGAGAAAATAATGTTCGGTTGACAATTTTGAAAATGAATCGGGCACGTGATTAATTAATGTTTTAACGCACTCAATAATATCATCATTGCACGACGATTTTAATGTAAATGTTACGTTTGATTCTAATATATTAATCATTGACTTTAAAAGGTTATGAATTTCTTTTATTAATTGTTCTTGATGACTTCGAGGTGCTTTTTTTGCGTATAATTTAGCACAAATTTTAATACTTTTGTGTCAAATACTTTACACATAGTTGATAATAATTCATTGCTATTATTTTTATATTCACGCATAAACAAACTATGTAAAGATATTCCGTTTATATTCCGTTTGAAATTTCCTTATTTTCTACTTTGGACGAACTATCAGTTAACCTGAACATACTAGAATTATTTTCAGCACCTAGTTGTGAAATTGTTGCATTTTGCACAGAAGTAACATTAGACTGTATTTCAGATTGAATACTGCATAAATGATCTTTTAGAAGGTGATTTTTAAATGCAGACCAATTTGAGAAAGATTTATAGCAGTCTTTGTTTTCATTACATTTAAAAATATTTTTATTCTGTCAACTAGTTAAATGACTTATTTTCAAATGCATACGTAAAGCTTGCACAGAAGTAACAGTAACAGCACATTCAAAACAATTCGGCATTTTTTATAAATTCTCCTAATAAATACATTTAAACTTTTAAAGCGGAAATCAGTCTTCGTACTTCTGGATTATTAGAGTGTTCATCAGTGTTAACATTGACCATGCTAAATAATGTTCTTTCTAAAACGACCCATGCTCGAGTGCTTTGTATAGGGTATTTTGCATACAAAGCATGATACGCGTAAAAAGCAATAGCAACTGCTTGTTTAGTATTTTCTACGAAGATGGGTACTCCATCAGGCACAAAATAGTTTGCTGTAATATTGTTCAGGGATGGTCCAACAATCATTGGATATGGTTGTAGAGGTAATCCTTTTGAATGATTGCGAAGTTTTATCCATTCGTGTGTTTTTGCAAAATCTCCAATAACCTGTGAAAAATAAATTATCAGATTTTGTGCCATTGCATTTTATAAACTGAAGTAAAATATGTATTTGAATATATATATATATATATATATATATATATATATAATATATATATATTAACTTTTAAATGAAGTAAAAAGCCTTCTACAAGTTCTATTTTAGAAACTTTCCATGGTTTCCCTTTTGGCACCTTTATAGGTATAGACGAAATTAATTTGACAAATGCATGCAAAATTTCAGCATCAGAGGGTAATTCTAGAAAACTAAGTAGAATGTATTAGTCGATAAATTCTTATTAATTACAAAACAAATAAAATTATAACTGTTGATACATACTTGGAATCTTCAAACCTTCAATTTGTAAAGCAATTTTTAATTTATCAACAAATGGATCCCAATGACCAAAAATTCGTCCATGCGAATCAGGATTTAATACTTTGAAATCATGTTCGAACTATTAAATATAACAAATTATTAATGCATGTATTAATTATTTTTTGTTTCTAAAATATAACTGGAGTACTTTAATTAAAACTGCATTAAACATTGAAATAAAATAATATTTACCAAAGTGTATCCCAAGGGCTGCTTTAAAGCTGGATATAAATTAATATAATTGTATGTATACTCTTCCTTATTTTCATAACCCTCTCTCAATCTAGTCTGCCTAATGCTTAATGTTTGAGACCAATTTTCTTGTACCAGTTCCCAAGGCTCTATATTATTTTCCAAAAAGTTAAGTTTGGATTCCAGTTCTGAAAAATTAGGAAATTATTATAGATATATTATTAATTATCATACATTATTATTCAAATTATTGTAAATTATTATATCTTATCCAAAATTTTATATTAAAGATTCTTAACCTGTTACATTAAAATCATTCGCTGGAACGTTGGGAAAACTAGGGACCTTTTGTTTATCATTTTTTTAATGATCTTAAACCCGCTTCACGTAAATCTTTGCAAATTGATACGTATTGATCGTATAATTTTCCTTTGGGAATATTGTTGTTTTCGAAGAAGAGGTTATTGACGGAGTATACCATATTTTCTAACAAATAAATGTAAAACAAATTAAATTAAATATTTATTAAATTTTTTAAAGTTTAAATTGTTCCTTACAGGATCTTCTGAAAATTCTTCTTGTATTAACCTTGATAACTCAACGAATCTTTAAGATTTTATGCTGTAAACCTCAACAAATTTACATATATTGTCAATCAATAATGACATCTATTATATTATTCAGCAAGACTTACGTTTTCTGTGTGTCTTGACCGAATTCCTTGCAAATTAGAATGCGTGCCAGTGCTGTACGTGATTTGTTATTAAAGCACTTATGTATATCGTAAAACCCCAGAAGAGATTGTCCTTCAATCGTGGTAGCTATTATGTTTCTAATAAACTAAAAAAGAGTAGCATATTGAATAATGGTCAATAATGTGACAATACTATAAGCGACGTATAAATCAGCTACGTTCAAAAATTAATGAAATATATTATTACATTACATACATTACATTTAAATAGGTCAATAATTATTGTAATGATTAAATGTCTAAAATTTAATTTTTGTTATAAAAACTTGAATGCTAATCAGATTAATTGATTGATTACCTCAGACTTTTCACTTTTTTGCTTTTTCTTCCTTGGCGACTGAACTTCATTCACAGGTTCATTTGTTAATTCAAAACCATCACGATAATAAAAATTATCTGAATTTAACATATCTTCAGAAATTATAGAGAAATTACTAATATCTTGAAATGAACTTGAAGAATTAGATTCAAAAGAAGTTGCCGATATTGATACTAAATCAGGTATAACGGTGGATGGTGTACGTACAGCAACAATTGGCTTTTGATCTTCCTATTTAAAATATATAAAAGACAGAATAAATATACATATTAAACAAAATACTATTTAAATAGGTTTGTTTTAAATTCAAATGTATTTCAAATTGCAAATGGTAGGTAGTTACCGACGAATTCTTTAAGCATTTTAAAGCGTTAATAAAAATTAAACGATCCCCTGTAGGAGGTACGAGTTGAGAAAATAAATTTTGATTTTCAACTAAAAATTGTAACTGCTCAGCATTAATTTTATTATCTGCAAAAAAGGTTTATGGTCATGCATTTGGATAAAATCATGTAAAGCGGGACAACATAACCTCTTATTTTTACTTACCTTCAAAAGTGCGTATATATACTTGTGTAGATTATTGATTTCCAAAAATGCTCGACAGTAATCCATTATAATACTAAGTTGAATAATACTAAGAATAATAATAAATTGAATTTTTCTTTTTAATAATATTTACCCCGTTAGAAAAAAAATCGTCAAAAATCCAAACACGTGTTGACCGGCTTCGAAAATTTCAACAGCTATACTAAGTACGCAGCTACATTCTTTAGTTCGTACAACCATACTCGTGCAGCTGGCGCTGCGATACGTTCTTTGGCTCTCCCACCCAAAGTAAATAGACGAGGCAACTAAATATTTAGGTACCGCAACAAACTGCATACAGCAAATCACATTTGCTCACACAACTAAATGTATTTGTTTGTGCAAAAACATATTTAGTTATCATAGAAAAATCTTTTTTACATCAAAACAAAACTAACCGCAATAAAAGAGGTTTTGCTACCATATCCAAACCATTTCTTTCCGTGTGGGTTTTAATTTTCATAAATCAGAACGTTTGAGTCTAAAATTTTGAATTTCTTCATATTTTTATATTACAAAACGTATCCCAGAGTTTGGTTAAGATCCGTGACCTGAAGGTGAGACACTCTCCTAGTTAGTGTATCTATAATAAATAGTTTTTTAATATTTTAATTTAGTTTATTATTATTTATAATTTTCTATAATTTTATTTATTGTTTATTTTATAACTGTAAATAAATGTACATAAATTTATATAAATGATAAAAAATGTATACATTCGTAAATAAATCTAAATAAATGTAAATATCTGTAATGAATTATATATACGATTATAAAAAATTATTTGGTGCCAGTAAAATTTTCTTTGAAATAATAAGAAATGTAAATAACAGTATACAAATATAATTAAAGATATATAAATGTAAATAAATGTAAAGAAAAGTAAATAAACGTAAATAAATGTAAAGAAAAGGAAATAAACGTAAATAAAAGTAAATACAGTTTTAATTGTCACATTTAGATGCATTTATATACTTTTATTTACTTTTTAAAATTTCCATCGGGGAATATTTGCGGCAACATTTTAGCCAGTTTTCATGTCAGCTTAATTTTATTTTCCTCTGTGACTTTCGGTGCGGTTTGCTGAAAACTTGCAAGAAGCTTGCTGGAAATATTGTCTTTTGATCGCTCAGAATCAATGCGTTGAAATCTTGCTGGAAGGCTTTTACGCAAGTTTTCTAGAAGTCAGTGACCAGTGATTGCCTCATTCTTTTTTTGAAATTTTCTGGAACCTTAGGCAGCAATATTCCTTGAATGGTTGCAATAATATATTTGAATAGCTTGCATCAAACTTTCGCTGTATCATTTCTTTGCATCTGTCATAAATCATGCTTAAATATTTTTGGTTGTCTTTCATGAAAGTTTACTGTAATGAAGTTTGAAACATTTCTAGATATGTTGCTGCAATCTATTGGCAATGTTTCATGCAATATAACATTTTATCGTTATTTATATATTTCTTGGAATTTGCTAAAAAATTACACAACGCTTTTGTAGAATGTTCCTTACAAAAGATTGCTGTAAGATTTAGTTAAGTTTTAGGGAGGTTGCAGCAAACTTGCAAAGTAATATTGCATGAATCTTTCATCGGCAGGCTTTTATGCTGTGTAGGAATCAGCGCATTATGCAACGATATAAATACAAAATATGAAATATAATTAAATATTAAGAAATCATAAAGTTAAATAATTACTTGAAACTAAGTCTTTATTCTCACATTCTACAAGTGAACATACATTCGATAATCTCGAATTTCGAATATCCAGATCGATTTCGCCGTAATTAGAAATAAGTAGATCTGTTAATTGTACATATAACTACAAAATATAATTTATTATTAATATCAATATTAATAAATAATAAAGATAAAAAATTATTTACGAAGAATTTCTTTATACTTAATACTGCACGAAGCAGTATTAAAATATCTCCCCGATGGAAGATTCATGCTATACATAGACATTTTTGAAAGATTGGCAGTTACGTTACTGCTATATTTGAGACAATATTTCAGCAAGCTTCCATGCAAGATAAACTTTATTTTCCATTGTGACTTTCGGTGCGGTTTTCTGAAAACTTGCAAGACGCTTGCCGGAAATATTCTCTTTCGATCTTCCTTAAAAATTTCATTGGAATCTTGCTGGAAGCTATTAGGGAAGCTTTCTATAAAGCATGTACATTGTGACATTCTTTTGTTAAACCTTTTTGCATAATTTAACGGGAATATTCCTTGACCGGCTGCTGCAATCTTCCAGAATAAGCTTCTGAAAGCTTTTTGTGCATTGCATGACGAATCTCTTTTCAAGGTGGCAAAAAAGGTTGTGGCAATCTGTCTTGCCTGTCTTTCACGACAGATTACGAGTAACATTCCTGCAATATTTCAGCAAGGTTTCATGCAAGCTTAATTTTATATTCTTCTGCGACTTTGGTGCGGCTTCCAGGAATCTTGCAGGAAGCTTGCCGGAAATATTGTCCTATGATTTTTCAGAAAGAATGCATTGAAATCCTGCTGCAATCTTTTACGCAAGTTTTTTACAAAGTAGGTACCTTTGATTCCCGTAATCTTTCGTCAAACATTTTTGCATAATTTAACGGGAATATTCCTTGACCGGCTGCTGCAATCTTCCAGAATAAGCTTCTGAAAGCATGTTGTGCAGTGTATGACGAATCTCTTTTCAAGGTGGCAAGAAAGGTTGTGGCTGTCTGTCTTGCCTGTCTTTCACGAAAGATTACGAGTAACATTCCTGCAATATTTGCGGTAATATTTTAGCAAGGTTTCATGCAAGCTTAATTTTATTTTCTTCTGCGACTTTGGTGCGGCTTCCAGGAAGCTTGCAGAAAGCTTGCCGGAAATATTGTCCTATGATCTGTCAGAAAGAGTCATTTTTTTTGCTGGAAAGCTTTTAAGCAAGCTTCCTAGAAGCTAGAAAGCAATAATTGCTGCATTCTTTTACTGAACTTTTCTGGAACGTTAAGAAGGAATATTCCTTGAATGGTTACAGCAATATATTTGAATAGCTTGCAGCAAGCTTACGCCTTATAATTTCTTTGAATCTGTTATAAATCTTGCTTCAACATTTTGATTTTTCTTTCATGAAAACATTCTGTAATGAAGTTTGCAACATTTCTAGAAATGTTGCTGCAAGCTGTTAGCAATGTTTCATGCAATATATCATTTTACCATGACTTTTATCTTTCTTGGAATGTTGCTACAATATTGTATAACGCTTTCGAGGAATCTTCCTTTGAAAGATTGCTGTAAGATTCAGTAAAGTTTTAATAAGGTTGCAGAAAACTTGCAAAGGAATATTGCATGAATCTTTCATCGGGAAGCTTTCATGCTGTGTGGGTATGTTTTATAGTAATTTTTATTAGAATTTTTAATAATTTTTATTATACATTTTTCTCAGTGTACTATTAAATACTTCGAGAAAAAAAAAGAAAACTCGTGTTTTGTTTCTATGTTGCCTGAAAATGCACTAATCAATCTTAGTTTTGGATATCTCAAGCAAGTATCAAAGAGCAATTTCAATTTGATATTGCATAAGAGGTTACCTGTGAAGACAAAAAAATTTTTCGAAATTTACCGTTTTTATTTTAATTATGCACGTGTTAGTTTTCTGGGTCCGAAGTAAAACTACGAGTATAGTAAATATTATTATTATTTTAACGTCGCTCTTTTTATGCTCCCAAACCGGTGCTAATAAGCAACGGAGGTCATACGATGTCTTGGTGAAGAAAGCACTTGGTGAAAATACATTCGCCAGTGGTGCTTGTATCAATCGGCCGGGGCCGGGAATCGAACCTGGGACCTCCAGAATACGAGCCCGACGCCCTACCGACCAAGCCATCACAGACCTCAAAGTATAGTAAATGAAGACGATTTATGTCCACTCAAAGACGAAGGAGAGGAAACATTTGTTAAATATAAATCACGGTTATTTAAGAGGAGGTCGTAACAGAAAAAACTGTCAATCAAATATATGACAGTTTAAGTGCATAAAATGAAATTTGTATTCTGCACTATTCTTCTCTATTAATGGATCAAAATACTCCAAATTTTGCATAAATGATTCATTTGGTCTAGAGAATAGTGCTCTGGTCTTAATGTAGTTGAAAAATTTCGTATTATTATTATTTGTCCTAATTTATCTGACCATTGTATGAGATGCATTTTTATTATGGTTCTCCACTAATTTTTGCGTCTATGCTATGTTACGATACAAAACTGTACCAGAACAATCAAAATACAGTATAGAATGGTGCTCTGATAACATTTTGTACAAAAAATGATGCAAATTTGCTAAAATGAGTTTGCAAACAATAAACAGTTTTGCAGGTTATCTGCGAAATATATAAGTTTTTTTATTTTGCCTAAAGGTGGCGCTGTGTAATATTCCTATAGGCCTCGATCTGTTGAATCGACCTATCAGCTATTAGTGTTGAGTGCTTACCGAGACGTACATGCGGTGTGCCTTATCTATTGTTCTGTATGTTACTACGTATTATATGATTCTATAATTATTTTTTTATAACCTTAAATTGTCAAATCTGTCCAATCTGTCAACTCATCAACTAGTTTTGTACGACCTCCCCTTAAGGCTAAAAGAATGAGAAAAAGTGGTAAGTTACATTCGACAAATCAATAGCTTAAGTCAATATTATAATATAAAACCAAGTAAAAAATATTTAGTTTCAAAACGGATTTATGTACATTTGTTATTTTATAATGAGTTAAAAAACATCAAAACGTTTATAAATTAGTTAATATTATTTGAATACATTTATACATCACGCCAATTATTTAAGGGGATGTCGGAGCTATAGCCTCTGTCGATAGCCGCTCGATCTCGAGGCTTCGAATCATGTGTCCATTTTGACGATAAACGTACTTCAAACATAACTTATAAATTTTACAGCTACATAGAGCTATTAGAAGATACTTTCCCCCCGTGCTATGACTAAAATTAAGGTAATTGTAATATTACTCTTGGCATCAAATGTTTATTTTTTTAAAGAAATGTGTAATACGTCTCGTATTAAGTGAGTCTATAACTGCCGTGATGCTACGCGCTACGTATTACACATTTCTTTAAAAAAATAAACATTTGCTGCCAAGAGTAATATTACAATTACCTTCATTTTAGTTATAGCTAGGGGGGAATGTATCTTTTAACAGATCTATGTAGCTGTAAAATTTATTATTTATATTTGAAGTACGTTTATCTTCGAAATCGACATGACTACAGCGCCATTCGAAGCCTCGAGATCGAGCGGCTATCGGGGATGTCGGATGTTCCTGAAAATACCTACCTTACCGGTATAATCGGTAAGTTTGACTTTTTATGTTTTAAATAAGAATTGAGGTATTATTTTGAATCAGTAAAAATAAATATTTTTAATATAATTCTTTGTTTTGAAAATTTTGAACCCAAACATCGCACCTTTAATACATATAACGTTTAACGAAAATTTAGCTAAACCATCACCACAATTTATGTGAGGGCTTGACGTTCTTACTTTTTGAAAAAAATAAAAAAAGCAATAAAGAAATCTACTATTACCTTCCCCCACTCCACTAAGATTTTTTAGAATTGGCGGGTTCACGACATGTCTTGACAAAAGTCATCGAAACATTTTATTCATATTATTTTTATGAAACATGAATTTAGTTAATAAATATAATTACTTAATCTTAATAATACATATACTTTTGCAGTGTCGACGCTAGTTAAAATATAATATAACATTTGTTGCGAGAGATGGCGCCACCAAGGCTTTCCGAAAAGTAAAATACATTGTAGTTTTATACATTGAAAATTATATACATATTTAATGATATATGTAATCACGCTTATAATTTGTTTTTTTACTATTTTCAAGAATCATAAAGCTGGTCGTCATATATTTAGAGCTTGTAATTGGTTGCCATGTCTAACTTACATAATTTTAAATTTGTTTCTTTATATAAATCTCTATTCGGGTGCATTTCTTGTCATTTACTAACGAATTTTCAATTATTTTAGTAAAAAGATTCACACAAACCCGAATTACAAAAAATCTGCGAGAAATGATTAATAAAAGTAAAATATCTTTAATTTTCTACTGCGGTAGGTCTACGGGGACCGTGCACGATTTACGGCTATCGTGCGCACGGTCCCCGTAGACTATCGAAGCAATATTCTGCGTTTCATATCGATTTAAAAATTTGGGAAAAATCAGATGCACTGTTTAATAGAGACAAATATTCTATAAAACGGTATTTTAAAACCGAAAATCTTTTTGCGACAAAATTAGCAATTCTGCTCAATTTTAATAAATAGTAAATCTCTGTTCCGGTTAATTTCTTATCAACTACTAGCGAATTTTCAATTATTTTAGTAAAAAGATTCACACAAATCCAAATTACAAAAAATCTGCGAGAAATGATTATTAAAAGTGAAATATTTATAATTTTCTACTGCGGTAAATCGCTAGCCGTAAATCGTGCACGGTCCCCGTAGCCTATGCAAGCAATACTCTGCGTTTCATATCGATTTGTAGGTAATTCTGGGTTTTTATTGTTTTATTAACAAATGAGGCTTTATTTAAGAAAATTTCGAACGCCTACCCTTCATTTTTATAAAACAAATATTCATGCAAATTTTCAATTAATTATTTAAATATTTTCAATATATTTCTTATATTTGAAATTTTTGAACGCAAACATCGCGCCTTTTTATGCATAAAAATTAATGAAAATTTGACTGAAGGATCACCTCAAATAATGCAAAGGCATGGCGTTTCGATTTTTTTCGAAAAATAAAAAAAGCAAAAAAGAAATCTACTATTACCCTTCTACCACCAATAAAAGATTATTAGAGACATTGTACCCATGATAAATCGCTTCGACAAATACTGGTGTATTAAACAACTAATATTTAAAATAATAGATAGAATTATTGCATATCAGCGATACTTAATTAAACGTGATTATCACCGAGTATTTTGTTTGCCTCCGTTTTGTTTAACGATAAAGCGTATTTTCGACCTAAGGGGGACGTGCGCCGCGCGAGTCATAAGAGCTGCACGTCCCCCGCAGGTCCACTCCGCGCGGCAACTGTTTCTTACGGTCGTAAAACGTTTACGTGTCTGCATCAATCAGTCTCAGATATTCTGGTAGTTCAAGAAGCAATTATATCTATGATTTTACGGTTGGGATGACAGTAACAAAGTATTTTACTTAGAATTTGTTCTGCTCGAGAGCCATGATTGGGCATTTGCGCATGCGCGTAGCTCGTACTCGGTGGACCGCGTTTGTGCACCTCGATGTGGCTGTTATCCTGCTGCTGGCTAATATTCTCTTCACTTGGACGTCGTAGCTGATACTTCCTTAAGGTAATAATCTTGTTTATAATCCCAGCTTGTTAATTAATTATCACGACGCGAGATTCAGGCGCGAAGTCGACTACGTTGCTGTGCCGCCAACCTTGTTACCTGGAGCTGCCACTACTTTGCTTCACTTGATGACACCGAACACCAAGGTCGCCACAGCTATTCTATGATTCAACTTGCTGTTGATTTCAGACCTCCCTCAACTGGTGCCTAGACAGTCCTGATGATAATCTGAATTCTCGCTAGTCGTCCCAGCTTACTTATATTTCCAGTGCTAGTGTGTGTTAGTGAGATTTATGAAGGGTTATTAGGATTGTGAGGGTAGGTAGGACTTAGATCCAGTACCGGTAGGTAGATATAGGGAAAGGTTGAAGTTATATGAGTAGATATGTTTAAATATATAGTTGCTTAGCTATTCGGGTAGGTAGGTATTCCCTTTAGTTTCAAATATCATTCAATCTTGTTGACATGTGCGAAGCACATTGTCACAATATATGTTTATGGATAATTTCAGATAAACACGTCTGGCCAAAATTTTAAACCACACCATTTTTATCGTAAAGGATAGAGATATTTCCCAGAAGACAGGTCAAAATTGTTAAGTGATAGAAACAATTTTATCAACATTGATTCTAACCTCAAAAAGTGAAAAATTTTAATTTTTTTTTCAAAAATAACTATTTTTGAAGCTATGTATCTTAAAATCTATCAACTTATTTTATGACATGTAATATAACTTTGGCTGCAAAATGTAATGGATTTAAATTCAGATACCTTATTAGAAATCCTGGGAAATGTCAATTGGAGATACCAGCTTTTTCTTTTACTTTCTTTTGTGATTTGCTAATATCTTTGCATGATTGTCTTTTATGTTTTACTTTATTGCTCGATATGCTACTAGAAATGCATGAATTTAATTTGCTATACTTTCACATGGGGTATTTTAGATTGGTATTCTGCATAGCACACCAAAAAATGCATCTAAAATATTAATTAAAAAATCGTTACAAAGAAAATATCTGATGCTTTAATTTATAAAGAAAAAATTTTGTTTTTAATAATAATTAAACGAACCAGTTTAATTTGTAGTTATTAATCAATGTGGATACATTGTTGAAAATATGTCTGAGGGCGTGACAACATTACTATTTCAACACTTTATTGTTTTATTTAAAATAATAATGTAAAATATTTTATGTGTGCTTTGCTAATATCTTTGCATGGTTTTCTTTTGCTTTACTTTCATATGGGATATTTTAGATTAGTTTATTGCATGAGAGCATCAAGAGATGTCGAACCTAAGTTACAGGGATTTACACCAAAAAATGTGATACAAATGATACAAATAACTTAAACCATGAGGAAAGCTCTGATGGTTCGAATGTTCAATGAAAAATTATTTTTATAATAGTAATTGAGCAAACCACTGTTGGTTTGTAGTTATTAATCAAAAAGGACAAGAACATCACACCTAAACGTCATAGTAAAAGATCGATTTTAATATCTGGTAAAATGTGGATACATTGTTGAAAACACGCCTGAGGACCTGAAGGACAACACTATTATTTCAAAATCTCATTCTTTTGTTGATAAAAACAGTGTAAAAATAATCATTTTTTGAATAGGTTATAATTCTAAATAATTTTATTGGCATTGCCACGTTTGTTGCTTTTTACATATTACAAAAATATTATTCATCTAGTGCGTGCCATCCTCGTCAGCCAAATCGTACTTATCACTTTACGATTCGAATATTAATTTTTGAGATGACAACCGGCCTATAAATATTTCTGGTATGAATGCCAATCCCGCTCAACTCTCTATTTGCATGATATGGTCTTTATTTTTTTTAAATTAACACTTATTTTGGATATGTCTCAACTGACCTCAGCGCCAATAGTGGAGGTGACGATTTTCGTTAAATTATCTCATTGACACAATACATTTGATAGACCTAGAAGAGAACGCATATGCCATCTACGTCGTAAATATAGAATTAAATTTAACAATCTATATTACCGACCTGCGTAACATCGTTTTAGACCATCCGACATCCCCTTAAATATCTCACCTGTAAAGCAGCATTACATCTGCACCTTGATATTGGTTCTGGTAAGTTTACGTTAACTGTTTCTACTTTTGTTTTCAAATTACTTTCAATTAAAGGATGTAGTTCTAAATTTTCAGATTTTTCATTGACAGACACAGCTGTTGTAAAATCTCCAAAATATCTGAAGATGAACTTTGTAATACACTGAGGTTTCCACTAAAATGGATCTGTTTAAAAAATTTTCATCAATCCTATTATTCCGTTAAAAAATCATCATAAAAATTACCGCTATAATCGTGAATAATTTATAAATCTTTAATATATCCAAGGGCGCGATAGCGCCCGACGCAAGTATGGGCGCGTAAGCCTTATTATACAGCTAACTCGGTCATCGTATTTTTCTTTGCATAACCGTTTATTATATACTATTTATTTTTATGAAATTTATGAAACATCACTTTCCCTATTTATTGATCTTTGGTTTACATCAAGTTTTGTGCGAATTAATTCACGCATAATTAAGAAAAGCCGCGATAAAGAAATTGGATGTCGATTTCCTTTACTCGATTTTTGCTTCTTCCCTTTATATTACATTACTCGTATATATCTATATTTATACTTGGAAAAAAGTTGAGACAGAGCGATGGGCAAATATATAAGAAAGAAAAAAGACACTCTTTTCCAGCCTGTGAAAGAATGCGTACAAAGGTAAAAACATAATAAGAGAAGTTATAACGTGACCGTAAGAGGTAGCTAGAATCAAGTGAATACTTTCATCATACTGTATCATCTGGCCGATTTTGTTGTAAATATGAGTTATTACAATTGATAAATTCTTTACGTAATTTTTCTTTAATTTAAAAAGGGATAACAATCGGTAAATAAGCAAGTCAAACAAGTAAATGTTTCTATGATGTTCTTATAATTCCACCGCAGGCATATGCATAAAACCGAAGTAACAAATACGTTTACAGAAATATAATGCACCAGCAAGAAAATAACGAACGTTCAAGAAATTGTTTTGCTATACGCAAGTATATCTGTAAGACTTCCCAGTGACTCCTGTATAGTGGATATAAATTAATAATTGTTTAAACATGGTGAAATTCAATTTAACTCCAGTGATTAAAAATAAATAGTACAATATTAACTCGTGTAACTGGGAAGTCCATTCAGATTATATTAGTTTATACTTTTCAATAGAGTAATAATAGTTCCACTTTCTTATTTCTTTAAAGGAATATTTTTTACTTTTTACCCTATTGTAAAGTGTAATTTTTATATCTTGCACTGTTTAAAGTGTAATTTTAGTTGTTTAGTCGGTTAGAAGGTGTAGTTTTGGAATTTTTAATGTTACTTAAAGAGTAGTAAAGTCAACAAATTACTCATTTTAGCTTCAGTTTTTACTCTTTGGGGTTAAGAGTGTCTGATGAAACTTTTTTAATTTGACTGAATTTTCCTGAACGAAATGTCAGACCCAAATTACACGAATCTACGCCTTTCAACATAAATATTATAAATAATATATTAAATTGGAAATTTAAATAATTTCATACAGGTAGCTCAAAATAAAATCAAGGGCATGGAGAATCATGGTCTTATCAGTAGCCACGAACATGCGACGATTTTACAAGGTTTTTTTTACCATAATTTAACCATGAAATTTTTTTACGCGGGAAATAAAACTGTTTTTAGCAAAAATGAAGTATCAAATATTCAACTAATACATCTTGATGTCCATTCAGTAAATCATATAGATAAAGATATGTTGAGTGTTACAAGCGCTTCTTGTAACTCTTTGAAAGTTCATAATGTAAGTAAAAATAAGAAGTTAAGTTTCAAATATATAAATATTATGTCTCAAATAATATGTTAATTTAATTTATTACAGACAATTACTTTAAGGTCAAACAATCCTGATAAAACGCAGCTGATCAAAGAACACTTATTTTATTAAGATATTTTGCATCCTTCAAATACGTGCTTTTTCGAGATTATATCGAAACGCACGAAGGCTACTATGATCACGTTATCTGAGAAAGAAAGCATGAAAAAGGGATAGTAGAAGACATATGTGATGGAATATTGTATAGTGTTGCGTATAGAGAAGGTGATAGGAGAGAACCGAATAAAAAATTGATCGGACGCCGTGACTCGAACCGAGGATCCGCGAGTTTTCAGTCACGAGACCTAACCACTAGGCCACCTTCCGCGATTTCTTCATGTAGTTGCATTCGTCATGATCTTTCGCGTTTCGGTCATCCTACACCGTTCTCACACACGCGCCGATCCGCGCGTCGATGTTACGTACGTAACAATAGGAAATTTTTAAAACAATTGTCTGCATGTGATCGATATTCTTATGTAACTGTAATGTTCAATACGGACGGAGCTCCTGTTTTCAAATCATCAAATTTTTCAATATGGCCTGTATATTTAATTATTAATGAAATTCCAGTTCAAAGTAGATTCAACAGTGTTATCGTTATGAGTTTATGGTTTGGAAAAAGCAAACCCGAAATGAGTATTTTTTTAGAAATATTCGTAAATGATATGAATCAACTATCAGAGAATGGTATTAAATGTATTATAAAAGGGGAACAAAAATATATTAAATTGTATGCATTACTCTCATGTGTTGACACGGTAGCTCGTGCTCCAATGAATGGTAGCAGTCAAATGCATACTTCGGATGCGGCTGGTGCAAACACCCTGGTGTTCAAGATGGTGGTTGTATAAGACACCCGTATCTAACACTTCCTGCTGCAAACAGAACTACAGCTACAACGGTAACTTACGCAAGAGAGGCACTTGGAAAAAATATTCCGGTAGTTGGAATCAAAACCGCTTCACCATTATTAAATTTGAAATACTTCAACATCGTTGACGGCTTTACACCTGATTATATGCATTGCATTTCAGTTGGTGTTGTAAGACAATTTACTGAATATATATTAAGTAGTATTCTGGCAGCAGATATAGATAAAATGTTATTAGTGAATAAAAATTTATTAGTGAATAACAAAGTACCACATCAAATTAGTCGATTAAGTAGGCCCTTGAAGGAAAGGAATTATTGGAAAGCACGGGAGTTCGAAAATTGGGCTTTATATTACAGTATTCCACTATTATCTGAAGTATTAAAAAACAAGCAACAGCTACAAACATTGGTCTCTGTTAGTGCCGTCGCTGTATATTTCATTGAAAATGAAAATTTCTTTTGCATAACTAAATCATTTAAATGCATTATTAGATAAATTCGTATCTACGGCAGAAGAACTCTATACATTAAATGATATGACTTATAATGTGCATCAATTGCAACACATAGCAAAGAGCATTTATGAATGGGGACCACTATGGTGTCACTCAACATTTGCATTTGAGTCTGTTAATCACAAAATAATTTCTGCCATTCAGTGTGCTAAAGGAGTCATACAGCAAGTAGTCTGATATATACAGCTAGAGCGTACAATACAGATTTTAGAAAATATAGTAATAATTCACCAATATCAAAAAAAGTGTACAAACTCACAAACATAGCTTATTTTGGACCAGGAAAAAGTATTGAAAATTCATATATAGAAAAATTCAATTTATCGACAAGTACCACAGCATATTTAAAGATAATTATTAACTCTTGTTTATTTACAACAGCTTCAAAAAATAATAAACGATCTTGTAATTATTATGCGCAACTCAATAATGGACAATTTATAAAAATAAATTTATTTTTGGTAGATACTGAAAATTCATCTGAAATGACTATCTCTCAAAAGATTTTGGTTGTGCCAAATCAATATGCGGAATCAGTAAAAAATGTAATGCATATTTCGAATCAATAGATATGTGTACGAACCCATGACATCACTCTAATTTGCGTTTACGTTCAAACATTTACAAAAAAATATATTATATCTGTACCAAACACTTATCAATATTAAAATGATTAACTTGATAATTATAAAAAGTGTAATTACTACCTGTATAAAATGTGCCTTACATTTGTAGAAATATTGTACATATTAAAAGTTGAGTAATTTGATTATAATTCTTCCCTGGTAGAATTTTAAATATCAAAAATGGGCTTAAAGCTAAGAAATGGCCAGTGAAACTGTCAGGTTCTATCTCAAAATGAAACGCTTTTTCACACCTTTCTTGACCATTTCTTAGATGGACATAACCTTCATTAAATATGAAACAACTTTTTGGGTAATCCTGTAAAGAAAACTTAAAGCGTGCTGTGAAATTTGATCGGTTTTACCATTTGTAATAGATACAGACGCTTATTTACGCTATATAAATAGTACTTTTAAAGATATTTTAACGTTTATCATTTTTCTCTCAAATTGAGCCAAATAATTTTTAGGAGCTTGTTCATAGCTATTATTCCTAGCTAAAATGACCCATTTTTCTTAGTCTACTTAAAATTTCAAAAGCATTTTTAATGTTCAGAAAAGGTTTGTAAATTGGAATGAAAACCATGAAATGGGCAGGAAAGGTTCGAAAAAGCGTTTCATCGCTGTACACGACCTGGCCAATCGTCCTAGTTAGTTTATAGATTGACATGAGAACGCTACTCAGTAAATATCTACAAAATTTTTGTTGATTCCACTAGGGTTCTGATTATTTTATTGTCCTTTAAGCTTTACCAGTTCTTTGAAGATCAAATAAAATGATTATTATAAAAAGCAAAATTAATAACATAATTAGTAATTTGCTCAAGCTATAATAAAGTACTTGTTCGTATTAATTATGTTAGAATTAATTATTTATGAAAATTATTATTATCTAATTAACAACTTTCTAATATATTTGATATAACCTATGATTTATTATACGATTTTGTATTTGATCTATCATATGATTTGTGATATGATTTTTCACTTGATTTCTCCCTGTTAAAAAAATTCACGCTGATTCAGTACTGATTTCATATTGAAATCAATATGAAATCATCATTGCATCAATATAACATCATCATCGAATCAGAGTAAAATCAGTACTGAATCAGCAGTAACTTTTTCCCAAAACGCAGAATGGAATTGGTACAGAATCAGTGCAAAATCAGGATTGAATCAGTACAAAATCGGTATTGAATGTTTACTGAATCTGCGATGAATCAGAGTTACACGCAGAGTAATAAAACAATAAAAGTTCATTTATATGTGATTAATAAAAGTGATTAATCACATACCGTAACACGTGTTTAATCACATGATTTTTTACATGTTAAATAACGTGATTATTTCGTTGTAAATTTCCAAGAGAAAAGTATGTAGTATAATTCTCTAAAAAGAATTAGGTAAAAACAAATAAAATCGTCAAAAAAAACATAAAATAGATAAAAAAAAGTATTACACATTTTTCTGTTTATGTTAGTTATTCACCCATCCACTTATTAACCGCGGTCAATGCTGCTTAACTTTCAGGGTCAATCATTTCTCAGTCTACTCTCAATGCTACATTCACAAACAGTTACAAAGATAATAAAAACATATTTGTAGACATCTCAAAAAGCCCAATTAGAATTTATTTTAATGGTATTAATTTTAATGGAATAAACATATTTTTAAAAATGTGGACAATTTCATACAAATTAAAATTTTAATGCACACATCGGTACCATATTAGAAAAACAATATATATTTAGTAAAATATTGAAGCAAATTCATATTAATTGTAACTAGGTTTTTTGAAACGTCTAACAAATATGTTTTCATTATAATAACATATGTTATTACTTCCATGCATACTGATTTTAGTATTTTTATTGTTTGATTTACTATCTTCTAGCTGCTACATTCACAAACAGTTACGAAAATAATGAAAACATATTTGTAGACGTTTCAAAAAACCTAGTTACAATTAATATGAATTTGCTTCAATATTTTACTAAATATATATTGTTTTTCTAATATGGTACCGATGTGTGCATTAAAATTTTAACTTGTATGAAATTGTCCACATTTTTAAAAATATGTTTATTCCATTAAAATTAATACCATTAAAATAAATTCTAATTGGGCTTTTTGAGATGTCTACAAATATGTTTTTATTATCTTTGTAACTGTTTGTGAATGTAGCATTGAGAATATACTGAGAAATGATTGATCCTGAAAGTTAAGCAGCATTGACCGCGGTTAATAAGTGGATGGGTGAATAACTAACATAAACAGAAAAATGTGTAATACTTTTTTTTATCTATTTTATGTTTTTTTGACGATTTTATTTGTTTTTACCTAATTTTTTTAGAGAATTATACTACATACTTTTCTCTTGGAAATTTACAACGAAATAATCACGTTATTTAACATGTAAAAAATCATGTGATTAAACACGTGTTACGGTATGTGATTAATCACTTTTATTAATCACATATAAATGAACTCTTATTGTTTTATTACTCTGCGTGTAACTCTGATTCATCGCAGATTCAGTAAACATTCAATACCGATTTTGTACTGATTCAATCCTGATTTTGCACTGATTCTGTACCAATTCAATTCTGCGTTTTGGGAAAAAGTTACTGCAGATTCAGTACTGATTTTACTCTGATTCGGTGATGATGTTATATTGATGCAATGATGATTTCATATTGATTTCAATATGAAATCAGTACTGAATCAGCGTGAATTTTTTTAACAGGGCTCATATGACATATTACGTAACATATAATGTGACAAATTATAAGCCGATTTTCTCGAAAACATCTTATGACACGTCACATGATTTTTCACATTATATATCGTATAATTATTCACATGATAAATCATATGAATTAACATATGATGTCTCACGTGATGTATCATGTTAAAAATCTTATAATAAATTATACGATATATTATACGATTTTTTGCGTAGGGTGTACATCCAAAAAAATTGATTATCAAAAGACAATACATGGAAATTAGTGATTTTATGAGGTTTATGAGGCATCATTTTTACCAGTGGTCTTGGCCAATAATCCAACCACTGACATTCAAAAGCTCTTGAAAAATGTAATCTTTTGAGCGGTGCTAGATCAAAATCAATTGTGGCGTGGTTGCCTTTTCTTGATAATCAATTTTTTTTTATTTCCGGGTGTCCGATCTCTTCGAGATTTTATAATTAAGAATTGTAATCTGGGTAGATAAGTCCTAAAAATTATTTTGAACAAAAGTTGTATGTAATGTTTTTTCAAAAAAATATCAATAGATTTTAAGATAAATGGCTTTGAAAATAGCAATTTTATTTAAAAATTTAAAAATTTCGATTTTTCATGGTGTAATCTAAGTCAAATAATTTTTAACACCTAAAATTTTTTTTCTATTTTCTGGAAGATATTTCCAGCCTGTGCTCAAAATTTAGTGCGATTTAAAATTTTCATCATACCACTTGACGTGAAAAAGAGCATATATAATATATATATATATATATATATAATAAAAGCATTTCTAATGAAAAATCTAGAAAAATATTACAAAAATATTAATTTATGTTTATATTGAAAAAGGCATCCCCTAGGAACTACAAATTAATGAAAATGGGCATATAATGCAAAAAAGTGCTAAAATGTCAACTTTGACTCTCTGTAACGTAAAATAACGCCCCGAGAAAATCTGAAAAAATTCAGAGGAACTACACTGGACACCTCTAAAACATATTCCCACAGTGATATCAATATTATTTTTTTTCATCTTCGATTTCACAGAGAACCACCCACACATATATATATATATATAAGAAATATAAGCGAGTGCTTGCAGTACAATGGTAGTAATGCGTGGAGTCTCTTATACTGTCGGCGCTGGTCCATTGACAGCGCGATGGTGGGGTGATATTCGCAGCAGCAGTTCAGTGTCGTGTAAGCCAGCAGGACTGCTAGTTTACTATTCCAACCAATACAAGCCGCGCGCAACAATTTCTCAGTGTGAGCATCGATAGTCATCCGAACGCTTTTACCCTATCTACCTTCCTGCCCCTCGTCTCTCTAGCTTTCCCTTTTCTCTCATTCTTTTCATCTTGATATCGCGAATCAATTGGTTCCACGTGCTATGGGTGTATTATTGCACATTTAGTCCACTTTTCGATAATATACTTAAAGTGAAAAATTCACTTAGTTGGTATGAGGGATATTTGAATATTTAGAGAGCCGAAACGTACACAGTGGTCCTCTCAACTGGTTAATTGATATCCCTTAAGGTAAGTTAACTTTCTATTATGCTCCCCGTCTTTCAAACTTGACTTTTAAAGGGTATTGTAAAGTACTATGAAACATTATGCGAAAAGTTGTACAAAATTATTTCAAACTTGGACACTCGGATAAGACTTGCGCATCTAACGAGCATTTGGAAATAAACTACATGAATTAAACAATATTAATATGGCAAATGTCTAAATATGTATCTTCAATATTTCAAAAATTTTTTATTTTCAGGAAATTAATTTATTATTAATGCTAACTTTTAATAAAAAATTAATTTTGAACGCTTAATTTATAATTTAAATTTTTTCAAAAAAAGTAGTACCATTATTTTTAAAACTACGTTCAACATATTGTTACTTAAAGTATCTTGAATGACTCTCTGTATGATTTAATTACACAATATAATTTTGTAACGTGTAAGTACTATTTTTCAGCATTTACTATTCTAGTTTTTAAACTTTTATTTACGTACAAAATTAAATGAATATTTTTTCTAATGCTTCCAAATAATCGATTAACATTTTTTAAATTAAATTCTTCGATAATTCAATAAGTGAAAAATATTTTTACATAATTTAATTTAGCTCTTTATTTCAGAAATAATAATAATTATTAATAATATATATCAAACATTTTAAATAATGCCATTGTTTATAAATGATAATTGTGTATAAGACTTAGTGTCATTTTTTTATCAAGTTAATTTATCATTCAACAGCACATATGGAAGTAGCAATTTTTTTGCATGTATGGAAATGCTAATCTTGCTACTCTCAGTTTCTTCAAACTGAGGGAGAAAGGGGGAGAAAGAGTGAGGTAAAGACATAGATAGGGACATAAAGAGAAGAAGAGAGAGAGAGAGAGAGAGAGAGAAAGAGAGAGAGAGAGAGAGAGAGAGAGAAAGAGAGAGAGAGAGAGAGAGAGAGAGAGAGAGAGAGAGAGAGAGAGAGAGAGAGAGAGAAAGAGAGAGAGAGAGAGAGAGAGAGAGAGAGGAGAGAGAGAGACAGACAGAGAGACAGAGACAAACAGACTGATATAGACATCATTGGTATTCGCTGTGTGCAGAATTCTGTGAATATAGATAAATGAAGTCTGAGTGATTAAGGCGTTGCTTACTGTAATTTCGTATCATGTAAAATAATAATATGCATAATGAATTGTATTGAAAACTAATAAACTAGAATATAACTATTGTAACAATTCTTCTATTTTTAATAAAACATATATGTTTTATGTACAATGATTTAAATACCGCTGTTAAATTTCAAGAGACCAAAGATAACTTTAGCTATTTCTATTCGTACAAAAATTTAAAAATAACTAATTGAATCATACAGATGGGAATAAAAAATTTATTTTACAAAAATAAAGTTTTTTTTTCACGAATTATATATCTATGTATAATATATACCCACTATAGGTATATGCATACACACACTCATATATATATATATATATATATATATATATATATATATATATATATATATATGTGTGTGTGTGTATGCGCATATTAATATACATTACATATAATATATTACACTTACAGATACATTTACAGATTTTAAAATGAAGATGATACATCCAGTAATACAAACACTACTGTTTTTTTATTTTCTGAATGTCATTGGTGAATGTTATGCTGTTAGACAGTCGTATGGTGATAGAGGTAATATATACATATATATATATATATATATATATAAATATACATGAATAAATAACTAGTTTACTTATTTATTTCTTGTTACTTAATAGTTTATTGCAGTTAATGCAGTAATTATAAATATATTAAAAATAGTCAATTTACATATTTTTTAATACTATTATTAGCTATATACATAGCTTATTACAAAATTTGATGAAGTATAATGCATCAGAAATAAATAATTTAATAAAGTAACACATTATTTTCTTTTGCCAATACGTATTTAACTCTTTCAGTTACACAATAGAGGTAAATTGATCCAAAAGTGTAAATATAGCTATATTGAACTGCCATACTGGTTTGCGCAAATCTAAACAATCACATCCACAGTAAAAAATCTCATGTGACTTTTGGATTAAAGCCGACACTATTCCCAAATAATAAAAAATCAACTTGTTAGTATGGTGAGTCACTTTTTAAGTGATAACACCTCCCAGATAAGCTCAAAAATCAAAGTTTTAAAGCATTTCAGAAATATTTTCGATTTTTTAATATTTCTCACGTAAGAAATTTTTAATAATCGAAAATATTACTAAAAATCAAAAATATGTCTAAATCGCTTCAAAACTTTGGTTTTTGAGCTTACCTGCGGGGTATTATCACTGAAACAGTGGCTAATCAATCATACTGAAAAATTGAAAATACAGAAAGCAAAAAATTAAAATGCCCATATATGGCGGCTGTGACTAAAAAACTTCAATAGAGGAATTTTTTCCTTCAAAATTTTTATAAAAAATAAATTTACAAATCAATATGTATTGAAAACATATTTTCCTGCAATTATTTTTCTTAAATTGATTTGGTATATTTAATTTTAAATATTATGTGAATTGATTTATTAATTATATTTTTATTATATACAATATTTATTTACACAAATTACCAATTACTGACGCTATAAAAATCTACATGACGCGATAATAAATTATTTCATAACCATCAGACAGCTGGCATTTAACAAAATGTTAAAAACATGTAGTAAATAATTTTATCAAAAATTTGCATTTAATTTTTATTCATACGAATACTCCTCTTTAAAGGTTTTATAAGTATTTTGCTATATAGTATATGCAATATATATATATATATAGAAAGTAAGAATACAAACACCTGCGTTAACTATTAGAAACATCTCTCATTTCCGTTCACTTATTATAAGTTCTACTTATAATGTTACTCAAGTTATTTTGTATTGAGTTACACAAAATATAGTAATACACTTAACACTGGTTTTGAGGCTATATATCAATCTTGCATCAACAGTATCCATCATAATACATTTTCTCGCTTATTATTTGCACTATAATATTATCTAAATCAAAATTGTTTCTGATATGAAGTTGTTATAGCAGATACAGAAATTAAATTTATTGGGTTAAGTATACTAAAAGTTGAGATTAATATTAAGCATAACAATTAGTTAAATATTTTTGCAACACTTTGGAAAATGCATTATACGATTTTAATTAATGAATTCAATTAATATTAAATAAACGCATTGGGCAAGTCAACTGAAACAGTATAAGAGTTACTTAAATGCGCAGGTCATGGATATTTATTATTAATTTAAAATATAATTTACGATTGTTTTAACATCTTTAGTTGCTAAATTTTATTAATAATTTCAGTTAAAAAACAGATACATATAATAGCAAAAAAACAATAAAGTAATTACCTTATCATACTTATGAACTACTTTCGTTACATACGGAACAATCGTTATTTACTCCCAAATTATAGCATCTACAAGTGAAAAATAATAGAATATATTTTTTATTGAAATGATAACTTCCTATGGCACGTTGGAGTAACTTTTTCCAGACGTAACCGTAACGGCGCCAGAAAGTCTAGACTTTTAGTCTGACTATCCCCACCACACTATACTCTTTCTCTCTCTTTTTCTCTTACTCGAACAGCTTATGCCTATACACCGGCGTATTTCTCTGGCCCAGCGCGCTATATTCTTTGTCTCTCTCTCTCACTCTCACAAGGTTTATACCTATTTTTCGGCGCACTCTCTCTCTCTCTCTCTCTCTCTCTTTTACTACGGCATATACATATGTACTCCAATGTTTTAGGCCAGGCAATTAAATTAGCTTAAAAAAGGGTCGTTTCATGAAAAAATTATATTGTCAACAAAAAAATACGTTCATATAGTATGAAAAAACACGTGTCAACCCAATTATTTTCCAAACGAACATGTGTGTACGCTTCCTATTAAAAAAAATTCAAAAAGCTACAAAATACCGGTTTTTTGCTTATATTTAAAAAAGTATTGATAATAAAGGAAAAAGTTTCAGATATTTTTTGTAGATCTTAAAAATATCTATCGAGTGAAGTCAAATTTGTCAGAATCGACTAATTAGTTAATTAAGGAATTGAGTTTAAAGTTAGAAGCAGTTAGCGGGGTGGGGAGCGATATCTTTATCGAATACTTCTACATTTTTACACATTAATTACAATTTCTTAATCTTATTGATTAATAATTAAACAGAAAAATAGTTTTATAATAAGGACTAAGTATTTTGAATAACAATTTTAATGTAAAAATTACCACCTTTCTTACTTTTAGCATAAAATAATAAGGGATATATTAACCTAATGAACTATTTAACAACAGCAGTTATAAGTAGTATTTTAAAAATGATTAGTAAATATATTCACGAATAAAAAAACTTAAATAATAGAACACTCTTTTCCTGTAATATATTCCTAATAGCTGTCTAATACATATTTTAATTCTTTCATGCTTGATCAAGACTAAATATAAATACAAAATAAAATAATTGTATATAAAAATTGATTAAAGTTATCACTTCTGCCGTGCGTCCCACGGGACACACCTCTTTTTTACATATGAACAGGTACATGTATAATTGATTCTTTTTTTTATAAAAGAGTATTCATTGGTAACAGGTTTCATAAGATAATTATGTGAATTCTTATTAAAGTTAAGGGTAGAGCATGGTCGTAAATGAAGAAAAAATCATTTTTGTATATTAAAAGCGAGTTCTATATATATATGTGCGTAATTTTTAAGATGAAGATGTAATTTTAATTAAATTTTATTAAATAATTTTTAACATAAGGTATTGGAATGAGATACTTATTTTAACTTTAAAGTTAAATATCATAAAAACTATTTTTTACACCTAAAAATCTCCTTGCTGGACAATTTTTATCTAGCCTCCTGAAATTTTGCACACATTCTGAGAAATGTATTAGTTATAAAATTACACAGCCTTTTTTCTTTAAAATTAAAATGACATTTTTATGGCTGTTTTTGTTGCAATATAGTAACATTTTTCATTAAAAAATAGCAATAAATATGTCACATTTTATTTTAAACAAAAATGGCTGTGTAACTTCATAACTAATACATATCTCAGGATGTGTGCACATCAGGAGACTGCGATAAGAATTGTCCAGCAAGGAATTTTTAAAGGTATAAAAAATAGTTTTTATGATATTTAACTTTAAAGTTTAAAATAAGTATATAAATTATTCAATAAAATTTTATAAAAATTAAATTTTCATCTTAAATATTGTTTACGCACATTTTACATAATATATAGAACATGTTTCTAAAATAATAAAAGAAATTGATTTTTTCATTATTTTCGACCATACTCTACCCTTAGAAGACCAAATCTTGTTTAGATTAAGTATCTATAATTTATATTCAACTTATTTATATGATGCGATAATCTTATCTTTTGTATCTATAGTGTATATGTGTTTTATCAAAAATACTATTTGGCAAGAATGATACACACACGCGCACACGCACATACACACACATACACACATTGTCTTTCTAATTTATTGATGTTACTGATGGGGTTCTAAGACGACAATTTAAGGGTAACCAGGAAGTACAGCCGAGCAATGACATATCACTTCCGCTTAGTACAAGTACCCAGTAGCCAATACGAAAATGTCCACTATATAAATATATCTTTCCTGGTGGAAATTCGAAAATATTTTAGAGTCACTAAAGTAGTTTATAGGTATAAATTATAGAATCATAATATTTTGTAGAAAATAATGTTTAAATGCCTATTTTATTGATATGAAAAATTATACTGAATTAAATAGCTAAAAAATAGACATAAAATCTATATGGGAGATTCCATGTGAAGTGATCCAGTTAAAAAATAGAATTTTGTTTTAATGTATGGAATCAGTAAAAAACTACTTGAATAGAGTGTAGCTAAATTTTTAGACCTGAATTACAATTAGTACCAAAGCTGTAGCCAATCAAAAAATCGAATTTTTTGATAAAATTGACTTTTTGGCCATGTTTATCACTTAATAACTCAAAATCTAACAATTTTTTCTTATATACATTAAATTTGAAAAAGTTTATTAATTTCAAGAAGAATTAGTTGAAATATTTCATTTATATTATTTTAAAACTTTGAATATGGTTATAATCAATAAAAACCTTTATGGTAAAAAAAAGGGTTGTACGATCAAAAATATTTTATCCATCCAAAAATCTAATTCATCGATGATTAATTACCTTCAAAATAATGCAAAGTTTGAGTGCGGCAGAGCATTTCAGACAAAGTTATGGTGATTTTAGGCAAATTTCTTAAAAAAAGAGAGCGAATGCATTTTATGAAAAAAACAGACTAACCGTATACTTGCATTCAAACAAAATGAAACTATTATTCCTTAATAATACTAAAATATACTATTTATTGTTAGTTACTGATACTTTTTAATCTCTAAGTTGCTTACAAACACAAAACAGTAGGTATAAGCAGTTATACCTGTTATATACTTGGATAAATACCTGAAACTTTTTATAATTCCAATAAATCCAATTATATAACAAGTATAACTAAAAGTATCAGACTTCAATAAAAACTAAATAAAAGTATCAGTATAACTAACAATAAATAGTATATTTTAGTACTATTAAGGAATAATAGTTTCATATTGTTTGAATGCAAGTATACGGTTAGTCTGTTTTATTCATAAAATGCATTCGCTCTCTTTTTTTAAGAAATTTGCCTAAAAACACCATAACTTTGTCTGAAATGCTCTGCCGCACTCAAACTTTGCATTATTTTGAAGGTAATTAATCATCGATGAATTAGATTTTTGGATGGATAAAATATTTTTGATCGTACAACCCTTTTTTTTACTATAAAGGTTTTTATTGATTATAACCATATTCAAAGTTTTAAAATAATATAAATGAAATATTTCAACTAATTCTTCTTGAAATTAATAAACTTTTTCAAATTTAATGTATATAAGAAAAAATTGTTAGATTTTGAGTTATTAAGTGATAAACATGGCCAAAAAGTCTCAAAAATTTTTTCAAAAAATTCAATTTTTTGATTGGCTACAGCTTTGGTACTAATTGTAATTCAGGTCTAAAAATTTAGCTACACTCTATTCAAGTAGTTTTTTACTGATTCCATACATTAAAACAAAATTTTATTTTTTAACTGGATCACTTCACATGGAATCTCCCATATATATATACCATTAAACTTGGCGCTAGTTTTTATAACTATAAAAAGGTATAAAAATAAAAACAGAAAATACCTTGTAATTTAATTTTTAAAATTGAAAATATTAAAAATGTGTATTGCATGTATATATTGTATATATTTTATATATATATATATATATATATATATATACTAGGGGGGCTTCGCCCCCCTGCGCGCTTCGCGCGCCAACCCCCTATTTTTAATTTCGAAAAAGGTTTTTCGTAATTAATTTATTTAAAATAATGTTTTAAATTGTATTATTTTTTCACTACCATGGACACCTTAAAAATTTAACAGATTCACACAACACCTTGGAGGTATTGCTATAGTTATTATAATTTATAAATAAAAGTTTACCAAAATATAGTGTAATGAAATCAGAATAAAAATAATAAAAAAAATAGAGACATATTAAATGTTAACTTTAAAATTTAAACTATATGAATTCTTATAAAGCTTAAATTTATATTTTAATAATTATAAATGTTAAGGAAAAATTAACTTACCAAAAATAGTAAAGTACATATACTTACTAAATTGTAGTATTTTAGTTAACAATTTATTAAAATTTTGGATTATTTTAAACGGTTATAAATAGAACTTCACCTCCTAAAATTAATTTATTGAAGTCATCGGCAAGAGTTCTATATGTCATTAATATTTTGTACTTTTAGAGTAATAAAACTTTCTTCTTAATTAAATTAATTTTTGTATTAGTTTTAAAGAATTATTTATAATATGTTAGCGGTATATAAATAAAAACCTGTTTCTTCCATTTCTCCCGTAATTCGTAATTTGCACCCTCTTTCAAAATTTGCGTTTTAATCCATAATTATATCCAATTTATTTTTCCCTTTAGTTACAGAGCCCATATATTTATTTTAATTATTTACTATGCAGAGCCCAAATATTTATTTTGATTATTATAAACAAATTCATTCCTTAAATAACCTTTTGTATCTAATATATACATACTTGTTTATTTAAAATATTGTGTTATATAAATATAAATCATCTACACACTTATATATCCATACAATTTTGAAATATTAATTTAAAAAATATTTAAATTAAATGCTCCTAAATTAATAGTTTTTGAAAATCTATTCAAATGTAATTCGTATTTTATATTGCCACTGTTAAAATTTGAATTTTCTTTTGCCTATACTGTTTATAATAGAATTATCTTAAAAATGCAATAATTAATATATTTAATTTTTAACCCATTGCATATATCATATGGATATTTGGAAAAGTGTATGTTATACTTGATTAATATTTATTTCATCTTCAAACAATTTTGCATCTGTATTTAAAGCATTACATTGAATTTTAGATCCGTTATTATTATTGAGTATACGTTTAAAAATTTTATGAGTTTTATCAAGAATGAGTAAACAAATACACATTCTTTCAAGTTATGTTCACAACTTTTTTTTTGCGCACGGAAAAAATACATGTATTATGTATTCTTGAAAAAACAATTTTAAAATATATATATATATATTATATAAATATTCCGCCGCACGCACACACACCCACATACATACATAAATATACATATATATATGGGCTATTTCACGTCAAGTGGTACGATGGAAATTTTAAATCACTCCAAAATTTGAGAACAGGCTGGAAACATCTTCCAGAACATACAAAAAAAATTTAAGTATTAAAAATAATTTGCTTAAGAGTTATTCGACCATGAAAAGTGGAAATTTTTCAATTTTTTAGAAAAATTTCTATTTTTAAAGCCATTTATCTCAAAATCTGTTGATTTTTTTTAAAAAACATTACAAACAACTTTTGTTTAAATTAATCTTTAGAACTTATCTACCCTGGTTACATTTCTTACTTTTAAAATCTCGAAGAGATAGAACACCCGGACATATTGAATATCAAAAAAAAGGCTACCACACCATAATCGATTTTAATCTAACACCGCTCAAAAGTTCACATTTTTCGCGAGCTTTCGAATGGCTTGGGTTAGCTTATTGGCCAAGACCGCTGTTGTAAGTTATGCCTCATAAAATCACTAATTTTCACGCATTTTAGGACATAACTTACACCAAAGGTGTAACATATATATATAATATATATGGCGTATTCCACGTGAAGTGGTCCAATCAAAATTTTAAAATGCACCAAATTTTGAGTACACTTTGCCAATTTTTTTGCAGAATACAGAAAAAAATTTTTGGTACTGGAATTTATTAGCTCAAAAGTTATTATAACCTTAAAAAGTGAACTTTATCCAGTTTTTTTCAACACCAGCTGGGTTTATCGCTATTTAACTCAAAATCTATCAACTTTTACTATACAAACATTCGTTGCTAATTATGTGTAGAATTTATCCTTCTGGGTTAGAATTTCTAATCTTAAGGTTAATATTACTTAAACTACATGTCAATATTCAACTTAAAAAAAGTGTAAGTGCGCCGCAATTGATTTTTTTATCCAAAAGTCTAAAAGAAAGCTTGGAGCAATACATTTCAAATGGTCTGTAGCATTTTTATGGCCTTCAATTCTGTAAAAAGTCATGATAATTTAAAGAAACACCATATTTTTTTAAAAATTTAAATGGGAAATACCATGTTAATTTTTTGAATTTTTTGTCTTTCTTTAAATTGACATAACTTTTTACAGAATTGAAGGCCATAAAAATGCTTCAGACCGTTTGAAAGGTATTGCTCCAAGCTTTCTTTTAGACTTTTGGATGAAAAAATCAAAGGTGGCGCACTTGCACTTTTTTCAAGTTGAATATTGACATGTAGTTTAAGTAATATTGATCTTGAGATTAGAAATTCTAATCCAGAAGAATAAATTCTACACATAATTAGCAACGAATGTTACATATAATGTTGTATAGTAAAAGTTGATAGATTTTGGGTTAAATAGCGATGAACCCAGCTGTTGTTGAAAAAACTGGAAAAAGTTCACTTCTTGAGGTTAGAATAACTTTTGAGCTAATAAATACCAGTACCTAAAAATTTTTTTCTGTATTCTGAAAAACATTTGCAATGTGTACCAAAATTTGGTGCATTTTAAAATTTTGATCGGACCACTTCACGTGGAATACCCCATATGTATGGTAATGAACAATTAACTTCCCAAAAATAGTAAAGTGCATATACTTAATTGTAGTATTTAGTAAAAACCTATTAAAATTTTAGATTATTTTAAACGGATCTAAATAGAACTTTACCTCCTAAAATTAATTTATTGAAGTCATCGGCAAGAGTTCTATATGTCATTAAATTCTGTAAAAAGTCATGATAATTTAAAGAAACACCATATTTTTTTAAAAATTTAAATGGGAAATACCATGTTAATTTTTGAATTTTTTGTCTTTCTTTAAATTGACATAACTTTTTACAGAATTGAAGGCCATAAAAATGCTTCAGACCGTTTGAAAGGTATTGCTCCAAGCTTTCTTTTAGACTTTTGGATGAAAAAATCAAAGGTGGCGCACTTGCACTTTTTTCAAGTTGAATATTGACATGTAGTTTAAGTAATATTGATCTTGAGATTAGAAATTCTAATCCAGAAGAATAAATTCTACACATAATTAGCAACGAATGTTACATATAATGTTGTATAGTAAAAGTTGATAGATTTTGGGTTAAATAGCGATGAACCCAGCTGTTGTTGAAACAAACTGGAAAAAGTTCACTTCTTGAGGTTAGAATAACTTTTGAGCTAATAAATACCAGTACCTAAAAATTTTTTTCTGTATTCTGAAAAACATTTGCAATGTGTACCAAAATTTGGTGCATTTTAAAATTTTGATCGGACCACTTCACGTGGAATACCCCATATGTATGGTAATGAACAATTAACTTCCCAAAAATAGTAAAGTGCATATACTTAATTGTAGTATTTAGTAAAAACCTATTAAAATTTTAGATTATTTTAAACGGATCTAAATAGAACTTTACCTCCTAAAATTAATTTATTGAAGTCATCGGCAAGAGTTCTATATGTCATTAATATTTTGTACTTTTAGAGTAATAAAACTTTCTTCTTAATTAAATTAATTTTTGTATTAGTTTTAAAGAATTATTTATAATATGTTAGCGGTATATAAATAAAAACCTGTTTCTTCCATTTCTCCCGTAATTCGTAATTTGCACCCTCTTTCAAAATTTGCGTTTTAATCCATAATTATATCCAATTTATTTTTCCCTTTAGTTACAGAGCCCATATATTTATTTTAATTATTATAAACAAAGGCATTCCTTAAATAACCTTTTGTATCTAATATATACATACTTGTTTATTTAAAATATTGTTTTATATAAATTGTTACGTACGTAACATCGACGCGCGGATCGGCGCGTGTGTGAGAACGGTGTAGGATGACCGAAACGCGAAATATCATGACGAATGCAACTACGACAAGAAATCGCGGACGGTGGCCTAGTGGTTAGGTCTCGTGACTGGAAACTCGCGGATCCTCGGTTCGAGTCCCGGCGTCCGATCAATTTTTTATTCGGTCCTCTCCTATCACCTTCTCCATACGCAACAAAATATACGTAATCTACTTACTTATATATCCATACAATTTTTAAATTGGATTTGAATAATATTTAAATTAAATACTACTAAAATAATAATTTTCGAAAAACTTTTGAAATGTAATTCGTATTTTAGATTGCCACCGTTAAAATTTGAATTTTCTTTTGCCATTACTGTTTATAATAGAATTATCTTAAAAATGCAATAACTAATGCATTTAATTTTTAATATATTGTATATTTCACATATAGATATTTAGAAAAGTGTATGTTATACTTGATTAATATTTATTTTATCTTCGAAAAATTGTGCATATTTTTAAAAACATTACATTAAATTTTAGGTCAGTTTTTATTTTATGAGTTTTATCAGGAATAAGTAAACTAATACACATTCTTTCAAGTTATATTCACAACTTTTTTTTGCGCACGGAAAAAATACATATATTATCTATTCTTGAAAAAACAAATAACACGTACACACACACACGCACACGCACACGCACACGCACACACACACACACACGCGCACGTACAGGCACACACACACACGCACACGCACACGCACACGCACACGCACACGCAGACGCACACACACACACGCACACACATATGCACGCACGCACGCACGCACGCACACACACACACACACACGCACGCACGCTCGCGCACGCACACACATATACACTTATATATAAGACATATATACTATATAACATATATATATAAAACATATATATATATATGTTGAATTCTGAATTCTTAGACACGGCGGCGGCGGCGGCGAAATATTTATATATTATAGAGAGATATATATGACATATATATATATAAAACATATATATATATGTTGAATTCTGAATTCTTAGACACGGCGGCGGCGGCGGCGGCGGCGAAATATTTATATATTATAGAGAGATATATATATATGGGCTATTTCACGTCAAGTGGTACGATGAAAATTTTAAATCGCTCCAAAATTTGAGAACAGGCTGGAAATATCTTCCAGAAGATAGAAAAAAAATTTTAGGTGTTAAAAATAATTTGTTTAAGAGTTATTCCACCATAAAAAATAAAAATTTTTCAATTTTTTAGAAAAATTGCTATTTTTAAAGCCATTTATCTCAAAATCTATTGATTTTTTTGAAAAAACATTACAGACAACATTTCGTCGTTCCCCGATAAGAAGGTGCTACCTCGGAATCCGATTACAAAAGGTGCTACCTCGGAATCTGGTTGTAAAAGGTGCTACCTCGGAGCCCGGTTATAAAAGGTGTTACCTCGGAGTCCGGTTATAAAAGGTGCTACCTCGGAGTCCGGTTTTAAAAGGTGCTACCTTGGAATCCGGTTATAAAAGGTGCTAACTCGGAGTCCGGTTATAAAAGGTGATAACTCAAGAACGAATTTTTCGTCTATGATTTTAAGTTGGTACTACTGCCGGTTTAGCTCAGCAATAATATTGACAATTGTTTTTTGGCAATTTTATAAAAGATTATTTTTATTTATCTATTATTTAACGTTGTACTCTTATTTTTAATGCGGAATTTAACAATATATCGTAAAACTTAATACCGTAACATAATGTTTATAATATTTATAATTAAAACAAAAAAGATGATATATACACTTTAGTCAATTGTTGGTTTTAAATAACTCAATTTTTATAATACATTTCAACACAACTGCCGAAGGTTCTGTTTTACGGAGTGAGATTTTTTCGCTAGAGTTAAACAAGGGAGAGAAATGGAATAAGGTACAAAATGATTCGAATACAACCGCCAAAATTGAATAGTTGACATGCTTTAAAATTGTTTAAGAGGTATCAGTGTTAAATTACATTTGTCAAATTAAAATTAAAATTGCGAAAAATGGCAGTTTGCGAGAAATTATTAAAATTTACGCATTTAGCTTATATTTTTATCATTTAAACATATTTAATTATTATTTACCATGTATTTTCTGCAGTTACTACTCATCATAATTAGTTTTTTAACTTTTGCAGTAGTATAATTTATAATTTTATAATTTATCAATGATTATCTACTGAATCTATATATGAAATTATCAAAGTTTAGTACATATATACCTATGTCGACGTAATTTTCTTATTTTGGAGATTAAAATATAAAAAGAAACAGTTTAAAATATATTCAAACTAAATAATAACTTTACCTGAATTACGTTTATTTAAATTTTTTGATGATATACGCATAGGTACTACTAAATAATAATAAATAACTAATAGATAAATAAAAATAATCTTTTATAAAATTGCCAAAAACAATTGTCAATCTTATTGCTGAGCTTACACTTGCAGTAGTACCAACTTAAAATCATAGACTGAAATTTCGCTCCTGAGTTATCACCTTTTATAACCGGACTCCGAGTTAGCACCTTTTATAACCGGACTCCAAGGTAGCACCTTTTATAACCGGACTCCGAGGTAGCACCTTTTATAACCGGACTCCGAGGTAGCACCTGTTACAACCGGATTCCGAGGTAGCACCTTTTATAACCGGATTCCGAGGTAGCACCTTCTTATCGGGGAACGACGATTTGTTCAAAATAATCTTTAGAACTTATCTACCTAGGTTACAATTCTTAATTTTAAAATCTCGAAGAGATAGGACACCCGGAAATATTGAATATCAAAAAAGGCGCCCACGCCACAATCGATTTTGATCTATCAACGCTCAAAAGGTCACATTTTTCGAGAGCTTTCGAATGGCGGTGGTTAGATTATTGGCCAAGACCGCTGTTGTAAGTTATGGCCGAAAATATATGAAAATTAGTGATTTTATGAGGTTTATGAGGCATAACTTACAACAGCGGCGTTCGCGCGTCTCAGAGTTTCTTCAACATGAAGTCGCTCTGTTGTTTCGAATAAAAATAAATGGAATTGGAAAGGAAGAGGTGTTGGATCAAAAAATAACACGTCGATTGAGCCTTGACATGTCGTTTAATGGCTCTTGGGGAAAAGCCTTGCGGCATAAAAACCCCACAAATTGATATTTTGTACAAGCGTTAGAATTGCTCGTTGCACCGTGCGGTGATGAAATTTGAGACGTAAGCGCTGAGAGCCCCGCGAAATATTCGTCGAAAAAGAAACGCCGAGGGCTCTGCGAAACGATCAGATCGTTATGAAATGACGCAATGAAAACCATGTACGAGAAAACCGTTAATCGAGTTTGAAAATAAAAAGAAAGATCCCGTGAAAGAAAAAATCCGGACGTAAATTAATCCACGACGTTACTATCGCGATCTCCGATCAATTATATATGAGTCGCGCGGCGCGGGCTTTGTCGTCTAAAATCTCTCCCCCCTTCGCCCCACTACTTGAAGCGCCGAAAAGACGGAATGCGTAATTATTATATGTAAGCGCGCTATTGGCTGAGCGTGTTTTGTAAAATTATAAGAGAGCGCGCGCGCTTCAAAGTAGTGATAAGCAAAAAAGTTTAAATGTTGTTTTTCTTATTCTTTTAGTGGAGTTGGGGAAGGGGATGCGTACAATGAAAGTCACTTACACGCACAAGCACTTTGTTTTAATTAATATAAATTTATTAAGTCGACTTGAACGATTTTGAAAGAATGCCGAACAAGACAGAAGAGCGACACAAGCGCCTACCACGGTCTGCTGGAGAGTTCGCCATCTATATGCTACTCTATACATGTGCTAAGTGTGAATTCTTAATATTAAATTTAACTACCGAAATATTTATTTTGTTTTTTTCTGTTTGAAACTATGAAAAGCGTGAATTCAAATAAAAGTATTTGTTAATAATATTACTGACTTAGTATTGTTTCCCTTATATTTAATTTCTTTTATAAACAGTTATATAATAATTTATATGACTTATTTGTGAGTCTACAACGTAAGTCAATATAGACGAATTTGATTAAAATTCAAACATTCCTCTTGATGTTAGAATAAAAAAGCATGATCATCTAAGGATAAGTATTATTTGATCAGCAAAAACAAACTACAATTATGAAATTATAACAAATGTCTATCAAAACGACGTGTGCTAATTAATTTAGTTGTTTTTTGCGCAAAGCAAACCTCAAACAATCATTACTACAAAATTTGAATGCATTTAATATTAATTATAAAATCATATAGTACATTTTAGTACATCTCTGTACATTTCCATACATTTCCGAATATTCTCGGACATTTTTGTACACTTCTGTACAAAAGTCTAATAAGTACCAATAATGTACCAAAAATGTACAGAAATGTACAAATTATACTTTCACCAGGGTGTGTATTAGTTTACACATTCCTGATGATAAAACTCATAAAATTTTTAAATGTGTACTCAATGATAATAACGGATCTAAAATTTAATGCTTTAAATGTAGATGCAAAATTATTTGAAGATAAAATAAATATTAATCAAGTAAATCATACACTTTTCTAAACATCAATATGATATATACAATAAGTTAAAAATTAAATGCATTAGTTATTGCATTTTTAAGATAATTCTATTAATAACAGTAGTAGCAAAAGAAAATTCAAATTTTAACAGTGGCAAAATAAAATACGAATTACATTTGAAAAGATTTTCAAAAAATATTAATTTAGGAGCATTTAATTTAAATATTTTTTAAATTAATATTTTAAATAAACAAGTATGTATTTATTAGAAACAAAAGGTTTTTTAAGGAATGAATTTGATTATAATAATCAAGAAAAATATATGGGCTCTGTAACTAAAGGGAAAAATAAATTGGATATAATTATGGATTAAAACGCAAATTTTGAAAGAGGGTGCAAATGAAGAATTACGGGAGAAATGGAAGAAACAGGTTTTGATTTATATGCCGCTAAAATGTGATCAATAGATCTTTAAAATTAATACAAAATTTATTTATTTAAAAAGAAAGTTTTATTTATATTAAAGTACAAAATATTAATAACATAGAACTTTTGGCGATGATCCTTCGTCATTAAATAAATTAATTTTAGGACGTAGTTCTATTTAGATCCGTTTAAAATATTCCAAAATTTTAATAAGTAGTTACTAAATACTACAATTTAGTAAGTATATGCACTTTACTATTTTTGGTAAGTTAATTTTTTATTAACATTTATAATTATTAAAATATAAATTTAAGCTTTATAGGAATTCATATAGTTTAAAATTTACAGTTAACATTTAATGTCTCTATCTTTTTATTATTATTATTCTGATTTCATTAAACTAAATTTTGGTAAAATCTTTTATTTATAAATTATAATCGTATTAAAAAAAAAAAATTAAATTTTTGGTATAAAACCCAAAGCACTATAGCAATACCTCCAAGGTGTTGTGTGAATCTGTTTAATTTTTAAGGTGTCCATGGTAGTGAAAAAATAATAGTATTTAAAACATTATTTTAACTAAATTAATTACGAAAAACCTTTTTCGAAATTAAAAACAGGGGGTTGGCGCGCGAAGCGCGCAGGGAGGCGAATCCAAATTAGTATAAATATTATATATATATACATATATATATATATATATATATATATATATATATATATATGGGTGGTTCTCTGTGACATCGAAGATGAAAAAAATAAATATTGCTATAACTGTGGGAATATGTTTTAGAGGTATCCAGTAGTTCTCCTGAATTTTTTCAGATTTTTTTCTGGGCCATTATTTTAAGTTACAGAGAGTCAAAGTTGACATTTTAGCACTTTTTTGCATTATATGCCCATTTTCATGAATTTTTAGCTCCCAGGGGATGCATTTTTCACTAAAAACATAAGTATGACTTTTTTTGTAGAATTTTCCGAACTTTTTATTAAAAATACTTTTAAAGACATAAATGTATGCTGTCACACTCTTGTAAGCCATTTAAACCTTAAATAGTGAAAATCAGCAATTCTGCTCCGGACTCTGGTAACCTAATACTGTCTAAAAGATGTCTTTTTATAGTCAGAAACTGCCTAAAAATTTCCAGAGTGGGTCTAAATCATTAAGATCTCTTATGGTCAAAATATCCGGGAAAAGTGCCCGAAATATTAATAGAAATGTATATTTGTTGCCTTATAACGATGAATCTAGTAGCATGATCATTGCAAAAAAATTTATGCACTTACCTTGGAGTGGTAGAAAAGTATCTTCACTTGTTTCAGTATCCATCTAATCTCCTGTAAGCTGCTAAAAATACAAATATTATTATAAAATTATAAAAAATTATTTTTTAAACATTTATAATGCTGGATTTTTAGTTTTACATCCCTTACAAGAATTATAATACTTATCTGAAGGATTACTATAAAAGTATCAACATTATTATTATTATTATTCAGCAATACATTGTTTAGATTTCACAAACTTGTCACTGTCACGTTATCATATTATTCATTATAATTATATATCCGATTTATTTATTGTATTAAATACGTATATTCAGTTATTGTAATAATGATGTTTATATATTTATAGTAATCCTTCAGATTAGTATTATAATTCTTGTAAGGACTGTAAAACTAAAAATTCAGCATTATAAATGTTTAAAAATTAATTTTTTACATTTGTATAATAATATTTGTATTTTTAGCAGCTTACAGGAGATTAGATGGATACTGAAACAAGTGAAGATACTTTTCTACCACTCCAAGGTAAGTGCATAAATTTTTTTGCAATGATCATGCTACTAGATTCATCGTTATAAGGCAACAAATATACATTTCTATTAATATTTCGGGCACTTTTCCCGGATATTTTGACCATAAGTGATCTTAATGATTTAGACCCACTCTGGAAATTTTTAGGCAGTTTCTGACTATAAAAAGAGAATTTTTGGACAGTATTAGGTTACCAGAGTCCGGAGCAGAATTGCTGATTTTCACTATTTAAGGTTTAAATGGCTTACAAGAGTGTGACAGCGTACATTTATGTCTTTAAAAGTATTTTTAATGAAAAGTTCGGAAAATTTTACAAAAAAAGTCATGCTTATGTTTTTAGTGAAAAATGCATCCCCTGGGAGCTAAAAATTCATGAAAATGGGCATATAATGCAAAAAAGTGCTAAAATGTCAACTTTGACTCTCTGTAACTTAAAATAATGGCCCAGAAAAAATCTGAAAAAATTCAGGAGAACTACTGGATACCTCTAAAACATATTCCCACAGTTATAGCAATATTTATTTTTTTCATCTTCGATGTCACAGAGAACCACCCATATATATATATATATATATATTATAAATATTTCGACGCCGCCGTATCTAAGATTTCAGGATTCAATATATATATATATATATATATATATATATATATATATATATATATGGGATATTCCACACGAAATGGTTCAATCAAAATTTTAAAATGCTCCAAATTTTGGGTACACATTGAAAATGTTTCTCAGAATACAGAAAAAAATTTTTAGGTACTGGAATCTACTTGCTCAAAAGTTATTCGAATCTAAAAAAGTGGATTTTTCCAAGTTTTTTTCAACACCAGCTGGGTTTACCACTATTTAACTCAAAATCTATCAACTTTTATTATAGAAAATTATATGTAACATTCGTTGCTAATTGTGTCTGGAATTTATTATTCTGTGTTAGAATTTCTAATTTCAAGGTGAATGTTATATAAACTACACGTGTAACAGTTTGGTTGCCGCACGGATGTTTATTTTAATGTCGCGGCTGCTCAGCGGAACGGTTAAACTTACCGTATTTAAATAAACATATTTTTCCCGCGATGCGGCGGCGGTTACCTGTCCGCTCTACCAAATCTGTTAAATGTTAGTCTGAAACCGAGTTACTGTTTCAGATAACAACCAGTTAAAAGTCAATTCTTAAATTGACCGCGAAACAGGGATATCGCGTCGAGCCCTTGTCAACCAGAAATATACGAGCTTTTAGGATTACGGAAGGAATCGTACGTCGTTAATTTCACTTAATCGAACACCGGTTTGTATTCTAATAATAATATAAATTTATTGAAATAAATATTGAGATAAATAATAAACAAAATATGATTGTCGCCGAGGTGTACACTTTGAATTACAAGTCGATAAACGGCCGACTTGTAGAGAGAGGGGGAAAAATATCGCGAACTAAGATAATATATCCAGTCAACGGGACTGGTATAAAGCAACACGATTATTTATTAAGTGCGAATAAAAATTCGATCGCGTGAAGTGGTACCACTTACTTTGTACGCTGCTGTAGTCGTTGGTAAACAACGACCAGCCGATCGGTTGCTTACTCTCTCTCTCTCCCTCACTCTCGCTGCGGTGTCGCACGGATTGTCCGCTCGCCCGTGCACCGAGGTTGTGTGGCTGCAGGCAGATGCACGGTGTTGCACCACTCACTGCAAATGCAGGATCGGCCTGCAGTCGAAACGCACGCACAAAATGCACGGCAAAACCCAACACGGCGAAACTGAACACGGGACGCGGGGGGATCACAACCGTCGCGTAAGAAGGCGGCTATATCTCTCCTGCAGCGCGCGCGAATCTCCCCCTCACCTATCTAATCAGGTGCGTGCACGAATCTTTCGCGCGCGAAGTCGATCTCGCCCGTGTAGCCACGACGAACCGGGCCGAGCCGAATCTCGACGGCTCGAGCCGATGCGAACATTATGATACTATTCGCTCGTGTTGCTCGAATTCGTCAAACGGTAAGGTAAACAATACCTTACCGTTACACCTCCCTTCCAGATTCCACATACCCGTAATGTGGTTTCTGCATCCCTAACGAATTTGGGATGGGAAGTGGCTACACAGGTACAACAAAAAACTGGCCCGAAAATCCGGACACTAACTGCAGTTCCGTCGTGGTCTGCCTCAACCTCGTTTGGCTAGCCCGCGGTGACTAGTGGTCGAAATTACCGTCGACCTATCCTGCGGTCTGGCGACGACCCTCGCGTTTTTACGCGGCCTACCTCTACTTCGTTTAACGGGGGCAACGGCATTCGCGTTATCTCGTTCGCTTGCGTCTTGTCGCGTGACGCGTCTTGTCGCGTGACACGTCTTTGCTCGCAGGAACCGTGTCGCATTCGGGTTCCTCTTCCCTCGTAGGTAGATCGGTCTCGATGTCGACTTCATCCGATAAGTACGGTTTGAGGTACTGGACATGGCATTTCTCCTCATGTCCCTGAGTATCCTGGATCTTAACAGTATTTGGGCCGTAGCTGTGGACAATCAAATAAGGACCGACGTATTTTGGAGCTATCTCGGCCGAGACGCCTTGTGCGCTGGATGAGAGGACTCGGTTCTTCTTCCATACCAAGTCCCCGACTTCAAAAGAAGCCGCTCGTCTCCCGGCATTATAGTAGCCGGCTTGCCTATCCTGAGCTTTATTAGCTCTAGCTGAAGCTTTCTTGTGAAGCTCAGGTAGTCGTGATAGCCGATCACTCCATTCAAGCAAACGTTGGTATTCCAAACGTTGCTGAGTCAGCTCGTCTTGAACTCGACGAGCTGTGCCGGGTGGCTCAGGCTGCCGGCCGTAATTTAACATGGCCGTGCTCCATCCTGTCGAACTCTTTACCGCCGTATTTAAAGCAAACACAAGGTCTGGTAACTTCTCGTCCCAAGTGTTGTGCTTCTCGGTAATGTAAGACGCTACCATCGTTTTCAGCATCCGATTAGCACGTTCGACGGGATTGGCCTGAGCGTGGTACGGAGGAATAGTTGTATGAAATATTCCTCGTTCCACGAGATAATCATCTACGAGCTTGTTCTTGAATTCAGTGCCGTTGTCGGATAAAAATACTTCCGGTGTGCCAAAACGCATGACGACTCGTTCGTGTAACTCTTTCACGATCGTCTTAACGTTAGCTTTCCGGATCGGCATTGCTTCAATCCAGCGCGTGAACAAATCTTGGAAGATCAAAATATATTCAAATCCGTATGTGGATCGGGGAAGTGGTCCAGTAACATCTCCTACTACCACTTGCCATGGCTTTTCAACAACACGCCTACCCATCAAACCCATGGGAGGGCGTTGCTCCACCTTGCATTGCTGGCACACCTGACATTTGCGTACATACTCGCCAGCTTCGGCATAGTAACGTGGCCAATAATATAACTTTGCCACGCGAGCAAATGTCTTTTCTCTACCTAGATGGACAGCTGCCGGATCATCATGACATTCTCGGAGGATGGTCTGCCTGTGCTCCTCGGGTACGACCAACTTCCAAGCGTCTTGATCTTCCATGGCGTCATCCAATTCGGTATCCACCCGATACGAATACAGGTTTCCACCTTGGATCTTCCAATCAGGAAATTCTCTCGGCCGCTCACTTACGTCTTTGATCCACGAAAGGTACCAGGGGTCCTTAGTAGTCTGGCTCCAAGAGACGGAGGATAAGGCCGACTCGTCTTCCTCGTACATACGAGAAAGTGCATCAGGAACGTAGTTTAGAGCTCCTTTCCTGTGCTCAATAGTAAAGTTATGTGACTGAAGTTCTAACGCCCATCTGGCGAGCCGGCTCGTTGGATTGCGTATATTGCATAACTAACGAAGACTACTATGGTCAGTGACAACTTTAAACTGGTAACCTTCGATGTATGGTCTAAACTTCTTAATCGCCCATACTACGGCCAGGCATTCCCGTTCTGTGACGCTGTAATTGCATTCGGCGGGCGAGAGGATTCTACTGGCGAACTCCAGGACTCTCTCTTCTCCGCCGACAATCTGTAGCAACACTGCACCGATACCAGTGTCACTAGCGTCAGTCTGGACCACATACTCACCATTCTCATCGGGAGTTTGCAGAACGGGTGCTGTAATCAACAGAGCTTTAAGCTGCTGGAAAGCGCTCTCTTGTTCTTCCAGCCAAAGATACTTCTGGTCTTTCTTGGTCAGACGCGTTAGCGGCTCAGCTATGGTAGCATAGTCGTGCATGAAGCGTCTGTACCAAGATGCCATACCGAGAAATCGTCTCAGCTGCTTCAAATTCTAGGGAGCCGGATATTCTTTAAGCGGCTCCGTTTTAGCTGAGTCAGGTCGTATCCCGTCTCGGTTAACTCGCACACCCAAATATCTCACTTCGGGCTGGCAGAAGACACATTTCTCCCGGTTAACAGATACACCGGCTTCTGCCAAGCGAGTTAACACCTCGATTAACAGTTGCTTATGCTCTTCAAACGTCTCATTGACAATAATGATATCGTCGAGATATGCATAAGCAACCGGTTCGAGTTTGGGTCCAATCACCTGATCGATCATGCGCTGGAATGTCGTGCCAGCATTTGCCAATCCATACGGCATACGAGTAAACTGGAACAAACCCATTCCAGGTACCGTAAAAGCCGTTATCGGGAGCGACTCCACCTGTAGAGGTATCTGGTGGTACGCACAGTTCATGTCGATCGTGGAGATGTATCGGGCTTTCTTGAGTTTGCGTAGGATATCCTGCATATATGGCAAAGGATATGCATCAGGTTTCGTCAAAGCGTTGACTTTCCTAAAATCGATGCAAAAACGCCTAGCATTCTCACCCTTCTTCGCCATCACCACGGGGCTGGACCAACCGCTTTTCGAGGGTTCAATAAGGCCAGTCTCGAGCATCTCGCGAACTTGACGTTGCATTTCCTCTCGACTCTTATCAGAGACGGGGTAGTACCTCTGTTTGATCGGCCTAGCTGATCCGACGCACGATTATATGTTCGATATCGTAAGAACGGCCGATCTTTGGCAAGGTTGTGGACAACACTCGGTCTAGAAGTTCACGCAATTGTGTGCGCTCTACTTCTGTTACGTCAGCGACACCTGCTGACGATAATAAAGCATTGCCACTTTCCATACTTACCACTTCCAGCTGTAGGACTTGATCCGTTTTCTTTAGGAATAAACAGTCGGAATCTGGGACTAGGAAGGCTCGGAATGCTCGGATAAAATTTACTCCGATGTCGCACTCAGCATCCAGGTTCGGCATGATCGCAACACGTATTTCTCGAGTCTCTTTACCGATAGTAAATGGTAGCATCACGTGACCACACAACGGATGAGTACTACCATCAGCGAGCTTGGCATTGCCAGTTCACGACTCGAGAAGCGACCTGCCTAGAGCGGTTGCTAACTGCAAACCGCTCGGACCCATTACGGTTGTCGATGCACCTGGATCGAACAAAGCACGAATCAGGAATCCCCCTACGTCAACCTGACACCACCAGCGCATCTCGTCCTCAGGACGATAACTCCTTCGGCTAGTGCTCGATGTTACTAACTTTAGGACATTGCTGGTCTCCGGATCCGACTTCCTGGGATCTGTCAGGAATCAGTCCTTTCCTTTTCTGCTTAACTGCAGCTGGACTATCTCGGTAATCGGGAGTCAGACCTTTGTCCACCTTGGGGACTTCCTGTACTTTGAGGTATGCGGTTGTCCCCTCTAACCGCTTCCCCGCGCGTTTTTTGCGCAGTCAGAACACGTTCTAACGGTGTACCCCAACTTACCACAAGTGTGGCACTTGATTGGCCTGGGCAAGTCTTCTTTTCTCTTGATCTTCTTTCTTGAATCCGACGACTCGCTCGGGATCGGGTTGAGTTTTCGCATGATTGCGATTGAGCAGGTGATGTAATCTCTCACCGGCTCATACTCACCCTGTGTCCGAGCATTGGACTCCTCGATGAGCCTTTGCTGAAAGCTTTGGCTCATACCGTACCATTTCTTGGCAGATTTCACAAAATCTTGCCACGAGTGCCATTTGTCCTTCTCATTCCGGTACCACGTAGCTGCGGTCCCAGTGAGAAGTTCGGACAAGGACGACAACACGTCGTCCTCGCTGAGGTTAGCGAGAATCCTACAGTCTTCGACTCTCGCAAGGAAGGCATCGATACTCTGGCTTTTGTCGCCAGAGAATCGGACTCCCCACTTACGAACCACCGCACCAACATCGCGCGGTGTCCCGGCCGATCTCGACGCTGATTGGCCGGATTCGTAAAAGTCCTTCAGATTAGGGTAGGGAGAGTTTGGACATGGAGGCTGTCTCGGTCTCCGTGTGTCACCCCTCCCCCAAGCTCCTCCAGCATCTGCATGAGATGTTTTAGTCCCCTCAGACTCTACCTGCACGTGTTGTGGTCTGATGTCCGTCTCGTCCAGGGTGTAACACGTATAGGTGTCCTGGAACTGGACATGTTGGGTTGGCTCTCGGGTTTTGATTGTGCTGGAAGCTTGTGCACCGTTTGGCAAGTCCAACTTGCTGTTCACGGTGTGCATCTGTACTTCCAGCTCCTAAACCCGTTCCGTAAAGGTGGATAATTTACTTATTTGCTCCGCTAACATCGAAGCAAAATTCTTTGGTATCTCGAACTGAGTGCCAGTATCGGATACCAAAGTTATCCATTCCTCCTTGTCAGTTTCTCGGTCGGAGGTGTCCGACTGCCCATCTTCCTCTCGCTCGTCCATATTTTCTACTTCTAGAGCGAGAGTCCTCTGTAGCACCTCTACTACATCTGGGTCAGAATCCGGGTCCGGAATATCCGGATTCTGGGCAACCATGGACTTAAATCAATCTGTCCTCCGCCTGTTCCGCCTGACACGATCCTCATTTGAGTCTCTGTCGGCTGCGAACTCTTGAGCCGTATAATTACCCAACAGCCACTGTTGGAGTCGTTCGACTTTTTTATATACAGAGCCGTTTGTACGCATCTCTAACGACTCTAAGTGCGCCAGGATTTGTTCGCTGGATTGCGTACCAATCCACTGATCGACTTGCGTGGTCATCGATTCCGCCATTTTAATCTTAACAAAATTACCGCTAGGCTTATTTACACAAAAAAAAAATCTGAGTCGCTTTTCGCTTTACCTGTGCAAGGTATGCTTTTCTTCAAATTATTAGGTGGCTTTAACTAATAAAATTATTGAGCCACTAAGTTGAAGAATGAATTCTTTTCCCTTTATAATTACAAGAAAAGAAAAAAAAAATTAAGCACACCTATTTGAAATTTGCTTTCCTGCCAAATATAAAAAACTACGTTAAAGAATTATATTTTTGACTATTAATTTTACAAACAAATCGAGAGAAAAAAAAATTAACTATGTTAAACGCGGGATTAATTTAATTTATTATAAAACAAATAAACATACAATATTAAACGTAAAAAGAAATTTTACGAATTGATAATAAATTAAATTAAAAACAAGAAAAAATTTGTTTAAATCCAACTAAATGCGAAAAATTCGAATTTACTCCGGCTTTCGGTCACCAACGCACGCTGAATATATTAAAAATAAATAAATAAATAATTGAATAAATAGATAAATAAATATAAATATATTCCTAAACAACTAAATGTGTATGCCGCTGTGACCTCTTACAATCGCAATGTTACAAAAAAAATAATACAATTTTTATTGTAACTCGAGAGCCGGTCCGCATGACAAAAATATAAATTTAACAAGCAAACTTCAAAAACAAAAAATGTTTACCCTTGCACAGGTGTTACAATTTTTATTAAGTCGGAAAATTAAATACCGCCGATTTTCCGACTAGCCTACTCGAAATTAGGGACTCGGTATGTAAATTGCGGACCTCAAGGCGAATCGATCTATATTTCAATTTTAAAATTCAAAGTTACTATACTTTACGTGTAATTAATTAAAAAAAAATTATTATTACCGACCTCGGATTTCTTTTAACCAAACTAAACAACAATAAAAGAAAATCCGGTTCAAACTTATAAATTATTGTCTAAATACCATAATTTAAAGGTTAGAATTAATCGCAAACCGATTAATCTAACTGCCGGTAATAACAAATATACTAATTACGTTAATTAGTAAATAATAAAAAATTACACGCAAAATCCACACGTACTTAAAAAAATTAAATTTAAAATAAATTGATAACAACAAAAATCAATTAAATTAAATTAGATTCACTTCTGTTTATAATAAAATCCTAGTTTATAAGGGCACCTATGTAAGCGCAACTCGTATCACAAAAAAACGCAATCTAAAAAATTTACGTTGTGCGCCTCGTAGGCGCAATTTGGAAATTAACGTTGGGCGTCAAATAACCCAATCTATTAATTTACGTTGGGCGCCATGTAACAGTTTGGTTACTGCACGGATGTTTATTTTAATGTCGCGGCTGCTCAACGGTACGGTTAAACTTACCGTATTGAAATAAACATATTTTTCCCGCGATGCGGCGGCGGTTACCTGTCCGCTCTACCAAATCTGTTAAATGTTAGTCTGAAACCGAGTTACTGTTTCAGATAACAACCAGGTAAAATTCAATTCTGAAATTGACCGCGAAACAGGGATATCGCGTCGAGCCCTTGTCAACCAGAAATATACGAGCTTTTAGGATTACGGAAGGAATCATACGTGGTTAATTTCAATTAATCGAACACCGGATTGAATTCTAATAATAATATGAATTTATTGAAATAAATAAATAGAGATAAATAATAAACAAAATATGATTGTCGCCGAGGTCTACACTTTGAATTACAAGTCGATAAACGGCCGACTTGCAGAGAGAGGGGGAAAAATATCGCGAACTAAGATAATATATCCGGTCAACGGGACTGGTATAAAGCAACACGATTATTTATTAAGTGCGAATAAAAACACGGTCGCGTGAAGTGGTACTACTTACTTTGTACGCTGCTGTAGTCGTTGGTAAACAACGACCAGCCGATCGGTTGCTTACTCTTTCTCTCTCTCTCACTCTCGCTGCGGTGTCGGACGGATTGTCCGCTCGCCCGTGCATCGGAGTTGTGTGGCTGCAGGCAGATGCACGGTGTTGCACCACTCACTGCAAATGCAGGATCGGCCTGCAGTTGAAACGCACACACAAAATGCACGGCAAAACCCAACACGGCGAAACTGAACACTAGACGCGGGGGGATCACAACCGTCGCGTAAGAAGGCGGCTATATCCTACAGCGCGCGCGAATCTCCCCCTCACCTATCTAATCAGGTGCGTGCACGAATCTTTCGCGCGCGAAGTCGATCTCGCCCGTGTAGCCACGGCGAACCGAGCCGAGCCGAATCTCGACGGCTCGAGCCGATGCGAACATTATGATACTATTCGCTTGTGTTGCTCGAATTCGTCAAACGGTAAGGTAAATAATACCTTACCATTACACATGTCAATATTCAACTTGAAAAAAGTGCAAGTGCGCCACAATTGATTTTTTTATCCAAAAGTCTAAAAGAAAGCTTGGAGCAATACCTTTCAAATGGTCTGTAGCATTTTTATGGCCTCTAATTCTGTAAAAAGTTATGATGATTTATAAAAATACGAAATTTTTAAAAACATTTAAATGGGAAATACCATGTTAATTTTTATGAATTTTTTCTCTTTCTTTAAATTATCATAACTTTTTACAGAATTGACGGCCATAAAAATGCTACAGACCATTTGAAAGGTATTGCTTCAAGCTATTTTTTATAATTTTGTATAAAAAAATCAATTGTGGCGCACTTGCACTTTTTTGAGTTGAATATTGACATGTAGTTTATATAACATTCAAATTGAAATTAGAAATTCTAAAATAGAAGAATAAATTATAGACACAATTAGCAACGAATGTTGCATATAATGTTCTATATTAAAAGTTGATAGATTTTGAGTTAAATAGCGGTGAACCCAGCTGGTATTGAAAAAAACTTGGAAAAATTCACTTTTTGAGGTTTGAATAACTTATAAGCAAATAAATTCAAGTATATAAAATTTTTTTACTGTATTCTGAGAAATATTTGCAATATGTACCCAAAATTTGGTGCATATTAAAATTTTGATCGGACCAGTTCACGTGGAATACGGCATATATATATACACACACACACATACATATATATATATTATTTATTATTAACCAGAGTTACATAGAAAACATATATGGCACAAAAGTATTGTATACATACACAATTCCTACAAAACATTTCACTCGCAGTTACAGTGATACGCAATTATTTTACAATAACCCCACTACAATGCCGTGAAACCTGCAGAGGAAAATAAGATTTCCTGTTCGCAGGTCTGGTTTAAAACTATTAAAACTTAACAAAAACGCTGGTTAGTTATGCAGTACTTAGTACAGCAAACCACCATGCCATCCATCATTAACACACATACTATACATGCACACAATCGACATCGATAGTACTTCCCAGTCGGACTTCCTGACACGAGTTGCCCATCTCTGCCTACTCATTCATACATCTGGGTATAAGGGTTTTTTCTTACTTATACACCAAAACTGATAAATTTCTAAAGTTTGTATGGTGTAACATTTATTATACATTTATATATTTTTAAAATAAGTTTTATTATTAGATAAGAATATATTTTATTATATTATATCATATCAGATTCAATTATTTGTATTTATTGGTTGTCTTTTATATAAATAATTTATTTATGTTCTCTTTATTTATTACTTTATTGTTTTTATTATTATTATTTTAGCTACTAGCTTACCAATATCTTACTAGCATGGCTCTAGCAGTCGTAAAAGTTTCTGTTGACGCGTTTCTGCTTCTTGCATATGCTATTTTTTCATAACTATTGAGTCTGGCAGGGCACGTTAGTCCTACTGCACAGGTGACTCTATAATGCGGAAACATTTCTTTGTGTTGGAGTGCAGAATCACATTTGCACGATGATGTGAATACTATATCATCTACTATTATTGTATCTTTGTATGATGGTTGGCTTTTTAGTGAATACATAGAATTAGTGAAAGTCTGAGTTCCTCTTATGCCTCTATAAAAATAAAGTAGTGCTTTATTTCCTCCTAGATAATTAATGTCTTCATACGTCATTCTGTGCGCGTTTATTTGTTCTATCTTGTTTCCAGGTGCAGCAGGTGCATTATTATTCATTATATTGTTACTATTTATTTTAGCCATATTATCTATCATATCAAAAACGGTTTCAATGTGCTTATATCTTTGAATAGTAGTGTCTCTCTTATATTCTATATTTGTTTCACATTCTTTTATAAATTTTTTAGTCATTATATTATTTTTTTCATTTTCTGTTTCTTTCATCCATATATACAGTATTTCTTCAGTGATATTATTCAGTTTTATATTTGTTTTTGAAAAAAAGTCACTCATTTTATTGTAGTTATAATTTGAAATTCGACGATGTTTGCGATCTACATTATGATTGCATTTACCATTCGCACAAATATAAGTTCTTATATCTAGAATTATACTGTGAGATGACGACAGACTTTGTTTAATTTCAGTTCTAAGATTTGTATATTTGTTTATATCTAGTTTAACAGCATGTAATAATTCTTGTACTTTCATAGTATCACTAGTAAGTTGCAAGATCTCTTGTGCATGTATTTTTAAAAGCCAAATCTTGAACTGCTGACAATCAATATTTGATGCTTTCATTTTATTATTCATTGATTCTTATCCAGTCTTTTATTTTTTTTTTGTTACTTTTCTTGTTAATATCTAATACCTTTAAATCTCTTGTCAGGTTATTAAACGTGTCTATTGCTTTTATATAACTATTTTTTGTGCTCACTGTTTTAACGAATTTAGGCTTAATTATAAGTTTTCGTCTTGTTTTACTTTCTGAATTTAAAATTTGTCTTTTAAGATCGTTATAGTAATAAAGAAGACATTGATATGCGAAAGATTTTTGTATGTTTAAAGGGCTTATTATTTGAAAAGTATTTTTGTTTATAATTTTTAGGATCTTTGTTTGTATAGATTGTAATAGTTGTAAGTTATTTTGATATACTCCACCCCATGCTATGATTCCATAGTTAATCACACTGTTAAATAGAGCATAGTATATAATTTTCAATGTGTTACTATCCATGAATTTAGTTATTTTGCTGAATACAAAAATTAGATACTTAGTTTTATTTATCAAGTATTCAATATGTTTATTCCATTTCATGTTCATGTCAAAATGTATACCTAGATATTTGACCTCCGTTACTCGCTTAATTAACTCATTGTTTATCTTGATATCTATCTTGTCTGGAACACTATCATAATAATTCCCAAAGGTGATATAAACAGTTTTCTGTATGTTTAGAGTTAGTTTGTTTAATCTTAGCCAAATGGAGACCTCTTCTAGATATTTATTCATCTTTACTTCTACCTCTTTCCATGTTGGTCCTGTGGCAGTGATAGTTGTATCATCAGCATATGATAGTATGGAGTTATCTGGCATCTTGGTTAGTAAATCATTTACATACAATATAAAAAGTAGAGGCCCAAGGATAGTATCCTGAGGAACACCTGTTTTAATTATTTGATAGTCACTTTGTTGCGTGCCATTTCTCAATTTTTGTTTCCTGTTGCTTAAGTAGCTGTTAATGAAATCATGAGCCTTTCCTCTCACTCCGTATGCATATAGTTTCTTTAATAATATTTTATGATCTACGGTATCAAAAGCTTTAGCTAGATCTAGGAAGGTAATGGCAATTGGTTTACTTTGATCAAGTTTCTCGTATATTGAGTTCGTTATAATGCTTAATACATCCTTTGTTCCTATATTTTTAATAAATCCAAATTGTTGTAGATTCTTTTGTATTTCTTCAAGTAAATTTAATTGCGTATCCATTGTTAAGTAGCTGTTTTTTTCGTTGTTTTTATTGAGATGATTTGACTATTTGTTCTTCGTGCTGTTAGAGTTGGTTTTGTCTTTCTTTGATATATAAGTGTATTTGTTTGTATTTTGCATATGTCTCTTAAAGCACTTGTTTCATCCCAGGTTGGTAATACAGGTGCGTTTGGGTAGTCTATAGATTCGATATACTTCTTTATTTTTTTCTTTAAAATACTACATTTAAGTCTATCTGTTGGCAAGTGATCAGTTGGTAGATTAGTTCTGTATTTCTCATTATTATATATACAGTTAGTGCATTCTATTTTAGTATTTTTGCACTCATTTACATTATGGTTTTCAGAGCACTTAATGCAGACTGTATTATTTCTGCACTTCGTTGTACTATGACCATATCTTGCACAATTTAAACAAGGTGTAATATTAATAAGGTCATATGCTCTACAGTACTGATGACCCACAAAAACCTTATTTCCATTCTCTCGTACATACTTATAAATTTCTGGTGTGACTTTCATTAATATTGTATCTGTTTTATTTCTTTTGTTGGTATACATATTTAGTATTTTTCCACTAGTGTTAAAGGTAGTAAAATTCCTTATGTTAATGTCATTTTCGATTTCACTTTCTTTCATCTGAGTTGTATTGTTAATACCAACTATTTTTATTTTTGGATTAGACTGTTTTTCTATTACTATATCACACTGTTTCAGATTATTTTTTAGTGCTAGCTCAGCAGCTTCTACACTTTGATCGTTCATACAGCTTATTTCAATTTCAGTTTTGTTTTTTTGTCTAATGTATTTAGTTTGTATTTCTTTTTGTGAAACTATGCAGTTCGTAAGCAGCTCTATGGTATTTTTTTGTTCGATATCTGTGCATTTAACCGTGATTTTAGGTATTCTTTTCGGTTTTGATTTTAGATCACTTATTATTTCAGCATAAGATTTTTTAACGGGTTGTGGTTCTGAGCATTTTTGTCTTTGTAATTCAATTAGTTCTTTTTGCACTTTGTTCTTATCTTGCAATTCGGTAACTAGTTCTTTTAGTAACATGTTTTCTGTTATTATGTTGTCCATGTCATTGTCCTCGAATCTTATGGATTTATTTAGTTTTTCTGTAGTTTTATTATGTAGGTCTTGTAATAATTCTTTTCTTATTTCCTCTGTTTGTTTCATTTTTATCATTGCGATCACTTTTTTTGCCACATCACTTAACATATGTTTTTCAGTTATTGCTGTTATATCACTTATTGTATGTTCTGGACATATTACTAAGTTGTTACTCACATATTTCGGGTTTTTTAGTTTATCGTAATCACTTCTATGGTATCCATTGTCACATACGACACATATCACAGTTGTCACCAGTTGTTTAGGGTGACATTTATAATATTTACGATCCAATTTGTCCGGTGGTGGTTTCTCGGTTGTCGTCATACTGGCTATGTATTATTATTTCATTTTTATTATTAAAAGAGTTTACAATTAATTATTTATATGTTGTGCACTTAAATTAAAGTTGCATGTAAGATATGCAAACTCAGCAGTTCAATGAACTGAGCGAACGAGCTCGAGGCACGTACGCACACTTTGACTGCTGACGACTGAATGTGATATATATATATATATATATATATATATATATATATATATATATATATATATATATATATATATATATATATATATATATATATTATTGTAATTTATTTATAAATACATATATGCATATGAATATATATATTTTTATTTTTCATTCATTTTGTGCACTTATTCTAGTAAATCTAAAAGAGGAAAAAGGAGAGAAAAGGAAATAAACATGAGGAAGGAAAGGCTAAAAGTAAGGAAGAAATCATTTATTTTCTTAATATTCTTGTCCAGCTATCCTTCTTTGTCTTCTGAGGAGCTCGTATACTTCCTCCTTGCATGAATCGCAGATGTGGAGTGATAAATCTCCGTATTCCCATATGCACCAACAATTCAATCCTTGGTATCTAAGGATGTAAAATCGGCCAATGAATTCGCATCGCGGGCAATAATGCCGCGTGTTCTTCACCCTTAAACCACATTCCACGCAACGAGCTGGTCGTTCGACTTCTTCCTTGCTGCCGTAATCCAATAGGAATAATCCCTCCAGGTTCAGATCGCTGTTCCAATGATTTGTTACTCCTGGCTCCAGTAATCCATCCATTACATTTTTCAGAAAACTACGGTACTTCTGCCGGTGGTACCGTACTGTATTTGGATCCAAGTCATTGCAGATCTTCTCTCGTACATGTTGCGTATTTCACCATTGGCTGGCTATTCTTTCATCAGCAGTGTATGCTGGATGGTGGTGTCCGGCTATTCCTATTCGGGCACGAGTTGTTCGACGTACTTGTCCGTCTCTCATCAGGTATACCCATAAAGAAAAGTATTTCCTTAGAAGCTGCCACAGGACTGTTGTTCTTCTTAATGCTCGTCGTTCCGTCATCCACCCCACTGACGAATCGAGTTCTATGTCCATATCCCAGTTGTCGTTGCTCATCTTGGTATGTGAGGGTTGATGTGTGGCCGTGTTGTTGCTACAAGTAAGAATAGAATGTCAAGCGTGAAACCTCCCTATTTATAGGCTGGTACTGTTGGATTTTATGTTTTCTCCACCCCCGTGACTTAATTATGATTCAGGGAATACCCTGGATTGAATAAAAAGAAATAGATAAAATCAAGGTTTTTTTTATAATCTATATCCTATTCATATACATATATTTACTTATTGCGCAAGTTCGAAAGTTATTATAATTTATTTATAAACAAACATTTATATTTAAATGATAAGCAAGCATACTGTTTACATTATATTTTTTTAATATAATAAGTAATTGTTAATTATAGGTCATTTTTAAGTGCCTTAAACATTGTTACTTGGTTCAGTTTTCTCGGATAAAACTGGCGTGTTCGGAGGTGGTTCTGGTTCATACGTCTTGGGTGGTGTTCTCGGAGTTGCATATACGTGTTCTGGAGGTAAGAAATTCCATTGTATTGTCGGATCAACTGGTCGCATTGGGACGTACTCTACTTTGTCTTTTCTTGATTTCCTAATACATTTTTGGAAAATATATCGACATAGTAATAAGCATCCGGCAAAAAGCATTAGTGTAATAACCAATCCATGTAAGTAAGCATCAGTTATTGATTTTCAATTTTAACATTAATAGTTTTATCCGGTTTTAAATCGCTCGGAAGGTTTTTCCCTGCTCCAATCAACTGCAATGGTGGTAAATAGTACGTGTCCTTTTCTCTCACCAGCAGTTCTGAAGCGTAGTAGATGTTATCGTGAACCTTGAAGTGGCAGCCCGCTGAGAGGGAAATCGTTCCTGCTTGTTGAAAAGTGTATGTCTCCTCGAATCCTGGGTAAAATACATTTACGAGTGTAGGCTTTGCGACTGAGTAAACATAGTGTCTTGGATGAGCAGTTTAATGATGTAGAAGTTCTTGCCTTTCATAAAATTAATTCTGCATGAACTAAAAGTTGCATAATCTTGTTCCAGTAATAATTTACTTTCACACTCTCGTTAGAGATGCACAGGGTTTTCCCCTACGCATATATAATTCCTTTGTAATTTAATGCATCTCGACAGCTGCGTTGTACTTAAAAAGGTGTGTTTTTCCCCGTTGTGAAGAGAGGCTATAAAATCGTCCCTGGGTTTAATGTACGCTGCATTATGGATTAAATCCCCTTGTTGTAAAACTGGCACTGGAAGCATTTCGTACAAGGTGTTCATTTCCTTTTCTACCATTGGCATTATTATTTGCATAATTATGTGATCTTTATAAATTATTAATTTTCTTGGGGCGAACTCGGCAATTATCGCCGCATTTATTTGTTCAATTTTTACCGGACTCTTGGTTTCGGATACTTTTCTATCATTTTTAAACATGAGGAAGGAAAGGCTAAAAGTAAGGAAGAAATCATTTATTTTCTTAATATTCTTGTCCAGCTATCCTTCTTTGTCTTCTGAGGAGCTCGTATACTTCCTCCTTGCATGAATCGCAGATGTGGAGTGATAAATCTCCGTATTCCCATATGCACCAACAATTCAATCCTTGGTATCTAAGGATGTAAAATCGGCCAATGAATTCGCATCGCGGGCAATAATGCCGCGTGTTCTTCACCCTTAAACCACATTCCACGCAACGAGCTGGTCGTTCGACTTCTTCCTTGCTGCCGTAATCCAATAGGAATAATCCCTCCAGGTTCAGATCGCTGTTCCAATGATTTGTTACTCCTGGCTCCAGTAATCCATCCATTACATTTTTCAGAAAACTACGGTACTTCTGCCGGTGGTACCGTACTGTATTTGGATCCAAGTCATTGCAGATCTTCTCTCGTACATGTTGCGTATTTCACCATTGGCTGGCTATTCTTTCATCAGCAGTGTATGCTGGATGGTGGTGTCCGGCTATTCCTATTCGGGCACGAGTTGTTCGACGTACTTGTCCGTCTCTCATCAGGTATACCCATAAAGAAAAGTATTTCCTTAGAAGCTGCCACAGGACTGTTGTTCTTCTTAATGCTCGTCGTTCCGTCATCCACCCCACTGACGAATCGAGTTCTATGTCCATATCCCAGTTGTCGTTGCTCATCTTGGTATGTGAGGGTTGATGTGTGGCCGTGTTGTTGCTACAAGTAAGAATAGAATGTCAAGCGTGAAACCTCCCTATTTATAGGCTGGTACTGTTGGATTTTATGTTTTCTCCACCCCCGTGACTTAATTATGATTCAGGGAATACCCTGGATTGAATAAAAGAAATAGATAAAATCAAGGTTTTTTTTATAATCTATATCCTATTCATATACATATATTTACTTATTGCGCAAGTTCGAAAGTTATTATAATTTATTTATAAACAAACATTTATATTTAAATGATAAGCAAGCATACTGTTTACATTATATTTTTTTAATATAATAAGTAATTGTTAATTATAGGTCATTTTTAAGTGCCTTAAACATTGTTACTTGGTTCAGTTTTCTCGGATAAAACTGGCGTGTTCGGAGGTGGTTCTGGTTCATACGTCTTGGGTGGTGTTCTCGGAGTTGCATATACGTGTTCTGGAGGTAAGAAATTCCATTGTATTGTCGGATCAACTGGTCGCATTGGGACGTACTCTACTTTGTCTTTTCTTGATTTCCTAATACATTTTTGGAAAATATATCGACATAGTAATAAGCATCCGGCAAAAAGCATTAGTGTAATAACCAATCCATGTAAGTAAGCATCAGTTATTGATTTTCAATTTTAACATTAATAGTTTTATCCGGTTTTAAATCGCTCGGAAGGTTTTTCCCTGCTCCAATCAACTGCAATGGTGGTAAATAGTACGTGTCCTTTTCTCTCACCAGCAGTTCTGAAGCGTAGTAGATGTTATCGTGAACCTTGAAGTGGCAGCCCGCTGAGAGGGAAATCGTTCCTGCTTGTTGAAAAGTGTATGTCTCCTCGAATCCTGGGTAAAATACATTTACGAGTGTAGGCTTTGCGACTGAGTAAACATAGTGTCTTGGATGAGCAGTTTTAATGATGTAGAAGTTCTTGCCTTTCATAAAATTAATTCTGCATGAACTAAAAGTTGCATAATCTTGTTCCAGTAATAATTTACTTTCACACTCTCGTTAGAGATGCACAGGGTTTTCCCCTACGCATATATAATTCCTTTGTAATTCCTTTAGTGCTTCGTTTACATAATACTTTCGTGCTCTCTTCGAATAGAATACTATTTTGTTTATTTACTCGCGCTGGAGTCAAGAAATTCCATTTACGTCGTTCTCGAGGTTGTAATTGCGATGTTATACATTCGTGTAGTCCGCCATTTACGCGCGTTAGTACATATCCATTGCATTTAACTTCTTGCTCGATAAGACAACTTTTGAAAGGAATTAGGAGTCCGCAACAAAAACATTTTAGATCAGTAAAAGTACAAATAAATTCGCGTATCGTTCGTGTAGCACTTAATGAAAACCGAATTTTTTCTATGTGTGATAATTTTGTCGTATAACAATAATGGCACAGGTATGTATTATGGCAAAAATAGCAAAGTCGCTCCCAATTTCTTACTAAAACTTACATTTGTTTTTATTAATATAGTATACTGTTTAAACTTATAGAATATTCCTATACTGTCTAAATATAGGTATTATGTATATATCATTAATTCTTAATTAAAACTTTATTTTCGAAAGGTAAACCACAAACAGTAGCAAGTAAATGAATAATGAACTATATATATATTACGTTCCCTTTTTTTACGTAATATTAATTTTTAGTCCTAAGATTAATTGAGTCTTTTGTCCCTAAAGTACTTAGACAGATTTGCTAATAATATTTCATTAGTATTTATCGCAAAACGTTACCATAATCTTGCGTAGAAAAGAACTGGATGCGGCAGAATTGGCCTGTAGCATGAAAGGTTTCGATTTTCCCATCGATCGACACCATCGTCCATTCAATTCTGTATAGATAAAAAATAATCGATTATTTATTTTATGTATTTAAATTAATTACTGTAGAAAAATCGAACATCGTTTTCTAAACATTCCCAAGTCATCTAAATGATATTGAATATTGCGTGCATGACGAATTGCATGGTCCAGATTTGTGTAAATTTCTGATTTACAAATGTATCTTTTGACTTCCGGTCGAAGCCCCTTTAAAAATGCCCTGATTGCTAGATTTTCGCGTTGTAGGCATGAATCGGTTATTTCCCTACATTCTTCTTGTGCTATTTCTCCCAATACTTTATAATTATGTAACATTCTTTCCATTCGTGCGCCGAATTGAAAAATGCTTTCGTTTCGTTTTTGCGATGCCCATGTAATTTGAATTCTCAAACTAATCAAAGCGCTCATAACATTATATCTTTGTACTTCTGCTAATGTATATATTTTTTTTCCATTTTACAATTTTTTTTTATTTTATAAATGACACCTTTTATTTTTTGTTTAATATACCTGCGTTTTCTGCGTGGCGGTAGAGAAGATATGTCCGGTTCTATAAATATTTGCGGATATAGATTAATTTGAACTCCGCAACTTACTATTTTACCCCCTCCTGACTAATTGACTCTTACCACAGTAGGTTGTGCCGTGTAGGTGCTAGGTTCGGGCGGGGGGAAAGGTACGTGCGAGTCCGAAAAATGTTTCGCTCGAATGCCCGCTACTTCCAAAGGCGTAGCTTGTTCTTCCCTCTTTTTCCTTGCGTCACGCGTTAGTTTATCCCTTGCGACGAGCAGTAATAATTGAGTAACTGAATTCCAAATGGCTCCTATAATATGAAGTGACCACCCATATAAACTATACAAAGCATAACCATGTAAAATGGTATCAACTAAAAATTTTATTAAACGCCCTATCATAAAAATGCCTATAATAGCTGCGGTAAATGATCCGAAAGTACATAATTGCCCCCAAATTTTCATCCAAGTGTTATTGGCTAATTCTGTCAACGCTTCATCATCGAATAATCGGGTAATAGATATACCGTTTTTATCTACCTTTTTCCCGGTCATTCCTAATGCAATTGTGTTCAACATGGCTGGCCTTTCTACGGGAAACATAAGGTGTTGTCTTAGTGCTTGGATCTCTGCTTGAGTCTGGTTTTACTCCCTTGTTGTTCCTCTTGGTAAAATAGTAAACGAATCTTCCCCTAGTAAGAACATAGGAGGAATCAGAACACTGCAGGCAGCTTCGGTCCCATATTGTTTTAAAATATGTGTCCTTGGCGTCAAAAAATAATCTTTGCCGTCTTTGGTTACTGGTAACTCTTGGTAACATTTTGTAGTTTCTCTTCGTTGAACGTCAATTTGTACGCACTTCATTAAGTGCACAACTTCTCCGGATACCAAGCCCATGTAACCACTTTTTTTTATGATTTGATATGCAAAAACGTCAGGTGCTGTTGCTGCAATGCTTAATGCATTTGATATAACTCTTCTTTCCAATTCGCATTTTTGCAAAATTAAATTGCGATATAATGTTTTTAATTGTTCTTTAATATGTTTTCCTACGTAAACGAATTTAGAGTTTACATATGCAAAAATGTCGAGATTTTCTATTGACGGATTTCTTACGGCTTGGAAGGTTTCTGTTATAGGTCCTTCAAGAAAAAATAATTTTGGGTGCTCTGTTCTAATTAATTCATAAGAGTACACCGGAATTTGTCCTAAAGTCGTGAAAGCAAAGGTTATCTCGCTCGATTCCATTACATATACCGGATGTTGCTCATTGCCTTGTTCCACAACTTAATTAACATAACCCGCGTACAATTCTGAGTATTTACTGCGTTCGCATGCCTGTACTGGTAACATATCCCAAAAGGCGTACCCTGCTTCTACGTCAATACAATCATCTTGATTAAACTTACAGCGCGTACCGGATCGTAAAATAACCTCGTTAGCATTTAAGTTTACCGGTTCATAGTAATCCCTTAAAGTAATGGTAACATAGCCCGTGACATTCCCGCGTTACTACAATCTCCTGCTTGATCTACCTTCCCAACAAACGTCATTGGGTGTACAATCGATCCGTTCAGTTTTAAGTTACTTATTACTTCGTCTCGTACTCGGTGTGCGCGGTATACATGCAATCTATTACATTCTTCCCTAGAAATTTCATCAATAAACTGAACCTCCCCTCTATTTTTGTCTTTTCTATGCGAAAACGCGCCGCAGTATGTTACCGATCTTTTTATTTCTACTTTACAAAGCTTTGCATGAGTGCTTGAAAAATCATTTAATTGCAATAGTCGTACATAAATCTTTGTTATATTTACTACAGGTTCAGGTATATCGCATTCTCCTACGTGAATTAACGAAAATGTTGTTAAATTTGAGACGTGCTGCGAATAGTCGTACCCTATGATTGCGTTAATATAGATTTTCCTTGGTATAGTTGTTGTGAAATAAATGATGGCCAATAGTGTTTTACAACTCATCTGCAACATTAAATAAGTTCATGAAAGCTTTCTTTTTTTTTCATTTATAGAACCGTTGCAAAAATGCTTAGTTTTATCTTTCCGTTTTTTGTTTCTTAAAATTATCAGAATCTATTGACTGATTCTTTATTGATTTCCTTAGCATTTTTGCATTTGTGAAAATACATATCATTGTTAGAGTTTTGCTATATACATGGCTTATTATTTTTTTTTATTTACATTCGTCTTGCTCTGAAATTTAAATACCAACAAGCTTATTCGGTTCCAATATGCGATTTGCGTAAGCGATTCATGTGCACTATTTTATGTTTACTTCCATTTATTTGAATTTTTACATTCCCATTGTCGGAAACGTCTAGAACTAAAAATGGACCCGAGTATTGATCGTCAAATTTCTTAGGTTTTGGCCCTTTTTGCAGCCATACGTAATCACCGATTTGTAGTGTTAAAACGTTTACCTTTCGATCGTAGTATTTCTTGGTTCGAAGTTTTGCCTTTAAAAGATTTTGTTGGGCTATGTTTTGTAGACTGCTTAGGCGCTTGACTAAATCTTCAAGATAACCATCGTATGTAGGCGCCAGGTCTTCTATTTCGACCGGTGTGTTCGAGGGTGTGCGTGCCAGTCGGCCGAACACGAGTTCAAACGGCGTATGCCATGTAGACTCACTAATTCCCGTGTTAAAATTAAAGGTAGCCAAATCCAGATAATCGTTCCAATCTGTTTGATTACTATGTAAAATTTCAAGTATTCAGTGAGACTTGAGTGCGATCTTTCAAGTCCACCGTTTGATTGTGGATGGAGCGCCATGGTTTTAGTTTGTTTAATTCTAAATATTTTTGCTATTCTTTTCATTAATTTACTCATGAAATTCAAAAATTAAACAAACAATTAATTTTACCGTGCCTTGACTAAAAACTCCTTTTAGTTTTTCTAAAACTAATCCCCACTCTAAATTTTCAATTCTATCGGTTTTCGCTATACTTATTAATTTTATCTGTGTTGTATCTAAAGTTAAATATAGATTTTCACATAATAAATTTAGGTTATTATCAATTCCACTTAGCCCGATTAACGATTCTGTTCGTATCGGTAATGCTATATGAATTTTTGTATTTACATTTATCAAAACTGGTATTCCAACCTGCATTTCCTTGAATCTTGGTAATTTATGCTGGAGTTTTAATTGCGAAGCCCCATCATCATCGTTATTAGTTGCCTCATCACTCTAGAGTTCATTTAAGAGATTTTTTTTTATTTGAGGAGTGCTTTTGCAATCATTCTTTGTTAATTTCATGATTTAAGTATTCTTCATCGTTCTCCCTTAATACTGGGTTCGATTTGGTATTTGTTTCTAATTTCTTAATAATTTTAATTTCTTGACTTGTCTCTTCGTTTCTTTGTTCGATTAATTTACATACATTAGGCTTACATACTGCCTTCGTACGTAAGACTTGATTTAGGCTTGGAATTTCATTTAGACTTCGATATTCAGTTACCTTTGAACTCGATTTTAGATTTTGAATTTGATTTTGAATTTCATTTAAACTTGAATTTTGATTTAGAATTTGATCTTGAATTTGAATTTGATTTTGATTTCACTTGGGATCCTGTATTTCCGATTTAGTTTCACATACTTTTAGGTGGTTTTATTACCTGTGTGATATGTTTTATGACTTCCTCACCCTCTCTTGCATTGACACTCATAGGGTTAGCGGAAATTCCCTTACGCGTTCCCGTTCTCTCGTTCAATATACTGTTACGTTTTTCTATGACATTAATCGTCGGGTCTTCATACCTTTCCTTTGTTTCGATCAATAATATGTTTTCTTCTACAAAAGGGATACAGACGTGTACAACTCTTAACATTCTTTTCGCGTAATCAATTTTTACACCTAATTGACAGAAATAATCGCTTCCCAGTAAACCATCTTCGATTATAGGCACGTTGTCATTTATTATATGGAATTCAATGTCAAACTTTGGAAAATTGATGTCAACTTTGCCTAAAGTGTAAATACTTTCTTCCGTGATTCCTTTTAATTCTAATATTTCATTTTTATTAATATTTTCGTCTTTTGGTATGTTTCGTAATTTTAGTAAATTGGGACCTGCTCCAGAATCTAAAATAAGAGTTACCTGTATTTCCGATTTAGTTTCACATTGAGATCAAATTTGAATATCTTTCTGATTTTTGAATTGATTTCGACTACCCGGTCGGTCCTGACTTTGAGATTTAATTAGAATTGACTCTTGCTTACGCGATGGGCTTATATGTCCTCGAATTCGCGTCTCTTCTACAAGATATACTTTTTCATTAATATGATCAACCTCTCGGGTCGACACCTCCCTTCGTTGAAAATTTTCATTAGCATAATTTGTTTTTCCTGTTTCCCCAAACGAATTCCTTTTAGGTGGTTTTATTACCTGTGTGATATGTTTTATGACTTCCTCACCCTCTCTTGCATTGACACTCATAGGGTTAGCGGAAATTCCCTTACGCGTTCCCGTTCTCTCGTTCAATATACTGTTACGTTTTTCTATGACATTAATCGTCGGGTCTTCATACCTTTCCTTTGTTTCGATCAATAATATGTTTTCTTCTACAAAAGGGATACAGACGTGTACAACTCTTAACATTCTTTTCGCGTAATCAATTTTTACACCTAATTGACAGAAATAATCGCTTCCCAGTAAACCATCTTCGATTATAGGCACGTTGTCATTTATTATATGGAATTCAATGTCAAACTTTGGAAAATTGATGTCAACTTTGCCTAAAGTGTAAATACTTTCTTCCGTGATTCCTTTTAATTCTAATATTTCATTTTTATTAATATTTTCGTCTTTTGGTATGTTTCGTAATTTTAGTAAATTGGGACCTGCTCCAGAATCTAAAATAAGAGTTATTTCCTCGTTGCTTCTCGGATTTTTAAGTTTAATAATTGGCGACTTGCAATTTTTACTTAATCGAACATATCTTTTGATGACGTGGGTTCCTGTTTTTTGTAACTCGGGCGCCTCGTGTACTCGATCTCTCGTCTCGCGCCCTGTTGTCGGAGACCATTTTCGTTTTCCGATTGGTTCTCTCGATTTCGATTATTAAATTCCCGTTTTCTACATTCTTCTATAATATGGCCTCCTTTTTGCAGTATCGGCATATTCTTTCTGTATTTGTATAATTTTGTTTTGGGAAGGTTGCATTTTGGCGACGAACATATTGATTTTCTTGCTGCTTAAATTTATTAGTCCGTTTTTCACCTGGCCATTGTTGCAGTCTGCGTGACTCTCGTGACTCCGCCCAGTCATTCGTTGGCCGTCTTTCCCTGGCTTGGGGTTGTTTCATTTTTTCTAAATGCCAGCATGTCGGTGCCAGGTGGCCCTGTCTACCGCAAAGTTGGCATTTATCGGTATATTTTGTCTCGGCAAAATAGACTCTTTGTATAGGATTTTTATTTTCTGTTATGACGTTAATTGTTTCATTTAACTCTTCTACTTCATAGCATGCAAAATCTCTTTCGATTTCTATAGCTTCTGCAGTAGCTTCATCCAATTTACACACTTGCCCCATTCGTGCTTTTATTACCCAATGTAAACTGCGAATAAAAAATTTTACTAAATCATTTTCTAAAGATTGATTGAAATTATTAGTTAACCTTTTTTCTCTTCGAGCTGCTTCAGTTATTTCTTGGCCGATGGATCTAACCCTGTTTGAAAAAACTACGACACTTTCTTCCCTTTTCTGTTTTACATTAGCTAATTCACCGTGTAATTGATGATAAGATATCGCAGACCCAAAAATACTATCAAAAAAATTTGCAATATCTTCAATCGATTCAAAACTTTTTTTTGCTGCACTCTTCAATGCTTCTCCATATAATCTCATTTTAATTAATTTTGCGAGGTCCGGTTCATATTGTTCATGTATTATGTTGCAAGCTTCCCTACATCCGTCAATAAATTGACTTAATGGAATATTTACCCCATTATATTTTGGAATTAATTCAAAAGCGTCTTTTATAGGGGCCTCATTTGTCCTAAGGTTGAGTTTGTTAAATATGAATTTAATCTTGGCAATCTCTCCGATACTAAATTAATATTATTACAGTTATTTGGTAAAATTGGTGTGCTTGTAGTAAATCTGACATTATTATCCCGTTTAACAATTTCAGGTTTCATTAGTTGTTCTGAAGTTTTTGCATTTTTAATTGTTGCATTTTCTGCCGAAAAATAGGTTGTGTTATCGTCTGTTAGTTCGGGTTTAAAACCTATCCCATTTACTTCTACTTTTGTTTTTGCTTCTAAATTTCCGATAATATAATCGACTATTAATTTTGGATTTACTCTTTTTTCTATAAAATCGCCTAAAGCTTCAATTAAATACTTATCTTCGCAAAATTCTATTATATCTTTTTTGTCTACGAATTCCTTTAACAAGTCAATTATTATAGGTATATTTTTATTGAGACCTACTGCTTCATCTGACAAATGTATCCCGATATCATGCCTATCTTTAAAAAATTTTAACAAACTAGCTAAAGATTTGTCCGGATTTTGAACACAAAAATCTGGATTTATTTTAAACGCCTGCTTAAGCAAAATTGAAGCCGCGTCTTTATTTCGAGAATTCTCTTTTTCATTGGTACCCATGATCTGTGCTAATAAGGAAGACAATTGCTCTAATCCTTCTTTAATTTTTAGGAGGAGCCCCCACTTGTTACGTCCTAGGGTAGACGTAACGTAGAAAAATTAAATGGACTGAATTTAAATTAAAAATAGAAGTTCCCCGTTTTAGTACGCGTATAGCGTCAAGGATGGGTGGCAATTCTCCTCGGTATAGCACAGGTCATAGACCCTTCCGAAATTTACGTGCATGGGTAAGCCCGAGATGCAACAATGAGTGAAGGCGAGGAAAGGAAAACAACCAACCTTATCGGGCGGGATATCTACGGTTGACCGGTGGCTGCAACTGCTCGGCTGTCTTTCTTGCTCTCGTTGACCCTCGATGCAAAGACTCCCTTACAATAGAAATGCGGTATAGACTAATTGGGATTTTAAAGGAAATAGAAAAATGATTGGTGTTTGAAGGTTTAAAGATACTGAACAATGACTTTCGATTTTCTTGCTTTATTTCGCGTTAAATTTTGGATACAGGATTTTACCTTACTTGAGAAAGGACTAAAGAGCAAGAGCCCACACCCACGGCGCGACATCCCTATTTATATCAAGGTTTGGGGTGGAGTTTTGGTTCCTCTTGACCAATCAAATTTGGTTACAACATTGTACATTTACTTAATTAATTTATTCTTTGTCATGCGTGTCCTAATTAAGTTATTGGCTAGAATTTTTCAAGTCGGTTCCTGTCTTGACGAGGACATCCTACTTTGAGTATTAAATGCGTGGGCACGTGTGTGCGTATGTGTTTGTGCGTATGTGTGTGTGTATGTATGTGTACGCGCATGTGTGTACGTTGCGTCTATCATGACGCGACACTTGGAAGTTCATCGCCTACTGGAACCTCGTGCAGAATTCCTGTGAAGATAATAATAAATGAGACAAAGCACATTATTAAAGAAAAGGATAACTAGGAAGGAGAAGATAGGACAATAACATAGGAAGAAAAAATTGTGAACAGGACTTGAGAGGTTAGGGAAGCATTAAACTCCCCCCCCCTATAAATTAACTAAACAAGTAGTAATAAACTCCTACGGCTTAGCGACTTACGTGTAACAATTCCTCGGAAGCTGCAGGTCAATCCCACGGAAGGTCAGCGTCGAAGGAGATCCACTACGTCGGCAGAAGTCCGTTGAATCGTCTTCTTGACAGCTGGAAGAGAGACGAAGTCGTACGAGGACGGCCGATCGCACGGACGAACTCTCGCCTCGTACCGATAGCAGCGCAAGGCGCATGCGCGCACGGACGAGACGAGCCGAGTGCCGACGGAGAACAGAGCTCCGTGAACTACGGTCGAGAGTGTTTGGTCGCGGTGTAATTTAAGGATTTTATCGGCTGTTATAGCGATTTCTTGTCTGATCTTGGTGTGTGAGCAGAGCGTAGCAAGCGATTAGAGCATTTATCAATCGGCTACAGTTTCGAAAGGTGAGTGCGTATGGTGCACTTTCCCCTTTCCTTTTATCGGTCGCGAATTCCCGGTCAGCCCGCGTGTGTGTGCGCGTATTATTCTCCGCCATCTTAACGTTGACTCTCTCCCGCGTTTCCCCTCTTTCCCCTGCGCTACGCTAAGCGATTGCGTTAAAGAAATCAATTATTTACTAAATTAACAATCGACTGGTGCCCGCTTTCGATTGCAAATCAATTGTTGTTTTTTTTTGTTAATAAGTCCTTTAATTACTTTTATAACCTCCCCGCGTATTTATTTGATTAGTCCCGCACCCTGATCCCCAGTGCGGCGTGACAACTAATTAGTCTCAATACTATTGCTTTTTCTAATTAAAGAAATATCCAAAAAATTAATCCTACTGTTTGTTTCCAGTTCGTGTGTGAATTGTGATTCCTCGCTAAAACCATTAAAATCATCAAGAAAGACCTCTATGTGTTTTTTTAAACATATAATAGTATCGTCTACATATCTGTGACAAAATAAGGAAACGCACTCATACAAATTTTTTAATTTCGTTAAACAATTTTTTTAAAGATCTTCCATAACAATGTCCGCAAAAAACGGAGAAATAGGCGATCCCATAGAAAATCCAAATTGTAGTATTGTTGAAAGTATAAAATATGTATTATTAAATAAAGAACAAATGATATTTCGCACATCTTGAAACGGAATTTTGCAGTTATTATAAATACTTAATAAGCGTTGATCCAAACTGTCAAGAACAGCTGAGCAAGAAACGTTGGTACAGCGGAGCAAGAAAACTTTTAAATTCAAAACTATTATTTATGTGTGATTTTGGTGTAGGAATTGATTGTTTAAGACTATTATAAATTATTTTGGATAAAAAATGTGTCGGAGAACTGATTAACGATATGATCGGCCTGAGTGGACTATTTTCTTTATGAATTTTCGGTAAGCCGTATGCTTTTGCTAAGAGTGTGTCAGTTCGAGTCAACTGGTTTTTATGATATTCGGACTCTTTCATACATATAGTAAGATTACTCTTGTCAGCATGTGTAAAAAATATGCTCGGATTTTCTTTTAAACAATTTTTCTTCAATTGACATAGGGGAGAGGCGGCTATGCGTGGCATGGCGGGTCAACTTGACACCTCAAATATTTATTTGAATTTTACATGTTTCAGTGCAGACACTTAAGGAATTTTAAAATATTACATTATTCTATTTTCCTCTTGAAAAAAAATGTTAAAAACATTATTCTAAATAAATTAATACGCATTTGAAATTATTGATTGAAAAGTGATGCAAGTTTCATTTTATATACAAATAATATATATAAAAAACTTAATAATTTTTAAAAAAGAACATAATTATCTTGTAGTTTTTAATAGAGACTTTCTTGCCTGACTGTGTTTTTTGTTTAAAACATTAATTTAAACGAATATTAATTGCTTAAGAAGTAATAATTGGGGGGGCATGCGTGGCACCCCTGCGGGGCATGCGTAGCACACGGCACTATAATTTCACAAACTAATATATCGATCAGCTGATGAGTTTATAACCTTTCAGATCATAAAAATGTAGTATAGTAATAGGTAGATATCCTGCAGTATTTAAGTAATTTAATTGTTTAAATATATAGTTCTTAAGATACGTATTCAATGGTGCGGAATTATAAAAAGAAAAACCACGTTCTTCGTTGGAATGATGGGCAATTACATTTAAAAATAATATACTTGATCAAAATCATTTTAATAATGTGAATAATGAAATTAAAATTCCAATTTCATATATTGAACAGGCTAAGCCTCTGTTGAATTTATTGGTAACTAATATAAATTATTATTTGTAAATTAAAAAGTTTTATTTGTACGCTATTATTTCATTATCTTTTTTAACAGAGTTCTTGTTTAGCTTTAACTCCCACTAGTCAATCTACATCTTTTCAAGAATTTTTAACTTATCAGCATTAAGCTGAAGCAACTACTTTCCCCATTCAGGAACCCTTTCATACTCAATTAATTGATGGTGCATCGTTAACATTAAAAGATAATCTGACAAGCAATTCAGTAGAGAAGATTAGTGGTCAAGATGTTGCGACTAAAAAAGTTTCAAAGAAAGGCAAAGCTGCAATTATCACAAGTACAAAGTATAAAGAAACTCTATTAGATCAAAAATTGAAAAACCTAGAGAAAAAACCCAATGATAAAAAATCTAAGCCAAAAATAATAACTAATAAAATTTTGAATAAGAGAATTAAAGTGGAAAATAATAGAAGACCATTAAAATCTGTAAGTTATGAGAATGCTACAAACATAGATGAGTCTTTACTTGGCCAAGTTTTAGAAATTCCTGTTATTGACCGCGTTCCTTCAGAAAATTATAATGTAATTTTACAAGTCGATAACATAGCAGCTGAATCTTCTATTAATAATATATATCCTATATACCAAGTCCCTTTTCCTGAAAATGTGCATTATTATTAAATGTATTTATGAATTGTATTCTAATATAATTATAAAACGTCAAATGTGATTTGTAAGACTGATTAAATTAACTAAATGATATAATAAAGTGTTAAATTTAAAGTTAAAAATTTTATGTGTCTTATCATTAATTAGAATGAAAAAATTAAATGCCTACATTTACTAAATTTATTTTAAATTACATTTAAAATATAATACCTCTTATTTTATTGCATTCATTAAAAATACAGAAGTTGAGTGTGCTATTCATGCCCCACCGCACTGACATCCATGCCCCCTAGCGGGGCATGAGTAGTCATTTCACACGCTTGTCTTTACAATTTTATAACTAATTTTAAATATAAAAATAGTAATTTTTAAAAATGTAATTATAAATTTAAGAATCTTTTTAACTATTTTCATTTTTTTAAAGTGAAGAATGATTTAAATTATTAATGTAATATAGTTTTAAACTTAAGGTGCCACGCATAGCCGCCTCTCCCCTATGTGTTTTCAAATTCGTTTCATTTTTAATAATTCTAACTATGATACTACTAATTTCGTTTTTTGCATCATTATATATTCAACATTTTTAATGGCACGAACAATATCTTTTTTTGAAAAATTCTTACTTAGATTAAATTTCGGACCTAACACGATACAACTTATATCACATCTTTCGATAATACAATATATCAGTTAGATTTTTTTACAAAATCGCTATTGAGTTTTTTATTTGAATTCTTATTGTATCGATACCTTAATATTTTTAGCTTTTCATTATGCACATATGTTAAAAACGACTGAAATTTTTTAAAACTTTGTTTTCCGTAAATTGAAAAAAGTTATTTATTGTGCGATCATCCAAATTAGATTTTATAATTCGAGATTTTAATTTATTTAAATATTTATGTAAATAATTAAGATTTTTATTCAAATGTCGAGTTACCTGAATGATTAAAAAGCATATTGTTAGTTAAGAGGATCCTGTGTCAATCTCCATTCTAATTAATATTATACTGAATAATCTTTTTTTAACTTTCTATATAAAGCCAATACATATTTGTTCGATAATTTGGCATATGACCTATACAGGATTATTTTCTTTCATTGCAGGATTATAATCTTTCACAGGATTATTTTTCATGTTAAGTGAAAGGGATGTATAATATATAAGTATACCTTGACTTAATTAAACAAATTTAAAAAATGTTAATAAGTTATTAATTATGTGCTCTATACTTATAGTTATTGTATACGCGTATATTTAACATTTAAATGAAACCAATAAGTCATAAATATAAAGTAATATAAGTAGTCATAAGTAATAAAGCCAATATATATGTGTTTGATACTTTGGCAAGTGCCCAATATTTAATAATTATACCTACACTTAATTGAGTAATTTTAAAAAATGTTGAAAAGATATTAATTATGCTGTATACTTATAGTTATTGAATACGTTTTTTGACATTTAAATAAAACCAAGAAGTTATTTCTTTGACCATCATTGAAATGATTTGAAAGTCATTTTATAATATTTTGTAACATTTACAAAATAAAGAAAATCATTTCAAGACAAGTATTTCTGTTAAAAATAAAACATTTATTTTCAAATAGTATATACCCTGTTATATTAATTATTATTTATGTATTCGAATAAATTTTATCTTATGTAGTACATAATCCAATAGTTTAATATCGAAAAACACCTTCTGCCAAGGTGTAAAAATTCGCAAGTATAGTGTAATTCCGATCACACTTCTACAATTTTTATCTAACAGCTAATAATCTAATTTTAACGCACAACTTTTTTCTACTTAAAACAATAACTTATTAAATTTTTTTAATTCCTAAAAAGCTTCGCAATAGAAAGTACTGAAATCAAATTGGAATCGAATATTTATTTAAAAAGAATAAAAAAAATAAATTTCTGTTTTACTAGATATGGAGAAATTAATTTCGCACAAATGAATATTGTTATAAGTAATATTGTTTATTTATTGCTGTAAGACATGGTAGGGTAAAAATTATAAATTATGTGTAATTTACACGCCTTTCTGAAAACATGTGAGATTTATTAAATACTTGTCGACAGGTAATGTAATATAAAGGAAAGAAGCAAAAATCAAGCTACAAATAATAATTATTAGCGTCTCAAACCCAACTAAATATTTTAGTTATTTGTAATTATTTGGAGTTATTTACAGTTATTTGTAGTTATGTACAGTTGTTTGCAGTTATTAGCTACTAGGGATATAATTAAGGGTAATGATAGGAAAAATGCGATGACCGAGTTAGCTGTATAATAAGGCTTTTACGCGCCCATACTTGCGTCGGGCGCTGTAGCGCCCTTTGATATGAGTATAAATGTCTATAATTTGAAATTTATTTACAAACTTTACTGTAAAATTCAATATTAAAAAACCTTTTACTTGCGTTCTGGATGTAAATAGGTGTTACATCATTGTTTCTGCAGTTCAGAAGAAATATGCGTTTTGAATTACTTTCAGCTAATTGTTCTCTTGTTATCATCCAATCCTTTAAATAATTTGTGATTCTTTTTCCGTGTGTAGACTTGATGGTTTTAAAAAAATTGTTACCTCTCCCTTGAGGCAGGTCATTTTTCAATCGAAATCGTGTAGTATAATATATATCAATAAATGTAGCAATCTTCAAAGTATTACTAATATTTGTTATTTGATAAGTAAAAAGATAATGAAAAATTAATAAAGTAAAATAAAAATAATTAAATACTTCATATATTATGCAGAAGTGATATTGATCTGTTAATGATTTGTTAATAGAGTCTTAATAATTTAATTTAATTTTTATATAATATAGGTTTACAAATCTTAATACAAAATATTATAAAGTAAAATCAATCCATGTTCTCTCTCTCTCTTCGTTGCCTAATCTAAACCTTACCAGATAAACAGTGATATTAATTCAGTATTAAGCGAAAATGTTGAGGGTTTACCAATATTAAAGAAAATTATAAAAGCAAGAAAAGATTATTTAATGTAAAATATGTAATATAACAAGACAGCACTGTACATGTATTTGTAAACATTTTGTAAAACGAAGTCCTAAGCCGAGGGGTATAGGATAATGTATAATAAATAAAATAAATAATAAATATAAAGTAAAATCAACGATATTAGAGCAAATGTATTAGCATGACAAGAAATACGCATCGATTCGTTGAATTTAAAAGCTATAGTGGAAAAGGCAAGCTAAATTGTCCATGCAACTTCTTAATGGACTCCTCGAAGCAAAAATATTGTCAAGCTACCATTAACAGATCCTTGCTATGTTACGCTTTTTATTTTCCACTCTCCTTTTTCGTTGTAAAGATCATAAATTTACTGTAGCATATTTATCATTTTGGGAAGCAAAGCTTTTTATAGAATCATGTATTCATGTAGATTAGCTCTTATGTATAAACTAAGCAAAGAAAAATATTTTAAGCTATACTAGCTTATAATACACATCTGTGTAAAAAAATATGTAATATCCCAAATTATACTTCATATTGCTACAATATATTAAATGCCCTAGGTTTTGAGTTATATATGTAATATTGGCCGTATACAGCAATAATATGCAATTTTTTCAGAATATTAACTTTAAGAACCCTAATAGATATTGTAATAAGATGTCATAAATATTAGCAAAAAATTGTAATAATAAATTTCCATTAATGAAAGTACTGGTAACCTTAGTGGCAATATTATTACAATATGTTTCTAAAAGAGTGTCGCACATACGGATGATGAATCTTAATTAAACTATAGGTTTTGTTTTCTAATATAATATTAATAAATCTATAGTTTTAGAACCTAATCCTCTTTCTAGACTACTAAAGAAAATTTTGAAAAAAAATTACTTCCACTGTAATTGCTTATAGTATAACTTCAATATATAAGAATCTCTATAAAGATATGTAGGATTGCAAACAATTAATTACTTTTTTAATTAAATACTCCATTTAAATCATCATTCGTTTTTGATTTTTGAATTAAACTCGACTTTAATTCATAAATAATTTTTGATTTATTATTTAAACTCGCGTTTAATATACAAATCATTTTTGATTTATGAATTAAACTCGCCTTAAATTGACAAGTCATTTTTGAACTATGAATTAAACTCGCCTTAAATTGACAAGTCATTTTTGAATTATGAATTAAACTGGTCCTTAATTCACAAATCATTTTTGTTTTATGATTTAAACTCGTCTTTAATTTACAAATCATTTTTGAATTATGAACTAAACTGGTCCTTAATTCACAAATCATTTTTGATTTATGATTTAAACTCGTGTGTAATTCACATATCATTATTAATTTTTTAATTAAACTCATCCTACATTCACATATTATTTTTAATTTAATTTAAATTATTTTATGAATATTATTAATTATTATTTTATTATATGGACAAATTCCCGAAACTTTTGACTTTTCCAACTTAGAAAGTGTAAAATTAGAAATTTTGGGAGCACACCTTTGAAATTTGTTTAACAATTAATCAGGTACTTAGAAAACGTATTTGACCCTGTTTCTTTTTTTTTAAGGAATGATAAAATATATGGATCATTCCAGCCGAATTCGACAGATTCAGTGTATTGAAGAAATCGCCAATTTGGCCGCTGATTTTTTTTATGTTAGTACTTACCAAAAACATTAATTTCCAAAATTTTAGGCCCCAAAATTCAAAATGGCGGCCTTACGTTAATGGTATCACATTCTAATTGGGCGCAATTTTTATTTTAGTGCAATGTATATATTTTGCTTAAATATAATGTTATATTTAATTGATCATAACTTTAAAAATTTTAAATGTTTTTGAGCAAACCAAAGTTCATTTTTTTTGTCTTTTCAAGAGCTTTAAATCGCTCTTAAGTAAATCATACGAAATAAAAATACGATGCACGTTTTTTTCTCACGTTTTCTCTTTTAAGTTTCAATTTAACTTCTCTTTGATATCATACAATTCTATTAAATAATGAATCAATATGTACAAAAATTGTTGTAATTACTTGATTCTATTATTAAAAGTTATATAATAATTACCCATGTTAAATGTTTAGCACTGTATTCGGAACATCCCAAGTAAAAAAATTGATCTGGCTCAAGTCCGGGAAATGTCCGATTAAAGTCTGCTGATTACTCTGGATTTAGTCTTACTGGTAGGAAAATCCCAGACTTTTTCACAGACTTGTGATTTTTACAAAGTAAGTCTGGAAAAATCTCATACTTTTAATAGACTTAAATTTTTACAAAGTAAGTCTGGGAAAATCACATACTTTTGCCAGATTTGCGATTTTTATAAAATAAGACTGGGAAAATAAAAAAATGTTATTTCTACAGTTTTCGCTCACTGCCAGTTAAAATATCATGTAAATAAATGTTGCATTTTTTATTCTTTTTCAATTGTATTTACAGGCTCAATAAAATAAATATTGTCGTCAATACTGATATGAAATAAAATAAGTCGTATATCATTCACTGGAACAATCTTAAGGACATCATTATTAAGGGTACATAAATAAATATATGGTAAGTTTGAAGCACAAAAGCTAGAGTAAAAAACTTCTCGACAATTATAACTATTAACAATGGCATACATTTCACAACTTTCATTACAACCATTACATGGGTTTTTACATTCGCAAATACACAGCTTTATAAGCGTCAAAATTTCTCCAATACAAAATTTTTCATTTTCCGAATATTTTACTACGTTTAATTTAGTTTTTGTCTTTCTATTATACGATACTGACAAGGAGAGGTCACACCCTCTGGAAAACGGATCCTTACCAAACTCTAGGATATAATTTCTACTATAAAATCATGCAGAAAGCCGGAGTTTTAGTGTCCTACGCCCATTTTTACGATAGATATAAGCAAATAATGAAAAATCTCGCCGAAAAAAACGTTGAGTTTGAACGCTTCTAACTCAGAAACAATTAAAGATGTACGTATAAACTAAATTTTAAAAGAAAGTTGAGATTGAGTAGATACGTTTTAAAAAAAAGGAAGCTCAAATATTTTAATATGGTCAAAAGTTATGGGAGAAATAATAATTAGACGAAATTTTGGGCTAAAAAAATCATTAAATTGTAACTTTAAATTTTCGATAAAAGTTCGTTAATTTTTATTTCTCCCATAACTTTTGACCATATTAAAATATTTGAGCTTCCTTTTTTTCAAAACGTATCTACTCGACCTCAACTTTCTTTTAAAATTTAGTTTATATGTACATCTTTAATTGTTTCTGAGTTATGAGCGTTCAAACTCAACGTTTTTTTCGGCGAGATTTTTCATTATTTGCTTATATCTATCGTAAATATGGGCATTGGACACTAAAACTCCGGCTTTCTGCATGATTTAGAAATTATATCCTAGAGTTTGGTAAGGATCCGTTTTCCATAGGGTGTGACCTCTCCTTGTGAGTCAAGAAGTATATTATTTATAAGAATTCTATGAAACACATGAACTTTACTTTCATCAAATTGAATATTTCTTAAGCAATATAATATCGACTCAGAGAGGTGTAATTTTTTTTCTATTTTTCCAAGTATTGACATATTACTGTTGATTTTTTGAGTTTACAACCGTGATTTTGATTCTAATTTAGTACAATAATTACTTACTGCATTTCCAGGGTTTAAATATATATTTTTCGATTCCGAATAATTAAAAAGAAGTGAAATCGATGAATATATTTGTAAAGCTGCATGATTTGGTCCATGTACAAGGCTTTTAAGAACACCATTCATATTTTCGAATGGAAAGCAAGATGTAACCCACAAAGGGCCGAGTCGCTTAACTGTTTTGGACAGATGTAACAGAAGGTGTACATTACAGCTCATAAATTTCTCTTGATATAAATATTTGAATTGAGAAACATACTCGTTGATGCAATTATTTGCTTTCTCAATTATGCCATTCGAAATACTTTCTTGATTTAGTAAATATATAGCAAAAACTAAGAGTTTGTGATGATTAAAATACTGTTCGGACATAATATCACAGAGAATCGGTAAACTATAAATAAGTAAAAATAATTTTAGTACGGATGCTTTCCAGTAAGAAATATCCGATGTTGTGCGCGGTAAACGTTCAACGAAATTCGGTGGACGTATAGTTTGCAGCCGCTTGTTGATTATACCATGTACTAGCTTGCATCAAAGAAAACGTACGATTTCGATATTCAGGATCAAACCAAAGTGAAGTTAACTTTTTCGTAATACCAATATAAACGCAGTGCATGACATCTATAGCTGTCGTTTCTATACATTTAAAAACTATTTTCGACAATTCGGTTGGCCCTTTAACTCCGTAAACATCTCGTTTTATTATAGTAGCTTCCTTGGCGAATTCCAAACATTCTTCAGTCGTACGCAATTGAAAATTATTACTGTAAGAATAAACATGCACATTTTCTATATGTTTACCTTTTTCCTAACAATAAAGGCAACCGTAATCACCATTGAAATATTTCATATTGAGAAATAGCGCTTTTGCGGGCAAGTCGCATGTACCACGTATAACGATTGTGCGTACAATAATTAACTCAGCGTTTGGTAGTACTAACATAACACCTTTGTACAGATCTCGCAAGGTTTCTCGAAAAACACTCATAAATAAATTAGCAACTGGTTTTTTTACTTCAAACCACTGACCAGCGAAAATCATATTTTCCCGTTTGAATCTATATTCATATGGTAATTCGTTAATAACGAAATAAAGTGGCCATATGCTTACTTTTGATGACTTATACAATGGCACATTATCAGTATTCCAGAGATATTGTTTCTAGAGTATTCTAGAGAGATATTGTTTCTGTTTGCAAGAAATCCAGTATCGATTAATTCTTGATAAATGTTTCCATCGTAAATATCCTCTAAGTTTGTTGGGAATTTTTTTATACGTGTAAATCTATAGTTTAAAAGCTCTTTAAAATTTTTACGTTCATACAATTTTTCTATTTGCGATAAAATAGGGATTTCTATAAAATAATTACACTCTGTTATTACTTTACACTCACTGCATTGAGCGTCTCCGCCATTTTCGCGTTTTGTAAAACACATTGCGCAATAATAATGTCGTATTAAAGGGGACTTTTAATATTTTGGAATATTAATTGAAATTTATATATCGTTTTTATACAATAATTTGGTTGAATGCAATGAAGATGTATAAGCGATAGCACATTTGCAAAGAGAACGCCTGTCATTTTAAATCTAAGCATTAACGATAAGACTGGCAGTATATGTTCTGCAACAGTCAAAGGCGCGCCGACATACAGAAGTTTTCGTGCATTTTTAATGCACAAATCGTCGTCCTCGAACTCTTCGTCGTTGTCACTTTCATCTGTATCCGGCAGATTATTGTCACTCGATTCGCCATCATATTCGTCCGTTGCACTTATTCTTCCTCTTCCGCCTCATCCGTATCAGTATAATCATTGACAATTGTTATGTTTCGTTTCTCCAAATAATTATTTTGATTATCTATATTTCAAAAAAGAAGATTTATTTAAAAACATAAACAGAAGAAAGAAAATGTGTGTCTCTTAAAAAGTGCTGCTCTGCATAGCCAGTGTATCACTGCGCTCAAGTCTACTTTTTCGCAACGAAAGAAGCTGTGCAGTACAATGGGGAGAGAGGAACCGAAGCGGCTCGGTAGTCAGAGCGAATCGGTGTCATTTCCCCCGCGCTTCAATTCCCCCGCCAATGAGAGACCGTTTCTATAGATTTCGCCCACCAATCAGAGGCACTTGTAAAATTTATTTAAAGAGTGGGGGAAACAAAAAATTATTTATTATATCGATAAAATAGAATATATAATTATCATAGTGATAAATTTACCACTGTCGACATTTATTAGATGTCGCTACTGCGCCAATTTGTTATAAATAACAAAGAGCGGAGAATAAAAGAATAAAAGAACGGAAACTTCGGTTGCTTTTAATAGGAAAAATTTTTAATGAGTGTATTTCATCTGATAAATTGTTTACGCAAATATATTTTATTACACATTGAAATAATATTATAAAAAAGGAAAATAAAGGTAATATTTGATAAAAATCAAAGATTAAGTTATGTTACATTATTAATTGTGAAATTAGAGAACATTATAGTTCTTCAAAAGTTAAAAATCATTCCGGTAAAAGAAGTTTAATTTTTAATTTAATTAAGGTAATGTCGAACGTTTTTATACAATAATTTGGTTGAATGCAATGAAGATGTATAAGCGATAGCACATTTGCAAAGAGAACGCCTGTCATTTTAAATCTAAGCATTAACGATAAGACTGGCAGTATATGTTCTGCAACAGTCAAAGGCGCGCCGACATACAGAAGTTTTCGTGCATTTTTAATGCACAAATCGTCGTCCTCGAACTCTTCGTCGTTGTCACTTTCATCTGTATCCGGCAGATTATTGTCACTCGATTCGCCATCATATTCGTCCGTTGCACTTATTCTTCCTCTTCCGCCTCATCCGTATCAGTATAATCATTGACAATTGTTATGTTTCGTTTCTCCAAATAATTATTTTGATTATCTATATTTCAAAAAAGAAGATTTATTTAAAAACATAAACAGAAGAAAGAAAATGTGTGTCTCTTAAAAAGTGCTGCTCTGCATAGCCAGTGTATCACTGCGCTCAAGTCTACTTTTTCGCAACGAAAGAAGCTGTGCAGTACAATGGGGAGAGAGGAACCGAAGCGGCTCGGTAGTCAGAGCGAATCGGTGTCATTTCCCCCGCGCTTCAATTCCCCCGCCAATGAGAGACCGTTTCTATAGATTTCGCCCACCAATCAGAGGCACTTGTAAAATTTATTTAAAGAGTGGGGGAAACAAAAAATTATTTATTATATCGATAAAATAGAATATATAATTATCATAGTGATAAATTTACCACTGTCGACATTTATTAGATGTCGCTACTGCGCCAATTTGTTATAAATAACAAAGAGCGGAGAATAAAAGAATAAAAGAACGGAAACTTCGGTTGCTTTTAATAGGAAAAATTTTTAATGAGTGTATTTCATCTGATAAATTGTTTACGCAAATATATTTTATTACACATTGAAATAATATTATAAAAAAGGAAAATAAAGGTAATATTTGATAAAAATCAAAGATTAAGTTATGTTACATTATTAATTGTGAAATTAGAGAACATTATAGTTCTTCAAAAGTTAAAAATCATTCCGGTAAAAGAATTTAATTTTTAATTTAATTAAGGTAATGTCGAACCCTGAAGTAGCAATTTTCTATATTTCTTTTTTAAATGACTTCAATTTGACAAAGATCTACTCCGCCATACCCTTGTAATTGCTTTAAGCAATATGAGTGAATTTTTAAAATTTTTAAATCAATAATCTGAACATAATTTTTGGGTTGAAAAATCGCTCGTTTTTTTACTACAAATCATCGACACAACATTGTTCGCTTAATTATAATTAAAAAAAATTATTTTTCTTACAAAATCGGACCGCCAGGCCCTCTTTTTATGTATGAAACTTCTTTAAGAATTTTTTCAGATTTTTAATTTTTCATTTTCTCAAACACACTTTTAATTTTCTTTGCGTAATTGAGAGAATAAAAATATAATTAGCAGCAGCAGTTAGTAAATCGTTTAGATGTACTTTCGTTATGTTTATTACGTTCTTTAACAATTTAACATTGTTATTAGTCCAACTCAATTGAACATTAAGTATAATAGTTTTTTATATTTTCAAGGTGTACATTATATTTTTAGGAAACGAATCTTGCCTTAACTCTACAATATTATAATATACAAAAATTAAGAATTCTGTGCCAAAGACTGCAATAATCGTTTTTGAAATATGTGTACACTTTGAACAAAATTTTAAAAAATCATTATCATTATTATGAATTAAACAAGAGTTAAAATATGCCAATTTATCGCGAAAATCTTTAATATTTTGGACTTAAGGCAAGATTATTTTCCTCAATATAAATTGGTCGTATCAGATATTAAAAGTTTAGTGGTGAAATGAACGTTTCATTATTTAACGGCAGATTCATAATAACAATAAAATATTAAGTATTCAACGTAAAATAAACTTTAATTATAGATGTATTCATCTCTAACGTTCTTTGTAATTTTTCTTCTTGGCGGAAGCGATTCAGTCTCTGTTGTCAGCTGTTTCTTTGCTTTGAATGAATTGTCGACCACGATTTTGGAAGTTTTTCTCTTTCGTTGCCCTATTTTTGTTTTTGGTGCTCGATTTTGTTTAGATGATTCTGCAACGGGCGGTTCTAAGCACTCCGATGTACTTTCTGTTTCGGGAGTTTTCACTCGTAACTGTAGAAAGAACAAAGCATTAAAAAATCAAAGTACTGAATCATAAAAAAAAATTTTGTGCGACTATAGCTTGGCCAGATTCTTTCAAATATGAATTTATCAGACTGTAAGAGAAATTTTTTTTTATTATTTAAATAAGAAAAATATAAACCGACATTAATGTGAACTTCTACAGTAAATTTTGGGGGCTATTAACTAATTATAAAGAATGAATATTATCAAGTCAAAATTTTAATTTGTACTATATTTATTTTACAAAAAATGACGAAAAACTACTTATTTTTTTAACTATTTTAATATTTGCTGAATAAAAGTGACAAAAATGCATGACAGTGAATATCCGTAGGTCATTCTGTAACCATTGGTATACTGAATCTATAATACTTTGGTTTTATTGTGTCCGAAAAGCCATTGCCGAGAAATCATGTGGCTACTAGTACTCAATAATGTCAGCGAAGCTTAAGCTCTTGCTACAAATATCATACTATTATATACTTAAATTTTGTTCTCTATTAATCACAGAAAATGCAAAATAATACAATATGATTTAGTGCAGAAAGCGAACATTGTTAATGAGTAGCAACTGTAGCAAGAAAGTTGCCGGTGAATTTAACATGCAAAAAGACGTGAAAATTCGATGTGTAAAGATATCTGATCAAAAACTTTTTCAAACATATACTTCACAAAGGTACGTAATAATTGTACATTACAATTATGATACAAGTACGATAAAGTTAAATTCGTCTCATTTTTAAACTCTACGTATATAAAATAATGATAAATAATAATTACAGTCTTAATGTTGTATTGAAAATCTGCAAAGTCTACTTCTTCCACTTCATAGTCAGAATCGTTATTTTCTTTATCGGTCAGTTGAACATCATCTTCTGTGGAAAACGACGAATTAAATAAAACAAAGATGTAATATCCTCGTTGCACATTGGATTTTAAGAAATAAGGACACGAACCCTAAAAATACGCATTTTATACGTTTTCTATAAGCAAAAGAAATTATTTTTTAGATAAATCGTTTTTGTCAGGTCCTCATAGTTAATCAAAACACCTAAATTATTCTACAATTAAATTGGTAACTAATACATAATTTTAATTTAACGTTTTTACCCGCTTATATAGTCAAGATTATGAACTGACAATGATTTTTTCAATTTTTTTTCTCCAAAAGTTGATTTGTCATGCCATTTCATAACTTTTAAGTTATCTATTTATGAAATGTTTCAGCTTTTTCATTTAATATTTTAATCATAATTTTTGGATTAAAAGGTGTACTATGCCTCCAATTTGAATTCAACAATCCCTTAAATCATTAGTATACATTAATTTAAATTTATTATTTTTCTATTTACATCCCCAATAAGCAAAAATAAATCTTATTAAATTCTAAAAGAATTCTTTTCAAATTCTTTTTTACTAAAAAGAATTTCAAAAGAATTCTTCAAGTTAGCCTATAGTAATAACGAATGTCCGCTATATTAATATCTAAAAGAGTTAAAAAAGTATTCTTTTTGTTGAAATAATTTTGAGGAAAACGACGAATTAAATAAAACAAAGATGTAATATCCTCGTTGCACATTGGATTTTAAGAAATAAGGACACGAACCCTAAAAATACGCATTTTATACGTTTTCTATAAGCAAAAGAAATTATTTTTTAGATAAATCGTTTTTGTCAGGTCCTCATAGTTAATCAAAACACCTAAATTATTCTACAATTAAATTGGTAACTAATACATAATTTTAATTTAACGTTTTTACCCGCTTATATAGTCAAGATTATGAACTGACAATGATTTTTTCAATTTTTTTTCTCCAAAAGTTGATTTGTCATGCCATTTCATAACTTTTAAGTTATCTATTTATGAAATGTTTCAGCTTTTTCATTTAATATTTTAATCATAATTTTTGGATTAAAAGGTGTACTATGCCTCCAATTTGAATTCAACAATCCCTTAAATCATTAGTATACATTAATTTAAATTTATTATTTTTCTATTTACATCCCCAATAAGCAAAAATAAATCTTATTAAATTCTAAAAGAATTCTTTTCAAATTCTTTTTTACTAAAAAGAATTTCAAAAGAATTCTTCAAGTTAGCCTATAGTAATAACGAATGTCCGCTATATTAATATCTAAAAGAGTTAAAAAAGTATTCTTTTTGTTGAAATAATTTTGAGGAAAACGCAGTACAGAAAATGGAAAAAGTATTGTTAAAGAATTCTTTTCCTATCAAATGTTAACGCCTTTTTAAAAACTCCATAATCCAAAGTGGTGAATAAAACGTAAAAAAGAATTCTTAGGATTTTTTTTATGTGCGCTATTTTAACAGTTCTAAAAGTATTCTTTTTTTTAATAATTTTAAAGAAAACACAGTGGAGGAAATAAAGAAAGTATTTTTAAAGAATTCTTCTACTATTAAATGTTAACGCCTTTCTAAAAACTCCATAATTCAAAGTGGTGAATAAAACGTAAAAAAGAATCGTTTAGATTTTCTTTACACTGAGAAAAATGTGTAATAAAAATTATTAAAATTCTAATAAAAATTACTATAAAACATAGTAATCGGTGGACATATTTTACTTTTAATAAAAATTGCTATGTTTTATAGTAAATTTGAAATGTACAAATTTTACTATGTTGACATAGCAAATTTTATTAGAAAACATAGTAATTTTTATTATTTCGAGAAAGAGTCGAATTAAAAATAAATTTCTACTTTCATCTGTTTACATTTTAACGTCCGTTATACATTTATTTTATTATTATTTTATACTTTATATTTACAATTTAAAATACATACAAATAATATTTATGAAAATTATCAGAAAAAAAACCGAAGTCCGAGATGGAGATTCGAACCGACGACCCTCCGAGTAGAAGTCCCGCACTTTACCGCCTGCGCCACCGGATAATTATATTCCGGTTGATTCGAATCGCCCTCATATGTATTTTTGTGATTCACAAAAACTTGTATATTTTGTTTATTACATTTATTTGTCGCGATACTACATTTATTAATCTTTTTCACTGTTTGAATATTACCCCGTAAAGATAATGTAAAAAAAAAAATTTATTTATCCGCAATTAACGACAATATACTTATACTGAATTCTTGAGGTTATGTGGGAGATGGTGTATTTTCCCTATGTACCAATTTTATTATTGACATGACAAATTTTATTATTTTACTTTATATTTACATGAAAATACAGACAAAATAAATTAGAATAATTATCAGAAAAAAAACCGAAGTACCGAGAATGGAGATTCGAACCGACGACCCCTCCGAGTAGAAGTCCCGCACATTTACCGCCTGCGCCACCGGATAATTATATTCCGGTTGATTCGAATCGCCCTCATATTGTATTTTTGTGATTCACAAACAACTGGTATATTTTGTTTATTACATTTATTTGTCGCGATACTACATTTAGTAATCTTTTTTCACTGTTTGAATATTACCCCGTAAAGATAATGTAAAAAAAAAAATTTATTATCCGCAATTAACGACAATATACTTATACTGAAATTCTTGAGGTTATGTGGAGATGGTGTATTTTCCCTATGTACCAATTTTATTATTGACATGACAAATTTTATTATTTTTAATAAGAAATTTTACTACATTACATATTAAAAACGTAATAATTATCATTTACACAAAAATATATGAAAGTCACAAATTTTGCTATATTGCGTAATAAAATTTACTATGTTACCTAGTAAATTTCGTTCACTAAATTATAATTTTTATATTTCATGATTTTTGCTATATAACATAGTAATTTTTATAAAACTCAATTGATAAATTTTGCTTCATCTTTTGGTACTTTTTATTATGCTAATAATAATGTTTATTTAAAATATATTATAAAACCTTTCATAATGCAAGTATATCCAGCGTATATTATAAAACATAGTAATTTTTATTAAAAACGTTGCAAATTTTATTATAGCATTTTTCTCAGTGTAGGTAACCAAATCCAATAATGTAAAAGTTTACTTTTTTAAGAATTTTTTTATTCAAAGGTACAATGGTGGAAACTTAATAATTTCGGACGATTGTCTTAACATTACTCCAATAATATATAATTGTTACAATTCTCTATATTTTTTTATTGTCAACTAACAACCTACATTCTTATTTATTAAATAAGTGTGTTAAAATAGGTCAAAATATTCATTAGCCTATAATGCTTTTGTCACTTATTCAATATGACAATAGAATATTGAATCATAATGAACCTTTTTGATTGAAGGCTATTTTTCTTAATAGTAGTTTTTAAAATATCACATCGATCATTTTTAAAGTAGTAATCAAAATCTCGGAAAAGAAAAACGCATATAAAAATATATAACATAACGAAGCTTTTTTCAAATCGGACAATTAGTTTTTGGCTTATAGCTTATCTCTTTTGACCCTTCGATATTTAAATATATCGATAAATACATTTTAAACTTTTGATTAAAACTGTTTTGCTTAAATTAAGTTAAGTTAAGTTAATTTGTTCAAAAAGAATACGTTTTTATTACTTATTTGAATATTTCATAAATCCAAAAAAATTTTAAAAGATGCAAAAAAGTACTTTTTGCATACTATTCGATTACTTATTTAATACCACAAACCATCACTTTTGTCGGCAGAAAAATAAATTATTTTGTTCAAAAAGAATACTTTTTTATTACTTATTTGAATATTTTGTAAATCCAAAAAAATTTTAAATGAGGCAAAAAAGTACTTTTTGCATACTATTCGATTACTTATTTAATACCACAAACCATCACATTTGTCGGCAGAAAAATAAATTATTTTGTTCAAAAAGAATACTTTTTTATTACTTATCTGAATATTTTGTAAATCCAAAAAAATTTTAAAAGAGGCAAAAGAATACTTCTTGCATACTATTCGATTACTTATTTAATACCACAAACCAACACTTTTGTCGGCCGAAAAATAAATTATTTTGTTCAAAAAGAATACTTTTTTATTGCTATTTGAATACTATAAGTATTCTTTTTATGCGGACATTGGAGAATTCTTAAAGAATTCTTTTTTCGGAGAGTGTGCTTATTGGGTCATTATTTACTTGGCCAATAGCAGATGCCCCCAGATATCGAAAAATCATTATTAGTACGAATTTTTATTCAAAATTTATTCAATTATGGGATAAATTCTAATTGTTCTAAGAAAGACTTGGACAGCCATATGACATACTACATAGTCCTATATTGCCCTAGTTATATTAGAATTAATCAGTATCAGAACAAAATTATAAATATCCAACATTTGATATTGCAAGTATGTATCAAACCAAGTATTGCAAAAAAATTTTATGTAAGGTTTATGTTATAATTTATTCTATTGTCAAAACTGCCTGAATTTAATGACGAAAGCAACGAGTTTCGATTTATAAATAATAATAAAATTATATTTAACATTCTTGTCAATGATAAAATTTTACTATGTTAAAAATTCGTTCGGTAGAAAAGTTTAAAATACATCAATTAATCAAACCGATTCATCAGCGTTTCGTATGTCGTTTTATAAATAACCGAATTTGTACGACGGATAGTTGTAACTACTTTCATCTAATAATATCCTTCAATAAATGACTTTATACAATAGTTAATCTAAAAAGATTCGGACATGTTGATTAAATCTTATATTTAGAAAAGCAGATATAAAGGTTTGTTATTAAGGGGATGTCCCAGAAAATGTCCCAGGCGGACCCAGAAAATGGTCATTTTGTACTTTTTTTTATAAACAAATGAATAAAGTTTTTAAACAACGCCGAACGTCAAGCCCTTAGGTATGTTCTAAATAATATACCCAAATTTTTCCAGATTTTTAAATCTATAATTTGATCACGATGTTTGGGTTGAAAGATTATGCTTTTTTTCACTAATAATTACCGACCAAACATTATTTACTTAAGTATTATTTAAGTAATATTTTTTCATTAAAAAAATCAAAACGTCAAGCTCTTCCTAATGTTTTCAGCTATCTGTATGGATTTTTTCATATTTTTAATGCAATATTTTAGATATAATTTTTGGGTTGAAAGGTGCAGATTCCTGTAATTTAGGTCCGATATCCCGTTAATTGAGTTTTCAAAGATAATATCACGAGAAGTGTTGCTCCAGGTTTGAGACAAAATATTAAAGCATTGTTTTTTGCTGCAGTACTAAATTTGTATTTTTTATTTCGTGTTCCAGGAAAAATTCAGATATAAAGTGAAATGATAGAAGTTTATTTTTCGTGCGATATCACTGTTTTAAAACCTCTTTTTTGCTTTTTTCTACTATACAAAAGAGTCAAACTTCATTCAGCCGCTTGAATTGTCTTTATTACTCACCCAACTCAATAATTTCTTGAATTTCATCATCTTCGTATCCAGACAATTCAGAAAGAAACTTTGCAGTTGGCCGATTTGGATGTCCCAATATGTTTAACCATATTGTCCATATATTGTCGTCCCAAAGTCGCGTTTGTAGTGTACTTCCGCTGGTAGGCTTAACTTTACACTTGGCTTGTTGTAGATCACGCAAAACTTTTTTATGTAAATTAATAATGCCATCTGAAATACCAACGCATTATTATTGCATTATTATTGTACCTTGCATTAAAATAGTAAGAAATAGTATATTACGATACATGGCCAGAAAGTTGGATTTCCTGGCCTGCGTGATATGACGGCCGAGGCAAAGCCGAGGTCGTCATAAAACGCAGGCCAGGGCATCCAAAATTCTGGCCGAGTGTCGTATACTATTTTGCTTTATCCCAGTCCGAAAGTACATCTAATAATTAGGTAAACTAATAGAAAATGCCCGGTGTCGCAATATTCGTCTGCAGCTTCTTTCGTGGCCTGCTTCAGAGCCATCTAGATGTAACCTCTCGTACCGCGACGTGACACGCGATATTCAATGTTTGTTATATATTTGATGCCCGCCCGACATTTGCAAAACCGAGGCGAAGCCGAGGTTTTTGCTGGTCGGGGGCGGGCATCAAAAATATAACATACACACATAAGCATGTATAAATTTATTGTAAAATCGTATTACTTTAGCAGCGGTTTTAATGCAAAGTTGCGATAAACAGCGTGCATAGAAGAAGTCGACTTTACATTAATAAAATTTACATTTGTAGTCAAATATCAATGGCACTGATAAAATTTGAACATAAAAAAATGAAACATATTTCTTTCACATGTATTTACATCACCGGTATTAAATCAATACTAAATTGATAGTGTGAAATTTGAAAATAACACGAAATAGATAGAATGAACACAGTGTACATAAGTATTCTATATGTACTCTCGCTCTCTCTTTCTATCTCTCGTTTTATTAATCAAAACAATTATACTGGATATTTTATAAGGCAATATTAATTGTACATTGTGTACCAAGGGCGCAAAATTGGGGATTCTGGCCCGTGGTGCACATACTATTTTCTGTCCGAAAGGGTGAAAAATGCTTTAAAAAAAGCAGGCGGGAATTGGCCATTTTGCGCCCGAAAAAGCGGGCGCAGAAACGCATTTTGCGCCCGCGCAGGCAGAAAATACATTTTACATTTGAAAAACAAAAGTGCTTGTAGTAAATCAATTAATAAATTTGAAATAATTTAGCAATGTTTACTTGAGAGGTTAAGCAACGCACATGTTATATTGGGAACTTTGCGGCCGTTGCTACAGCCGTTGCTATGCATCGGGGCCGCGAAAATCTATGAGCCAATCAGAGCGCGCGAGACTCCGGCCGGCCGCAAAAGTCGCTCTTCCCGTATCCATATGCGGCCGGGAAACACGTACTTTCGGCGGGGGAATGAAGAAAAACAATTTGAAATGTTACATCATTACATTTGTAGAAGGAGAATTAAAAATAATAATCTCTATCTTTCAGTTGATAATATATATAGTTTATTATAAAATAAAACAGTGATTAAGGGCGCTTATTAGATCGTCAAGCACTCTGCTCGGTGGCTCAATCCAGTCTCTGACGCGGAAGAGCGGGAATCGCACTCGGTCCCAACAGAACGCAATGGTAGGGGAAAACGGTGTCCATACAGCGTGTACAGCATATCGCACAGCTTGGTCCGCCGCTACCGTACTCGACTAGAATGCCGCACGCGGAGAATATGCCTAACACGGGTTTACACAATCCTTCACCTTCATACATTTTCTCAGAATTACAAAATATTATTTATTTATTTTTAAAGCATTCTCCTTTTTTGCTTACAGCTCGGCCAGATTGACTAATAGGCCGACTCGGCCGTACATATAAACTAAATCTAATTATATTTTTCACTTAACAACTAAATCTTATTTACAAGTTACGATCATAACCATTATTTTGGGTACAATTTCATATGATCAGGTGATACGACTCCTTCATACGGTAATTGTGTTATCTGGAAGCCGTCAATATCTTTTATAATATATCGGTCGTGATCTAAAATCTTTGTTATAACGTACGGTCCTTTAAATTGCGGAATAAGTTTCTTATTCACACCAACAGTATTATCTATATTTTTAACAGACACATAATCGCCTACTTTCTTTCGTTTTTTATTATACAAACATTCGTTTACTCGCTCCGCTTTTTTAATACATTCACTCGCTTCGTCGCGTAACTCTTCTAAATTCCGGTCATTATCTTTACACATATTTATCTCTAACATCCGTCGGATTTCGTCGCTTATGAAGCCATGTTGCATAACACCAAATAATAATTCGCTGGGGCATTTCCCAGTAGATCTAGATTTAGTGTTATTAACAGCAAACTCTACTTGACTGAGTTTTCGGTCCCATTTGTTAGGAGCGTCGGAGAGTTTTGCGAGCATCGGAACAATAACACGATTCAGGCGCTCAGCCTGACCATTCGCTCGCGGGGTAGCGACCGCAATTAACACATGGTGTACAGATTCGGAAGTCAGAAATTGTTTAAACGAATTAGATGTAAACGCAGTTCCTCGATCGGTAACGATTCTTAAAGGTTTACTGTACATTTGGAAAAAACTGGAAAAATGTTTTATAACTTCATCTGTTCCAGTTGACTTACAAGGGTTTATAAATTTCGTAAAGCCATCAATAATTAACAACACATGTTTAAATCCCTTTCCAGTTTTTTCCAAAGGACCTAGATGATCTGCGTGACAAGTTTGAAATGGCAAGTTATCTTTCGGTAAACTATGCAGAATTCCCACATTTTTACCACTCAATGGTGCATACTCGATACACTTCAAACAGTTATCGATATAACGCTTTACCTTTTCTTTCATCCGCGGAAACCAATATATTTTCGTGATATAATCGATAACCTTATCGACACCTGCATGGCCTAAATCGTCATGGCTCGCGCGAATAACATTATTCTCCATCGATTCTGGGACATAGAATAACGAACGTTGTCGGTCCTTCCGATAAACCAAACCATTTCTAATTTCAAAAAATTGATCTTTGCTTATTTCTAGCCGATCTCTAATTTTAACGATCTCACTATCGCAGTCTTGACGGATGGACAAGGTGCGTTCAAAAGAATTGCCTTCTAAAACGGAAATAGCATAACACCTACTAAGTGCATCGACGTACATCATTCGTGTACCAGACCTATGTTGAATTTCATAGTCATATGATTCTAAAAATAAAGCCCATCGCGCTATTCGAGGATTAACGTCCTGTTTACTTAAAGTTAACCTAAACCTATCGCAATCAGTTATTATACGAAATTTAATACCGGCTACGTAGATATGGAATCTTTTGATTGCATACACGGCCGCAAGACATTCCAACTCGTAACTATGATACTTAGCTTCACAAGCAGTGGTGCGCTGGCTAAAATAAAATACAGGTTTGAATACCCCATCGGGCTGTTTTTGAAGAAGAATAGCTGCGAACCCAATCGCACTTGCGTCACAGTGGAGTTCCGTATCTAATTTCGGGGAGTAAATTGTGTAACGTTGTCCTCACTTTCGTGGCCCGTAAACCACGCTACTCGTTTCCACTTTATTTAATATATATATATATATATTACCTATTAATCCGGTAAAGACCGTATTTAATATTTCCTGGGTGCCAGGTCTTTCCAAATAATAAATAGCTTCCCGGTTCGACTCCTCAGGACGTGGCTCCAACGCCAATACGGAGGTGGCGAAACCAACGACGAATCTTATCTCCTTCAGAAACGCGTGGCGGTAAATTGTCGAGGTATGGGTTAAAAATTAGAGCACGCAATAATTTTAATTAAATTAAATCGATGATTACTTCGATTTATTTATTCAGAATCACTCCAAATTCCGATCACTACGGGTGATCACCGTTACAATTTTTGAACAACGAAATAGATTTTTCTAAATGAATTCCCGCGAGCTAGCCCGATCTTCCGGTCACCGATAATATATTATAAAACGCAGGAGGTCTATACGCGACGCGTAAGAAATCCCTGACGATTCTTCTAGTTATTAGATTAATTAAAGGCCGTGCAGCCCACTTACCGCAACGAAAAGCGATCTTCTCCAACAATAAACTCTACTATTTAGACAATTATTACTTTATCTAAATACTTCTACGAAACTACTATAGGAATTACTACGTGCGCTCGATGAGACGATCCGGCTACGAATGACGATCGGGACTCGTAGCATCCCGCTCGTCCTCGTAGTTCGTTAAAGCGCGGCGCTGATTGTCTTCTTCTTCCTTGTTTTTCAACCAATAATATCCTCCTGGTTAATTAGATGATTAACTATTACCGCCGTCCGCGCCATCTATTCCCGTACCAATCTTCTTTTCCTCAGTGACGGAATAACGAAATAACCCGTATTCCGTTGAGGAACTGACTTGCGCCTCCACCAATGCAACAGGTGTGTCTTCTTTCTCTCTCGTACACACACGCTGTAGATGGCTACTTCTCGCTCATTCCGTCGTTCCCCTCCTCGGTGCGCCGCCATGTGCCGCGGCATGCATGTGCGAGAGCAGCGAGCGCCGCCCCCCTCTCTGCCGCGCTGACCCTAGTACACGAGCAGACGGCCGAGTCCGTTGCACGCGAGTCGGGCGTCGTTTGTTTACACGACGGCGAACGGGTTTTTATATTGTGTGTGTGAAGAGTGCGCCAATTCCTGGGTCGTCGTCTTCGTGGCTGCCTTCGTTCTCCATCACCAGGTCGTCGGGAGATGGTATTGGATCTACGTGCGAACATGATTGGACGTCGGTGGCGGTATGGTTGTATCATTCCTACTAATTTGTTAACTCCTTCCATTTTCCAATCCTCCGATTTCCTCAACAAACCAATAAAAATCCCATTAATTCCTTTCTTTTACATACTAAAATATCGGTGACGAGAATGGCTCGGGCCAGGATTCGTAGCCGGTGTTTACTTCCTTCCTAACCTCTATTCCCATATCCTATATATAATATCCTATACTCATACATAACTTCCTTATTACAACTAAACTTTATCCCTCTATAAATCCTACTATCCTAACCTTCTATATATATTCTAGTTTTATTTATTATCAACCTTTCAGCTAACCACCACTACCAAGGAGCGGACCCAGGACCAAAAGGTTCACTCAGGACTCATCGCCTCCAAGGACAGGACTCACAAGGATAGCATCGTTGGATCACCCAGGACTCGTCGTCTCAAACGTATTATATTGTATTAAAATCTTATTTCACTTATATCTATTTCCTCTACCATCACTACAATTATTACTATCGTTGAGCTCGAACAGTTGTCCCGGTCTACAGCAGTCACAGCAGCTACAACCTCTATTACCAACGCGGCTATTTGCGTCAATAAGTAATACTTTGTACTAGACATAATAATGTCGGATTAACTGTATCAACAACGTCGCTCGAACAGCAACAGCCGTCATCATCTCAGTCAAAGTATTCGTTATCTGTCGATTCATTTCCTGAAAGTGTGAATAAAGAAATGCCTAATTATAAAGGCATGCACCAGAATTATTCTAACCACGAGGTAGTTTTTATTTTCGTTTGTTTTTTTATAATATATCTGTAATTTTATAATAAAACAATTAGTGAATTTGATTTATAGATTAGGAGACAAAGTGATAAAGATATATCGAA